>OX424573.1:141208492-141808492 GCA_949152435.1 Gastracanthus pulcherrimus
TTGATTTTGTGAATTTTCCGAAAAATTTTTTTGGATGTTTTTAAAGATTTTTTGGAAAAAATTTTTGGGATATTTTTGAGAGTTTTCGAAATTATTTTTTGAAAATTTTTTTGGGATATTTTTTAGATTTTTTCAAAATTTTTTTTTCTGAGAGATTGTTGTAATTGTCTTTGAAGATTTTCTGACATTTTCTTTTTGGAAAGTTTTTGTTGAAAAATTTTTTTTTTGGATTTGAGAGGGTTTTTTTTTCGTTTTTTCTTGAAAATTTTTCGTAGTTTTTTTTTAGCGATTCTTGATTGAGGGCTTTTACAGTTTTTTTTGGGTGCGTAGTAAAGGAAATTTTCGTTTCAATTGGGACCTTTCGTAGGATTTTTTTTGAGTATTGAAATTTTTCTTCGGTTATTTGAGGAAGATTGTAGCGATTGTTTTTTACACGGTTGACTGGGTGCATGAAATAAGGTGATGACACGGTAAAATTAAGGTACAAGAAAGCTAGAACTTTATTTCGGTAAAAATTAGAAGAGTAAAGTACAAATACGTCACATCGATCACAATGCAAGAGCGCTCCTTCTCGTGTCGATGCTCGTGCGAGACTGACTGCCCTTGACAGTTCTCGGCTTCAGGACAACTCGATCACAACAGCGGCTGATGCTCGCTTGCATACCTGCTTCCGAAAATTACTAATTTGAATCTTAAGTATCTGTCGTTGAGAAAGATGTCTGATCGTCCCTATAATAAAACCTTTCTAATCCCTTGCGCGTTCCGATATTTTATTACGGTTTTGGGATTTTCCCGCAAACGGGACTTTCTAAAATAACTACGAATATCATTTTTTATTCTACAGAAACTCTACAGCGATATCCAAAGAATATAGCGAAATACTAGTGTAAGCGGAAAACTGCGGCGACGCACTGAATATAATAGCGATAAATAGAGAAGGTGTGGAAAATAGAAGACAAATTCAGAAAATCTTTGTTTGGGGGATTTAGTGAAATTTGAGTAATCAGTTAGAGTGAAAGATGAATTAATTTGTGTGTAATTATTCCGAATTTCGACCTATTTTCAAGCCTCCTCAACGACTTTTTAAAGTAGTAGAGTAAGAGTCACACCACCGTATAGGGAAAATTTATTTGCGAACACCTCCACAAAATATTATTTGCTGTGCTACTACCCCCAAAACGATTAGTAAGAACGATTTATAATTTGGTTAAGAGTAAAATTTTTCTAACAACTGCACGCCCTACTAGCGACTCACGAAGATGCTGTGTAGAAAGGCGACCTCACAAGGACAGGCATGGTGAAGAGAGTTTTGCCAAGTAACACTGTGACGTTCTTTTGGTTCTGGGTCTAGGGAGGGAGAGTGCCGTGCTAAGTCCGGCAGGAAATGCCCATATAGTGGCGAGAGAAAAGAGCGAAGAGACCCGAGCGACGAGTAAAGAAACGAGAGAGAAGAACGAAGAGACCCGAGCGAGGAGCGAAGAGACCCGAGTGACGAGTAAAGAGACGAGAGAGAAGAGCGAAGAGACACGAGCGACGAGTGAAGAGACGAGAGAGAAGAGCGAAGAGACCCGAGTGACGAGCGAAGAGACACGAGCGACGAGTGAAGAGATGAGAGAGAAGAGTGAAGGAAAAGTAGCGACAGCAGCGACAGCAGCGCCAGCAGCAGCAGCAGCGGCAGCAGCAGCAGCAGCAGCAGCAGCAGCAGCAGCAGCAGCAGCAGCAGCAGCAGCAGCAGCAGCGGCAGCAGCGGCAGCAGCAGCAGCAGCAGCAGCGGCAGCAGCAGCAGCAACAGCGGCAGCGGCAGCAGCAGCAGCAGCAGCAGCAGCAGCAGCGGCAGCAGCAGCGGCAGCGGCAGCAGCAGCAGCGGCAGCGGCAGCAGCAGCAGCAGCGGCAACGGCAGCAGCAGCAGCAGCAAAAGCAGAAGCGGCAGCAACAGCAGTAGCAGTCATTGCAGCACCAGCGGCAATAGATAAGTTACTAGAGAAAGAGGAAGAGAAGGAAGCGACCGCAGAAGATGGAAGTGAGCAGATGAAAGGAGCGACCGGAAGTGAGCCACTATTGAAGAGAGGAGAGAGACGAGTCGCAAGTGTGGAGGGAGTGAACGACAGAGTCATAGAGAAGACGATGGGAGCCAAGGTGGGAGCTGTAGCGGGGTGTAAGGAAGTACCTCGCCGCTTACCGCCCGGTCGTCGCGTACGTCGCCCCAATATCCCACTCGACTATGAATCGATAAGGTCGAGGCAGGATGCCCAGAAACTCGAGTCACCATCATCTGGAACGGTGACCCACTCAAGGCAACGTCCACCAGTGACGGGGTTGGCGGGGAAGAAAGTCAAGCTGACAGGGATCATGTTTAGTCACGGACTGATCCCCATCGCTAGCAACCCCCTTCTTGACCCTCCTGATGGGTCCTGCAATAACTGCTGAAAAAGGGGACACATTGCAAAGAATTGTCTATGCCCTAAATGGCACAGTTGGTGTCATAACTGCGGCCGACATGGCATACACCTGTCCACCTGCCCCCGGTGTAGCGCGCCCCATCGGGAATAGATTAAGTGGCGCTATGGAAAGGGACCAATTCCAAGTGGAGTTAAACTTCGCAGCGATCCTCTGTCAGCTCCTTCAAGGGAGGTAGCGACCCAACAATGACTACGAAGATGATGAGCGACCCTGGGTTTTACCAGGAACTACCGATAGCGACCCAAGGAAGAGTAAAAGAAGCTTGGGGGTGTTAGGTCAGTGCTGCATGAGGGAGAGATTCACCCATTACTGAGTAACACCTCACTAGGAGGAATCAAGAACAACCACATCATTAGCGACCAAGAATTTATAGAGAGTAGAGAGAGTAGTGAGCTATACATAAAAAAAAATAAATAAAAAATACTCGAGAAGAAAGAGAAATGTAGAGAATTAGAAAGAGTGGTGAGAGCAACAAAATTCGAAAAGAGAGAGAAAAGTAGAGAATAGAGAGAGTAGTGAGAGCAACAAAATTCGAGAAGAGAGAGAAAAAGTAGAGAATAGAGAGAGTAGTGAGAGCAACATAGAAAAATTTCGAGAAGAGAGAGAGAAAGTAAAGAATAGAGAGCTTCATGACGGCGGCATAGAGAACTTTAGAGAACTCAGGCAAAACAGACAAAAGGTGGAAATAAACGAGAGCGACTTAGCGACCATGAGAGAGCAGAGTGGCGATATTGGAGCAAACAGTCAAAACTACTCTCAACTGCGCATCCTTACGACTACTGCGCCAGGTGACCGAAAGTGTGACAACCTTCCCGATCCTCGAAGGGTCCGACGTAACGGCGCTCAATCCAACAGCTGACGAGCAGAAGGATTTCGAGCACCTAGCCCTCGTACGAAAGGCGGTCGACCTTCTGGAAGGGTCACAGGTGTCCACTCCCTCGTTGGAGGTCCCCTCCACCTCTGTTACAGACTTAGATGTTGGGGTGCCCACATCTAGTCTAGGGTGGAGAGCAGCGTACTACGTACGCCGGAGGCCGACCAACTGGAGGTTCCAGAACCAGGCGAAGACGAAGTCGCAGGTATGAGCGCAGAGAACCGCATCTTCACGAAGGTAATACTAGGTGGTAGGCCATACAGAGCCCTAATTGATGAAGGAGCCACGGTCTCCCTAGTAGGACCAGCGATAGCGGCTAAGTTCAAGGACAGATTGCGACCAGCGAACTCTGTTATAAGAAGTGTTTTAGGTGGAACAAAGAAAGTATTTTGGTATCTGGACATCAACATGGAATTGGATGGCAGATCCAGGAAGCTAACGGTAAGAGCCGTAGATCCTTGCGACCACGACATTTTACTTGGACAGGACTTTACCACCCCATGGGACGTTGATGTAAGATACGGCAGACGGATGTGGAGGACTAACGAGGGCCCGTGGAAGCAATCTTGGGACGACGAGGAAATCGAAGCGACCCCAGTATACGCCGAATGCGCCCGAATTACCGAGGCAGACGACGAGCAGAGGAAAGCCATAGAAGACCTAGTGATCAGGATATTACCAACACCATCGGAAAATTTAGGAACGACCACACTGACCGAACATCACATAGATGTTCTCTCCGCAGCTGCCATCAAACATCGGCCAAGGAGAATGTCACCCAAACATCTGCAAGCAGTACACGAAGAGATAGAGAAGATGTTCAGGAGTGGAGTAATAGAGCGATCGGCAAGTGAATGAAGTAGCGCCCCGGTAATCATCAAGAAGCCAGATGGGAGTTATAGATACTTATCCTATCAGGAGCATGGATTCCATATTGGACAAATTGCGTAAAGCCAAGGGATAGCGACCAACAAAAGGCCTTTGAAGGTCTGAAGAAGGCGCTAACGGTAGCTCCGGTCCTGGCAAGACCAAATTTTGGCAAAACCTTCACGGTCCAGAGTGATGCAAGTGGAGTGGCGATTGGGGTGGTTTTGACACAGGAAGGGGTTGATGGAGAGCACCCCATCGTATATGTGAGTAGAGTACTCACGGCGGCAGAACGAAACTAGACCACGTCCGAAAGAGAATGCTTGGCGTTATTATGGGCCATTAAAAAGTTGCGACCATACCTTGAAGGGTACGAGTTCAAGGCCATCCCGACCATAGCGCCCTCCAGTGGCTTTGTAATTTAAAGGACCCTACTGGACGACTAGCCCGTTGGGCACTTGAAATGCAACAGTGGGACTTCGATGTAATCCATCGAAAGAGCACTCTACTGAAAGTGCCTGATACGTTGTCCAGGATGTATGAAGATGGAGGGGAAATAGCTGGATTTAAAGAGATACAGGACGAGCGATACTTAGCTAGGATGGAAGAAGTACAAAGACACCCACACCGATTCCCAGACTGGCGAATCGAAGGTGGCATGTTGCACAAATTTCATAGCGACCCCCTTTAGACTCAGTGATATCTCGAGAAGAAGGGTCGAGACTTGTCGTCCCAGTAGAGTACCGTGAGAGAGTGATGAAGAGTTTACGAAGAGAAGTAGAGCCAAAGTGACAAATTGTTAGTAGCGACCCCGAAGATTGGTTAGATAGAGTAAGAAGACTGGATGCCCTACGTGACCTAGTAATCAGGTATATCGACTCTGCAAAGGAGCGACAAGCCAAATACTACAATCGGGTCAAGAAGGATGCGACATTCCAGGTAGGGGACTTAGTAATGAGGGCAACCCATTACTTGTCAAACAAAGACAAGCGGTTCTCGGCTAAGTTAGCTGGCCGGTTTGACGACCCAATTGCCATCAAAGATCTCAAGTCTCCGCTGGTATATGTGCTAAATATGGGGGAGGATAAAAGAATACCCGAGGTGCACGTGAGTGAATTGAAGAGATATATTCCCCGAAGGGGGAGAGCCCCGTAGTAGCGA
This sequence comes from Gastracanthus pulcherrimus, assembly GCA_949152435.1. Lineage (NCBI taxonomy): Eukaryota > Metazoa > Arthropoda > Insecta > Hymenoptera > Pteromalidae > Gastracanthus > Gastracanthus pulcherrimus. The sequence continues at coordinate 141,213,855 of OX424573.1, forward strand.
CCTCCTCCTTACAAGCGACCTTGAAGTGGTTATTTATCGAGATGGCCAATAAAGGAGAACAAACTGATCACTCTAGCAACCACAACGATTACCGACCCATCCGAGACCCGAAGCATCGGCGACCAAGGGCATAACCTGAGAACCCCATTAGCGACCGAAACATGGAGTGACGGAGGCATACCCATGCCCAGTAAGTTGTTAAAATTCTTTGTATTTATCTATTTATTGAATTTTTTTTATTAGGATCTTATAATATCCCCTATGGTCGCGAGTTCTATGAGCGCCATTGCTCTGTGGTCGGATTGGGAGTAGTAAGGTGGAGGTATTAATAATTTTTTTGTTTGTTTTCAGCCTGATTAGTTATAAGTATAAATATATATATTGTTTCTTGCAAAGCTCTGGTGCCGAGGGTTGTTCGGGAATCGCGTCGATGGGATACAATGGCCCAATTAGAGTCTCGTTTGATTATTGGAATAAACAGTCCACTCCTGGCGGTGTGTCCCGTTTAGGGGAGGGGAGAGTTTGTGACGTGTATTTCGCGTCCCAATGTTATTAAAAACACCCGTCACCAGAGCCGAGCATTTATGATTAAATAATTATTGTTATTAATGGGGGGAATTGTTAATTTATTTGTTGAGGAAATGAGGATAAGGGGAGTCGCGACCGAGGAAAGTCACAGACCAACACACACACGCACACACTCATACCAGCGGCACCAGCTGATCGCGCCGCAGCGACGACCGATCGGAGCGAGCAACGACGACGAGCCGATACACACACACACGCATGGCACCAACACCATCACACTGTACGCGCGACCCTCTCTCTCTCACTTGCTCTTTCTTCCTCACCTCTCGAGGATGATGAGCCACTGCCCGCGCACATACACACACGCGCGCGAGACCGCCCTCTCTCCAGATACACGCAGACGCGGGGGGAGAGAGGATTCACAGCAGCAGCGGCGGCTTCCTCGAGGCACACCATCTCGGCTGTAGCCACGAGAGAGAGAGAGAGAGATATCGACACGACTGTCGACAGCATGGGGAGAGCTAGCAGCCGCCGCGCCGCGAGCCGCATGAAGCTGCCGGTCTATCGTAGCGTAGGCCGACGCGCGCACGTCGCCGCTGCCAACTGTGATGGTCCGGCGGCGACAAAACCGAAAGCGCCCGATATAGATATACACGCCGGGTCGCCCGCGCGTGTATATTTAGCAATTCATATTGCCCGCGCTTCGTAGACAGGGCGGCAATCGCGGAGCGGACCAATGGAAATTAGCGACTCAAATCGCCGCAGACTTAGCCTTGATTTGAAAGGGGCGGAAGCAATAAGTGTGTGGTCTGAAGATGGTCGAGAAGAACAGCTGAAATTTTGGAAGAGATTTCCGCCCTCTCTGATTTTGAGCATTGCCTGTCCGCCCGTTAGAGAATACAGACATACGTTGCGAGCAACCATCGAGAGATATTGTAAAATCGGCGGACATTAGCGAGGATAGAATCAGAGGAAGTACTAGCGACCAGGAGTACAAGGAGCACCTCTGGGGCGTCCACAATTAGCGACGGTGAGTGGGCTGTAATTGTCGACCTTCCCTCGGCACTTATAGATACAGTTATAGTTTAATATATATAGCATATTGCCGCCATGTGCTCGGGGGCAATGGAGTAAACTCGTTGGTGGTGTGACACCGTCGTTTAGAATCAGTGCGCGCCGGGCCCATTTGAAGATTACGAATTGTAGTGTGGGAAAAGGGGGATATTACGCGATATTCGGAAAACTCGGGAAACACGGTGATTTGGTCGTCGCGGAAGACGCGTGCGCGGGCTAGCGTAGCCATATTGTATAGCGACCGGTTAATTGTCCGAAAATTGTAAATTTGGCGACCGTTATATATTGTGATCAATAATAAAGCCTAGGTACTTAAAGAGTGAGATTTGTGTAATTATTATATGAGTATATATTCCTGATTTTCCACTTCACAGAACTTCCTCTGGGGAAAGAGACTCGTGCAGGGCTAGCCGCCCTTTACCTAGCGCCCATTATTATTGATAAAATCGGTAAAGTGCTGAGCAAAAGTTATAAATAAATAGAGTAACGTTACAACCTACATAGAACTTATAAATCTTTGCAAATCAAGAAATTCTTCGGTTAATGTTCAAATAATATGTCTTGTGGTAGTTGGGTTAGGGGCATAGTGCTTATGGTTTAAATGTAACTATTTGTAATTACAGAGTGCTCAGCTTGGGATAGTTGGATTAGGGGTTTAGAGTTTACGGTTTAATTTTAATTTTTCTTAATCGTATATTTCTCACCATGGGCTAGTTAGGTTTAGAGTTTAATGTTTACGGTTTAATTTTAACTATTTTTAATCGCATATTGCTCAGCTTTGGATAGCTAGATTTAGGTTTTAGTGTTTACGATTTAAATTTAATTACTTTTAATCGCATATTGCTCAGCTTGGGGTAGTTAGGTTTAGGGTTTTTGCGTTTACGGTTTTATTTAAATTTTGATTGGTACGTTTGGATCGGTGTCCGCGTCATTAAAGGGGTGCTATGAAAAATTTTGCCCTAGGACGCCAGGAGAGCTAAAGCCGACCGTGCGGCGGAGTATACGAACGGAGGCAACCTACACCTGCACTAATTAACGAGCGAGGCTCGTACGTGCACCCCACGCGATTCGCCAAAGACTATAGGTGTATAGGTACAAGCGAAGGTAACGTAGCCTGCCTGTAATTGCGGCTTTCGCGTATATTACGTCGAATACGAAAACGCAAGATTTTAACGTTTTTAATGAAGGCCGCTGAGCGCAAACGTAGATGGATCGAGATGGATAGTAGGTTAGGGTGGTCCAACATTTTCAAAGATTCGATTTTTCTTGTAACCATTTCAAAAGTGGACAAATGTGAAAAAGATAACTCTCCTGCAAGGCAGACGCTGGACGTTGAGATTTAAAGGTTCCAACCTCGGTTTCAAAGTTTTTTAAATGCATTTATGCACTTCTATTAATAAATTTCGTAAAAAAAATGATTAAAACTTTATAAATCAAGGTAAACAAATTTTAGTAATTTACCATATCACTAAACTGGAAAGTCAACCACATCTGCTTCATTAAAAAAATTATTTGCTTCCTCAAAGTGGAAGCTTTGTGATAGTAAAAAAGGTTTTGCTAAAAACATGTTAGAAACATGTTTTGATATATAAGGAATCAAAATAATACTTTTAGAAAATGTTCATATGGATGTGTGTGTGTGCGTGCGTGCGTGCGTGCGTGCGTGCGTGCGTGCGTGTGCGTGTGTGTGTGTGTGTGTGTGTGTGTGTGTGTGTGTGTGTGTGTGTGTCTGTGTGTGTGTGTGTGTGTGTGTGTGTCTGGAGAAACTACGGATTCGTCCGTGAGAAGTACTGAATTATAATATAGGTCTCACCTCAATCTATACACGGAGGTAATAAATCTCGTTTCCTACTACTGGCTATATATTCATGCCGTGTTCTCAATATTTGTTCCATTTCATTGTTTGTGCTAAAGCTTCTTATACTATACCTACACTATATGTATTACTAACAACAATTTTAATTAACATGTTACAAATATATGCTTCCTGGTAGAAAGTTAGCTAGAGTGTCTGGTTAGCTTATTAATTATTAGCCAGGTTAATAAGCTTTCAATAAGCCACATTATAGCTGTTATCTGGCTAGAATCTGCTTAAGCATATGCTTTAAGCAAGTACGCATTTTGTGTGCAAATCTAACATATTTATATTTTGTTTCTACAATTTATTAGTTTTTAAAAATATACATTATTATACTTTATTGAATATTCAATATAGTATGCCGCCAATATAAATATTTTTATCGATAAATAACAACTTATGAGCATATAGAAATACGCATACGCAATACTAAAAGTATTTCATAACTAATAATTTTCCTTCCGAAAATAAGTCAATCATATGACTTGGTCAACAAAAATTTTGTGATTGATGCGAAAATAAAATTTTGTAATAAAAGTTCATTGTAAAACTACAAATATTTGTTTATCAATTCTCCAAAAGATTCGTCAAAACTTACATTATTCTGTTTCTATTGTAGTTTTTAAAATAATTATATGACTATATGTATTCCATTATTAATTTAAATTCTGACATACATTTCTTTAATAAAGACACTTCAATTTTACTCAAGGCTTTGGTACCTTTTGTGTAAATAATATTTTTTAAATGCACGCATCATTATGTAAACTAATAACCTAACCTCCATTACTACTACATATTTAAGGTACATTTTAAAATTTAATTTGATACACTACTTAATGTTAGAATGATTAGAGGTACCTATTACTTCGATTTTTATAAAAATGTCATTATTTCCATTATTAATAAATACATAAACTACTTATTTTATCAATTTCATATTCACTAGAATATGAAGCAGAATCTAGCTAGAAATCAGCTAAAAAGCATGTCGGTTTTAACTTATTTCTAGCTAATTCCTTAACCAGAATTAAAGCAGATTTAGAAAATCTAGCTAATATCTGGCTAGAAACCAGCTTATCCCCAGTGGAAATGATAAATGAATATAAACGTATATAACTATACAAAAGTGTATATAAATATATATTTCTGTTATATTTGGAACAGGTTTTACCACAGATATATACACTTTTGTACACTTTTATACATTTATGTACATTTCCGAAAAAAAATACAGCTTGACTTTTTCACCGATAGGTGGGGAGATACATATAAATTAATTCACATGTAAAAAATGAAACTTTTAGTTACTTAAGAAACAGTGGCACTTAGTAAAAAATGTTTTTGATTATTTGGCATTATTGAAGTCTATCTTGACACTTCTTAGTGAGCAGAATTTTTCCGTATAAAAACGTACATAAACGTACAAAAGTGTACAAAAATGTACAAAATGTGTCCCAGTGTGCCAATGCGATCCCAATTTTTTTGTTCCAATTATAACAGAAATATACACTTTTGTAAATTTTCGTACACTTTTATACATTTATACACATTTATGTAGATTTACGTACATTTTTTTATTTCCATTGGGGATATTTCTACCAAGGCTACTTTGAACTAATTAAATAAACATTGTAAGTAGAAATAATTAAGCTTGGGCTTATACCGTTATAGTATATTTTAATCAATATCAGAGCTATAAATAGCTGTAAATATGTGCTTTTTAGGTTAGGGTAGCAATTTTTCTGACTTTTTATGCGAAGATAAGCTAAGAAAATGGAATACAGCCGGATGAAGAAATAAAAGAGTAAAGAACACATTTTTAAGACTAGCTCATAATGGGTGAGAATTAAAAATTATATTGTTGTAATACAAATCGAGAAAAAATACTCAATAAGTCCGATACTGTGAAGGCAAATTTAACATTGCTAATCGGCTAGAGCCTTTCATAAATTTCCCAAGAAGACTAGTACTTTTCGTGTAGAATATATAAATTAATGATGTACCTATATACTCTCGAAGAGTCGGATCGAATATTTTTTTATCGGATTCCGGTCGGGTACTAGATTCTTTTGGTACTCAAAAAATATTGGTTTACCCAAGAAAATCAGGCTATCTGAATAAATAAAAGTAGCGCAATAAAATTAGGCAGCGAGAAATCGCCAAATGTGCTAGACTTTGTGATAAAATCATGAAAAGTGCTAGGCTTCCTGAAAAAAATCAAAATGTATTTCTATTTGTGGGAAACACAACAGACGTGTTAGTCTTCGTAAGAACCATCGATATAGTAATGACTAACGCAGTCAAAGATTTTCAAGTCGTATTTTTCCAGTATGAATATGAAATGAATAATTGAATATGTTTGAAACAAAAATTTACTTTCGAGAAAAATGAAGATTATTAACTAATAATATAAGTTTGAAATAAAGTGTGTTCGATAATATTCCCGATCGTCCTCAATATGTACTCGATCCAGCTCCAGCTGCCCTAAAAACACTCTGGATATGTTTCCAGTTTCAAGCAGACTGTTCCAAATGCATTCGTACATAATCCTACTCACGCGCAAAGCGGCTATATGTATACGTATATTTTCAATAGAAAACAATATATATTGTATATGAATTTTATAACTCATTTATTCATGTTTATTAATTCACTTTAACAGTTCTAACTTATATATAAAATAGTTCTGTATTGTATAATAACAATATTATATACTCTTGTGCCGTTTATTAACCCCCTAACTGTATCATTATGTTCCAGTGTTCGTAAACAAATTTTTTTGATCAATTTTATCAAAACTCGTTACCAAATGAAGAAATATTAAGTTACAGAAAGTTTGGGTATGATTAAATAAAAGAAATATGTCCAATTGCCAAAATGCTCAATTTATTGGACAAATACAGTGAACGGTCTTTAATTAGTATGTTATTATTAATAATAACATCATGATAAAAAAACGTAATAATTCTTACAGAAAACATTAATTCTGATTTGATAGCATGATAATCTTAAAAGCAACTGCTATTGGGGTGTATACAACAACTAAACTCATATAACTACAAATTGCGAAAAAAATGTGAGAATTTTTTTTCACAAAAATTAGATGGAAAACATAAGCTTAAACGAATATGTATAATGTGTTAAGAATTTTTTTCTAACCTCTATAACTCGAAAATTAAATGATAAAATTTAATGAAATTTATACTGAATATTAGTTTTATATAGAACTATAATCTTGCAAATTTTCAAGTTATAAGATTTATTGTTATTAAAAAAAAATTAAACAAAATGTTAAAAAAATGCATTTTTTGTACAACGATATCTTAAATGATTTTTTATATTTTCCTTTGAACGTTACAGTGATAATTTATTAAGAGTGTCAAATCATTCAAATTTATCGCTGAAATTCCTAACCTCAAATCTTTGACCGACGTATGAATAATTGATTACAATTAATAAATAAACCGAATTATGAAAAACTAAGACATCATTCCTCTTCCATTTGTATCATTCTACCACTAAGTTGCTAAGTTTTAGGTAATAATATCATTGCATATATAAATGGCATTTGAACGAAATTTCGGATCATCTTTCGTAGCTCACTGTTTTATCACGAAATTTCGTTCAAATGCCATTGATGTAAGTGGTAGATAATTACAAAACGAAGGGCAATGACCTCTTAATTTTCATAACTATTTTTATTATTCTAATTATAGCTAAAATTTTAGAATTCTTGGGTCAATAAGATAGTGAGAATAAAAATTGACATTGACATTTTTTTGCCATTTTTTATGTAAAACCAGAATATATGACGGGAGTGAAATTAAACTTTCAGTATAATTACGCTTCGGATATGTATGTATGTATGTATGTACATATGTATGTATATATGTATTTATGTATGTATGTATGTATGTATGTACGTATGTATGTATGTATGTATGTTTGTATGTACATATGTATGTATGTATGTATGTATGTATGTATGTATGTTTGTGTAACATCCTGGTTTAATATGTATAAATTACTATTTTTTTTAAATTTATTTTAAATCTTTTTGTAACATATTACATGTTTTTCATTTTCATAAGCCCGGTAAACATGTAAATCTCAGTCTCGTTCGAACGCTCGAAGAGTAAGCACGTGTTTACAGGCACGAGCACCTGTTCGCGAAATTTGAGTGTAGACCGTACTTTCGCGTGTGAATCTATATACCTGTGATTTTGTTCAAGTTTCTACGTGTCAACTCGAGGGGATTTTTCCCCTCGAATTACACAAAAAAAAGCACACCATGAGTGTCCCTGGCTCTCGGGGCTCTCTTTATTCAAGTAACACGAACCAAGTTTTTACTCAAAAACAAGCTACATACTCATCCGCAGCTCAAAAAGAAATATGCACCACAAGAAATCAAGCCGTTGTAATAGACTTTATCGAAGGTTCAACAATTCGAGATTATGCCCTGGCCGTTGGAGGTATCATTGGTCCAGCAAACATGTTGTCTATCTCACGTATATCTCAAAACTGTGTATGCATTTATTTGAATTCTGAAGAAAAAGCCGATGCACTAATTAGTTCACACAAATGTATCGCAATTAACGGCAAAGCTCTAGAAATCAGACCTCTTAACTCCAAGACTAAGCGAGTATTAATATCAAATGTGCATACTTTGATCACAAATGCAGCAATTGAAGCTCTACTATTGAAGTACGACGTCACACTTAAGTCGCAAATTACACGCCTTAAAACCGGACTTAATGATGTAGGATACACACATCTGCTTAGTCACAGAAGACAAGTCTATGTTGATCCTATCGATATAAACAAAATGCCAGAGTCTTGCCAGCTGGAACACGAAGAGGTCACCTACTGGATATATTTCTCAAGCGACAAACTTTCCTGCTTTCTTTGCAAGGAAGAGGGACATACAGCCAAATATTGTAAGAATGCTAATAATACCAAAAGCGATACAGCTCCGAGCATAGACCGCTCGAAATCTCAATCAAAACAAATTGACACAGGCTTAAATGCAGGTCAAACTAATACTCTCTCCGATCTATTAAACAACAAGAACACCTTGATTTCACATAACAGTAACTCTGAAATAAATAATTATACTCCCTTACCTGTAGATACCAGAAAGCGTCCACCCGCACCTTCTACTATTTCTTCAACCACAACCACGGAAAATGCAAATCCACTCCCAGTAAATACTTCTCAAGAGGAATATTCCGAAAACACCAACAAGCCTACTTTTAAGCCACCTAAAGAAGGAAAAAAAGATAATTTCAAAAATCCAAAGAAGAAGGTTAAAACGAACACAGTACTCTCCCTAGATGATTTCACTGCCCAACTACAACCAGCGGAAACCTACTTTAAGGTACACAACCTGGAGCCTGTCATTAATTTTTCTTATGTAGCTAAATTCCTTCATAGTTCACACGGCAAAACCGATCTCAATAGCATTTTATTAGACTTTTCTCTCAAGCAAGAAACAATGAAAACTATGTTAATAAGTATCTACGATTACTCACACTCGAAACTAAAATCAACCATTACTAGAACGATAAAAAAAATTGACAACGAAGACACGCACTCAAGTAATATTGACTCGTCTGCTTCCGAAGCATAGGTCCTCACTCGCTCTTTATAAAATTTAAAAAATGGCATCTAACAATCCAGATACATACAGATACACAAAAAATTAAAAGTATTTTTCTGGAATGCACGCAGTTTCAACCAACGACGGGTTGAGCTATTACACAAGATTCAAGAGTACGACATAGGCATTTGTGTCGAGTCTTGGCTAACAAAAAATGATAAAAAAGTTTTTTTCCCGGATTCGTAACATACAGACAAGACAGGCATCACTCAAGAGGAGGTGGCATCGTCGTCTTTATACGTAAGAATTTAGCGTTTAAAATCATCGAAAATATTAGAAGTCCAGATATCTCTGTAGAACTATGCGGCATTCACCTCAATAATGTTAAGCCCGCCTTAAATATTATAATATGCTACCGCACTCCAGGTATCATTCTGACTAAGGACCAATGGGAGTCAATACTTGACAACGCAAACATAGATAATGCAATTCTGTTAGGCGATTTCAATGCACACAACACACTATGGAACTGTAAATACTGTGACTCTAACGGCACTAAACTCAGTAACTCTATAATCTCCCATAATCTTTTTTTGCACAATTACAAGACTCTCACTCATATAGACACTCACAGACATGCTAAGTCCAAAATTGACCTCATTCTCTCTACTTTAGATATTAGCGACCAAATTAATGTAATTGCGCACGACGAGACCTGGGGTTCCGATCATTTTCCCTTATTTATTGAAATATATGTCGAAAAATATCTTTATGAAAAAAAGACCTTTAAACTGAAATCAGTGCGTACAAATTGGCAAAAATTTGAAAATCATCTCAAATATAGTTCTACACTATTTTTAACTGATAACTATGATATTCTACCTACTCATGATAAATATCAATTGTTTTTTAATACAGTAATAGAATGTATTAATTGCGCAACCCCCAGAAAAGAAAAAACATGTACGCAAAATACTATAAAAATAACCCGGTATCATGGTGGGACTCTGACTGCGATAATATCAAAAGATTGCGACGAGCTGCATTTAAAAAGTGGGAAAATACTCTTGAATTATCTGATTTAATCGAATAAAATAAGTACTGTGCTTTGGCGAAAAAAACTTTTAAAATAAAAAAGAAGTTTGATTTTATAAATTTTTCCGAATCTTTAGACTTTAGAGTAAATAGTAAACGTGTCTGGGATAAATGCAAAATTTTTAAAAACAAATGGGCTACGACCTCTGTTCTCTCTACTACACACAATCTACAATCCTCTAACCTCATAGATGAAGCTCTTGGCAAAATATGCCCTCCTTGGGTCCAAACAAATCCTTTCAACCGTCCCCTCTGTCAGAAAAATAAATTCCTCAGTTTAGCCTTTACCTTCGTAGAATTTAATGCAGCGTTAGACTCCAAAAATAGCAAATCAGCCCCGGGGATTGACGGTGTTGATTTTGAAATCCTTCAATACCTACCTACAAATTACAAATTACTTCTTTTAGATATTTTTAATGAATTATATACAAAAAATCACGACTATCCAGAGAGCTGGAAGCATTCTTTTGTAAATTTCATCCCGAAACCAGATCGTTCCAGTTTTCGCCCTATTTCTCTTACTTCTTGTATATGCAAGCTATTTGAGACACTTGTCAAAAACCGACTGCAGTACTGGATCGAAACAAACCAGTTACTTCCAACAAATCAAAATGCCTTCCGCGCAGGCAAATCATGCATCAATAATTTATCCAATTTAGCTCTTACTGTCAAAGAATCCTTTCTTAATAATGCCGAAGTACTCGCGGCTCTACTCGATGTTAAAGGTGCTTTCGACAATGTCTGTATCGATATCCTTCTCGAAAAACTAGCTCAAATCGGATGTCCAAGCAACCTTATTGAATTTATTCACTTTATAATGCATGCACGATATATTCACACGGATTGTTTAGGTGATGATACGCGACATACTTTCAAAGGCGTGCCTCAAGGTGGAGTACTTAGCCCTTTATTATACATACTCTATGTTTCTAGCATTACTTATGGTATCCCAAAAACCGTCCAGATCTCTCAATTCGCAGACGACATTGCAATCTACATTAAGTTTCGCTCTGTAAAAAGAGGCAAAAACCTCATAGAAATAGCGCTAAAAAAAATAAAAAAAAATCTTCTTGAGCTTGGACTTGAACTTGCACCTCACAAAACTCAGGTTATACACTTCAATAACAAAAGAATACCCCCAGGCAGTATCGAAATTGTTATAGGTAACATATCTATTAAATCAACCCCCACAGTCAGATTTTTACGGCTCATCTTCGACTACCAACTATCGTTTTTTGCTCAAGTTAACGACGTCGTAGACAAATGCACTAGATCCCTCAATATTCTCAAGTTTCTGTGCGGCACCTGGTGGGGCTCTGATCCTGAAACCTTATTAGCACTCTATAAAAGCTACATCAGATCTAAAGTCGACTACGCGAGCTTTATATACTATCCCACCAACAAAAATCTAGCTAACAAATTAGAGAAAATCCAACTTTCTGCTATCCGTACAGCTCTCGGTTACCGAATTACCACTCCCAAGAACATCTTGCTAGCTGAAAGCAAACTGGTTACTATTGCGGAGCGGGCCAAACAGCTAGGTATTTTGTTTCTCCTAAAATGCTTTTCCAATTCCTCATGCCAAACCTATAACCTAACCAAAAAACTTCTTCGGACACACAAAATATAAGAAAAAATCCAACAGCGTCTTTTTCGACTGTATAAAATATGTAAACACACAGTCAGCTTTCATTGAATCGGCCAACAATTACAACATGTACTCTTACGACTATGACAGAGTAATATCAGATATCGACGTTGACTTGAAACTAGGCAAATCTCTCAACAATCCTCTCATCAATTCCATAATAATTAATAATCACAATGTAAAAAGTGGTGCATTAGCTTTGTATACTGATGGTAGTAAGACTCCCGAAGGAGTCGGCTCCGCCTGTATTTGCCCTGTCACTAGTTCAATTATTCAACGTAGCATCAACATAAAAGCATCTGTATACACTGCTGAATGCATCGCTTTAAACGACGCACTTATTTTGTCACTGAGGTACAAAAACCGCGACATTAACATCTACACTGACTCTCTCAGCGTTCTCCAATCCATTAAAACCAAATCCCTCAAATCCGAAACTAATAAATATATTCTAAATATTAAAAAAAAATTCCTAGCCTTTCACAAAAACAATCATAATACTTCGATTAAACTTTACTGGATCCCTGCTCATTGTGGAATTCCAGGAAATGAACTTGCCGACCGACTTGCGAAAGATGCAGCGGATTCCGTCGACATTGATGTGACAATGATACCGTACACTGATTTATTTTACGATTGTAAAAGACAAGCTGTAAACAACACTGTAAATTCTCTAAAATCCATTAATACCGGTAAATTATATTTTAATCTATGTTTCAAAGATAACCAAAAACCATGGTTTAAGAAAAAAAATCTCTCTAGATTTTTCATTGTTACTATTAATCGAATACGTGCCAATCACTATAATCTACCTCACTCACTATACAGACTCAGTATAATAGACAGTTCACAGTGCGAATGCGGGGCAGGCACAGCTGATGTAAACCATATACTATGGCAATGTAAAACATACGACAGCTTTAGACCCAAATTTCTAAACAATCTCTCCAAAATCTGTATTTTACCTCCACATAATATAGAATCATTGATTGCAGGTCCCAACATTCAAGCTTATCACTACGGTATCTCTTTTCTGAAAGAATGCGAACTAAAAATATAATATTGTATGCGACTTCTCCATTTTTGTAACCATGTCACTTTCCTATTGTATCTCATGCTATACTACAGTAATGTCAACTAATACAAACATGTAACTCTTTTTTGTACTCTCTTATGCAAGGCTGAAATAAATCTCTCCAGAGGTTTAAAAGGCCTAATAAATGAAAAAAAAATTCTGAAAGGTTTATAAAGCTATAAAAAAGAAAAATTTGGGACCATAATACTTTTAACTAACTTTTTACTAATATTATAAATATAAATCAAAAAGATTTTTTAGAACTATTAAGAAACGGTTAAGAGAACCTGTTTTTTAAATTAATAAGCTTTCTTGAATCATATTATTTATATAAAAATAAAAAGAACGCTCCAAATTTTTTATCGAAATACCTTTAAGAATGTATCCTCGAAGTTTCAGATGAATCATCATCTGTGACGCAATGAGTAATTTGAACATTAAAGATATGATAACAACACTTTTATTATGAAAAATCAGAATTTGACTTTTATCCTATGGTAAAAAATAATTTATTTTTCAATAAACAACTCTTTTTAAAATAATAAAACATTTAATATTGTTAAAGAGGATCTTTCATTGTTTAAATATTATTATACTGCAATACCAAAAATATCGATTCTTTGAGGAAATCGGTATAACGTTACCTGAAATGATCTTGAAACCATTTTTATTGAAAAATTCAGAAAGTTGCCAAAAAGATCCTGTTTTTATATATTTTAAGGAATTTAATTTTTTGAATAAATGAAGGTTGAAATTTTCTAAAAAATGTCAGAAATGGCTACATGTTCATATTATTGTTTATATCTCCGGTTCCAGATTCTGACCAGAAAGCGTCTAAAATAAGCAGATTTATTGTCGATAATATAAGCTACAAATCAGCCATTCATCATAAAATTCAGCAGTATATGGCTAACTCGTCAATGTTTATACTAAGGTAATTATAAAAATCTGTCGAAAAAAATGTGAAATATAGCAGCCAATGATCTATTAAAATTTCTTGGCATCTTTGGTATTTCTGTATTATACTAATTTTGCAGTTGCGTAAAATTTTATTATGAGTAGTACCCATAAGTGATGAGGAACAAAAAATACTGTTTTATTCCTCATCATCAATTTATTTTGAACTTCTTCAGTAATACATAATAATAATAACACTAATTTATTTAAACAATTCCTTAAATGTTACAAGTTGTAGATACATTTTTATTTTACTACATTATTTAATTTCGATGAATATACAAAAGCTAATGAAATATAATTTAAATATACAAAAGAATAATTTAAAAAAAAATATTATTGTTTTTCTATATTACATACTATTTATTTTATCAACATTAAGTTTTATTTTCTAAAGACATCTATTTAAAAATGAACTATTTACATTTTAAATAATAAAGCATGTGAGATAACGATAATACTAATTTTTTATTTGCATTGCAATTACCATTAACAATATTATTTAAATTTTATACTCAATACTGACATTTAGTTTTCTAAATTATGTTTACAAATGATAGCATAAACCATTTGATTTATACCCGATATTAGTAAACATATTCTAATTTTAGATATTTATCTGGTTTTCTGCAGTATAATATTACATAGCAGTATATACTGATATTTCAAAAAATTAACGAACGTTTACTTTTATACGAAAGTACTTGTTTCGTTTGGAACAGTAACTTAATTTACTTCAAATAACCAAATAATATTTATATTTTATAACTTTAATTTTTAAGTTTATTTCGTATTTTTAGATTAATTTTTTATTCTAGTTGATCTTTAACGTTAAATCGTTGTTAAAAGTTTCGTTTATCTTCAAGGGTAACATACTGTTACATACACTTAATAGGTATTTCGTTTTAGTACAGAACACAAAAGGTTTAACAAGTGCTATATTTTGTAAGCTAATCAATGAAATACTCAAAATCAATCAACTCCAATTTAAAAAAGCTTCCTCTTTGAAGAAGCAAAAACGTTGCCAATTCATTGGCTAGCTTACTCAAAGTTAATTAATTGTTATAATATGAAATTATTTGTTATAATATATTAATTTCAACTTTCAATGGCTGTATCATTATTCATTGCCATATGTTTTAAAAATATCTTTCGGTAGCTATACTTGGGTATAGTTACAAACTTTTAATTTTCACAGTTAAGTAACTTAATTATCATGCTTACATAAAACTATAGCCAAAAAAACTTGGTGGCCGTAAACCGTGGTGTCTTGGGCCACTTAGTGCTCTTTGTATTACTATTGTTATAAATGTAATATTTTCAGAATTTAAACGATAATGCGAATTAAAATAAAGTTCTACGAGACGTAATTAACAAGTTTTCTGAATAATTGAGTATGCAAATCAGCGGAAGGTTATTTACTGTATGAAAGATAAATTGCAATAAACACTCAGTGGTTCAAGCCACCTCAGAAATCGTGAAACATTTTTAATAAAACATTGCAGTCCATACACTTGAATCATTTATTAAAACGTGCACCAAATTCCGCCATTTTGTTTGATTTTACACATTTAGTTCGTGTTTCGATAGCCATTGATATGAGATTGAAGAATGTTTTAGAATTCTTTATTTTAGAGAAATCTACATCGAGGTATGATGGGTACTGTATCTTGTCTCTTAATTTGAAATAGTGAACTTGTCACTATTTTAGCTAGTGAAAATAATTCCACTTGTGAAACAGTAAAAATTTCACTATTTTGCCAGTGAAAACTGTATTCATTATAAAAATAGTGACTTATCACTAATTTGGTAGTTAATACATAAGTTAAAAGCCCGCAAGGTAGGGATCGAGTTGGTATTTCATAACCTAATTTCAGTTGACATTATTTTTATTTCATGAACATTAAATATTATTTTTATTATGTAATAACAAAATAATTAATTAATTAATTAATAAAAATGGTGCAACTAATGTCTTAATTAGAATTCTGATCCATATTCCCTGTGTCGAAAATTGGACAAATGCCTAAAATTATTAATTTTTCAAAAGAAAAATTATAATTAAATTCAACTTTAATCTTTTTTGTAACGTGCATACTAATGAATTTATTCATATTATCGGAAGTACCTTTTTAATGAATATATTTATATCAGTTATATTCGCAGCACCTTATATGAGTTATAAAATTTACTCTATGTAGGCAATCTACGTAGGCAAGTGGTGAAGACATTGGACTGTAAACCTTGTGGACCAGAGTCGATCCCCATCATAGAAGTTTCTTTCGCATTTTTCATTTATTTCTTATTTTAATATATATATAAATGTTCAAATTAAAGTACATAATCCATATCAAATACATCTCATATATAATTATATACGCGTTTAAATAACAGCCCAATTTTTTTAATTTACTGAATATGATTAAATTGCACTGATTCAAGTAGTGAAAATTTATTTCACTATTTTAAATAGTAAATATTCACTGTTTTTAGTTGCCGAGTTATCACTATTCAAAATAGTGAATATTCACTGTTTCACAGTGAATTTTCACTATTTCATAATAAGAGAGTTGATGAGGCAACGCACCTAACGCCATGTATAAATCACACGGCTGTACTAAAACGTGTATTAACAAAAAAAAATTTCATATACTTGAATAGTTTATAAATAAAGTCCAAAAAGTTTTCTTATACCGTCACGGATCCAGTTCCTGATCATTTGGTTACATTTATTACTATTTTGACTTTAATGTATAAAAAAATTTGTTTTACAAAAGTAATTAGTAATAGTAAACTATTTCGTAGGCATATAAAAGAACTTTAAAAGTTACTAGTAAAATATATTTATAAGATAAAAAATGTTAAAGTTAGACGTTGTTGACAACGTCATGATTGACACCATCTTACTGCAATTGACTACAAGTGAGCATACAAAGAAATTTACTTCATTTCTTTAAAATATTGTAATAGATCGTAGAAAAACTTATGTAATTAAGTTATTCAACAGTTTATTCGTATAAATCAGTTAAAACATTCATATAAAATATTATTGATATTTGTAAAAACGTGTGATTAGAAATAGAGTCCAAATTCTTATCGTTTACCCAATTTCTGATCAGTATTAATAACATGTTTTATGTGTGTTTAAAAATCTAAAAATACACAAATATTTGTAATAACATAATTCTATAAGTAGTTTTAATCCATGCGTAAATAATTTATCATGCAAAAGTCGCAGAAAACTTGACAATAAATCACAACACTATGTGAATTTTATAGGTTATAATATATGCTCGCACGCGAGTCAATATCGCGCAGTAGACAGAGTACGAATAACCGAACACTTTTACCTCGCCTAAGTTTCACATTTATAATCTCACAACCAAAAAATGTTATATTTTAGTATATCTATTGTATTAGTATTGCTTAATAAGTTTTTGTTTATCATATAAAATACTTATGCGTCAATAATATATGTGATCAGGAATTGGGTCTTGATATGATTAGAAACTACTCCCATACAAATCTTAAGCGATCAGGAATTGCTACCACAGCTTTTTTCTTAAATTTAACTTAATTTTGATTATTTATGTGTTTTTTCAATTTTATATTAGAGATTAACAGTTATATTTGTTGTGAGAAATTTAATTTTCCATGAATACCTCATCTTTACGCTTTGACACAACAAATAACGTGACGACGTGCCTTAATTAATCAGGAACTGGGTCCTTGACGGTATCAAGTTGTATACATTTCTTTTAAAAATTTCTTAAAATTAGAATTAATTTCTTTTAGATCGTCTAGAGGTAAAAGTTCCCTTAATGGCTTTTTCCATTATAATAGCTTTATATAAGAAACTTTCCATTTCATTTGATTTGGTAAACCGTTCAGCGAAATATCGTTCTTACTTCCCATAATCCTCAATCTAATTTAGCTCATTCCTCCAACACACACCTTAGAAACGGATTTATCTCCAATTCCGCCTGATACGTGCATCCAAGCTCTTAATAATTTAGTCTTTCCTTTGATTGACTTACAAGACCGATTATCCACTATTTTTAAAGTACTCCTGACAATTTCATCTGTCAAATTCCTTGGAAGCAATGTCTAATCTCCAGAAATGTCACTATTGATTTAACACAAGTAATATATCATAATCACAATGGATGCACCAATTTAAATGACAACTTGTCGGTTTCGAAATTATAATATTATCGTAAATGTCTATAATACAAACATAAAAGTATAATCAGTATGTCTTTAGACAATAATTCGTACCATATATTATTGCAATCTGAAATAATAATTACAATTTTGATAAACTTTAACTTCAAATGACGGTGTAGCCAATATTCGATTGAATTTTTTAAATTATACTTTTATTAAATTCATTATAAAAAGCGTATCGGTACTTTGACATATTGAAAGAACGTAGTTTTTGAAAATATTATGTTTCTCAGTGCTGAATGTTAATCTATTCCCAAAAATAAACGCGTTAAAATGTCGACGTCGATGAGTCTCAAAGTCACGACCATAGTTAGAAAAGAAAACAGAGCAAAGCCAGGATAATGCACAACATGTGTAATATACTCACGTTGACGGAGAGCGCGCGACCTTTGCTCGAGGGCGCACTAACCGCATAACCGCTCTTGCACTGACCAGCAGTAGCGGCGGCGGAGGCGGCAGCGGCGGCTACTTCGCGGGCCGGCGGCAGCATATTCGCCACGCGTTGACAGGTGTCAGAGCCAACACGGCCTACAATCTACCTCTGAAAGGAAACACTTGCACAAGGTCGCTGCAATCATCAGAGACTCATTCTGCTGCCTCTCCTGTCGCCTATTGTCGTGTCGTCCTGACGTTCCTAGCTTCCTTCGAGTGTGTAGCTAGGTACGTCGAGCTCGCCCCTTTGATCCCTACGCTATTAGTACGTGTGTCCGTGACTTCCCTTACTCGAGACACTGAAACGTTACGGATCTCGGACTCGGAGCTTCAGAGCTTGCAGCTACACGCGGCATCTGTTTCCTTTATTCCGACGACCCCCACCAGTTTGTCCTGCGCCTTCTGCTCTGGCAGGATGCGCGAGAAGATCCGCGACGGCAGAGTCCAATTTCGTCGAGCGATCGTGGCAAGGAAAGCAGGATCCCGCACGAGAGGACAGTCAGCTGCGACGCGAACGAGCTCGAAGCTTGTCGTATTTACAAAAGGCCATTGTCCGCGTGAGCCTCAGGAGCGCGGCAGAGAGCGTCAGCAGCGTCCGCGTAAAATGGCGAAGAGACACTGAGAGACGAGCGCGAGCGCAGGCTGCAGCGTACGACTTGCTGCTGCTCCGCATTGGGAAAAGTTCGACCGCGCCGCGGAAGAACTAGCCGCGACGCCTCCCTTTTCCCTCCCTCCTCTGCACGCCCACACGCGAGTCCGCGCGCGCACGCCGGCGCTCTGACGGCCGATCGATCGAATTCGCAGGCACCGCCAGAGCGCGCACTCGTGCAGCCGCGAAGCGGGCAACGCGCGCAGCCAGTTGCGGGCTCACACCGTGGCTATAGGCTTCGCCTTTATTAGGGGATGATGATTTTTCGAGTTTTTCGCTTGCATTTGCGGCTTTCAACGGTTGCCAGATGATCCTCGATGAACAGATGGAATGTGGTTAATTGAGGGCTGGGTATACGCTGATATTTATCTTCTTGCGATATATTTTTACAAAGTTTGTGTTGAAAAACTAATTTAGGAGCATTTTTTACGTTTTTTAGATATTGAGGGACTGGGGTATAACGGACCACTAGCCATAATTCTTATATAGAGCAATAAAATGATTTGTTCCGCATGGCAGTATACCTGTGGTGGTAGTATAAATTAATGTTCTCTGTATGGACAATTCTCCTTGCAAAGTACCTTAACTCTAATATCAAGATTGAAGAAGCATAAAAAACATTGTACTCCTCTCTGAAGGTATTTCCATGCCCATTATTGAACAAATAAGACCAATAAATTATACACTTTTCCGTTAAAACTAAATAGAGTGGCCGGTTATACCCCAATATTTTTGAAAATTAACTTTTGAGTTATTATAAGATATATTGATCGAACGGAAATTATGTCTAATTTACGAATTTATGCATCTTTTTGACATATCTAACGCATAAAACAATCAAAATAATTTTTCTTTTGTTAAAAATTTTGCTAAATTTACCTTGTTTTTAATAATATAATACATTGTGCAACTAGGAGGAAAAATTGGCTTTTTCTAAGCGAGGGTGATAATTGAGCACAAATGGAAGTCGAGAGCGTCGAAAGCGTCCGAGACGAACACGAGTGCTCAAATAATCATCCGAGTCTGAAAAAGCTTTTTCCACCCGTATTACACATCGTATATTTTTTAATAAGTATGTGAATAGGGCCATTTTCATGCATGCAAAGGGAATGAGGAAGTGGGCATTACTAATCGGAATGCCCAATTATCCATTCGCTTTGCAAGCATGGAAAAGGGCCTTTTTCATGCACGTGTTGAGAAAAATAAACTGTAAGTTTCGACAATTTATTTGCAAAATCTAAACAGTTCTATGTTGGATCATATCTAATATACCTACAAAATTTCTGCCCGAGCCACAAAATTTCACCACAAAAACATCGAAACTCATCAAAATTTTGGTTTTCAAAACAATCATCGATTCAAAGCTTTCTCTTTGAGTAATCAAAATATTCTTATTTGACTAAGAACGGATCACTGCATAAAAGTTTAAATAAAGTAAATTTCATTTACGGTCACTAAATTCTACCGGTGAAATACATAACGACTAAGCTCCACTTTTTGTATAAATAGTAGATATGGTTCATAAATAATAGATATAGTCACTTACTTTTACACTTTTCTGATGTTTTACATTTTTATCTGAAAATATACCAACTAAGGATCCAAAATCGCTCAAAACTCGATTTTAAGAAAAGTGGACTTATATCGTTTAGCTGGGAACCCATAGAATTAAATATTCTTATTATATACTGCTGTTAAAACCCCGGTAGAAATCTTATCATGGTAGAAATCTTATAGGCAAACTAGATAGTACCAGACTGTACAAAACTCGATAAAGCCACACAGATCTACATAGTTTTCTCAAAAATAATATGTACATATAAAATCTGAGGGGTTATATATTATTTATTGAACAGAACTTTTATTATAAAAATTAATGTTAAAAAAAGTTTAACATGAAAGTTTTCAATTATAATAATAAGATCTATAGTTCTATTCATACTATTTACATATAAAAGTAGTCAAAAAGCATATCTAACCTAAGAAATGAAAATTTAGAAATAATGTTCCTTGCACATGAAAAACAGTGAAAAGCAAAATAATGTTATTGATTAATGTAGTTGTTTCTTGAAAAGTAATATATAAATAAGTATAATATCATATGTACAAATATGTATTTTATGACATGCTTTATTTAAAAACTAGAATTTTAATTTCAGAACTACAAATAATTTTGTATCCATATGTGAGTTCTTATAATACATAAACTGCTCATCCGTGACAACATTTTCAAAGACAAACACATTAGTCGAACACATATAGACGATAATTTTCTTTATATGTAACAAATAACTATGTTTTAACTGGCCAGAGATGTCAAATGAAACTGTTTGATTACAAATTAATCACAGTAGGAAATACAAAAATAGAACATATATATATAATAACTCAAATACATTATTTATTTTTAAAAATAGAAAATTAATCAGTTGATAATAAATGTGTGTGGAAATAGCTTTCCTTACATAAACCATACAGGTTTTGAAATCAAGCCTGTATTTAGGATGGAACATAATCAAATGTAAGGAAACTAATTTTACATAAACAAAATAAATATATGCACTAATACTTCATATAGCTATTTGAATATTCAGATTATTTACTTATTTTGATTGTTTAATATATATGTGGAACATAATATTGTTATTGAGTTCTTAAATACAGAAACTCGATGCATCTAACATTTGATAATCTTACACTTTAGAGGTTATTTTCATTTACTTACATTGGTAATAGGTGTACAATAACATGTAAATACCTTTAACCCTTTGTGGCCCACATTTTTCTGTTCAATATTTTATGAACTGAAAATTGTTACTCGGGGGTTTTTGGGGTCGCTGATTACGAATTTGAATTTTTGTTAATTAGTATTATAAAGAAACCTCTTAGCTAATAGAAGAATGTAAAATCATTTATATACACCTATAAATAAAATTTTTATACATACAAATCTTAAACGAAAGAGGTGGCTATTATAATAGCCACTAAGCCACAAAGGGTTAGATCAAAATAATACATAATAAACATAATAGATTATGCTTCTGTTTCTTAAAACATAACCTTTAAGTGGTTGTTATTGTCATAATTTTGCTTATCTAGTCTTATCGGGGCAAATAATATAGCAAAGTAGAAGGGTCGACCGTTATACGTCTTTATAGTAACTATCTAGTTTGCCTACAAAGATCTACACAGCGCGAGATTATTCTACATAGATCTATAAAGTGGACGGGATAAATTTCTACCAAGGAAATTAACTTTTATTTTACAGATTTTATCTTATACAAAGACATTTGAGTGTTATCTATTTGTAAAAAAATGTTACAATTATTTTAAAAAGTATTAAATTGAAATTAATAGTAAGATTGTTAAAATTTTATTTAATTTATGATAATAATACAGTGCGTATCATAACTATAGAAACACCAGAAATTTCCACGTTTAAATGTGTGTATTATAGCTTTTTTTTAAAACCTGTAACTTTGGAAGCAAAAATCCGAGGATAATATTACAAAAAGCAAATGAAAGGAAAATGTATTCTCTTTAAAATATTTCTAGAATATTTCTTTCACATCAACATTAAAGAAGATATCATTGTTTTATAACTAAAGAAACACTTTCAATTTTTAGACCCATTTAAATCAATGTAAATTTTTTATCCAGTTTTCAAATTTTGTTTAAACCATCCATGAATTTGTCATAAGTTAATGTAGAAAAAAAAATTCTGACAACGTTTTAAAGAAAATAAAATAATACTTCGATATCTTCTTCGAGAAATATGTACATATGGACACAATAACCTACGGAGCGCGCTACCTAGACTCGTCATTGGCAACCAAATCACCTGGACGCCTCCTCTTATGAGTTCATACATATAGACATTAGAAACTACAAAGTGCACTACTTAGTCCACATCATCGGCCCCTATAACCACGTGGACACCGTCTCGGACCAGTAATTATAGCTAGACACCAAGAACTATGGAGCGCACTACCTAGACCTCATCATCGGTTACCATAAGCACCTGACACCTTCTTAGATCAATAAGTATATGTAGACATAAAAAACTACGGAGCGCATTATCTAGTCCTCGTCATCGGCCCCTATAACCACGTGGACACCGTATCGGACCAGTACCTACATTTAGATACAAGAAACTACGGAGCGCGCTACCTAGACCTCGCCATCGGCTACTATAACCATGTGGACATCTTCTTCGACCAGTACGTATATGTAGACATAAAAGGCTATGGAACGCATTACCTAGTCCTCGTCATCGGTCCCTATAACCACCTGGACACCGTATCCAACCAGTAGTTATAGCTAGATACCAAAACCTACGGAACGCTCTAACTGGACCTCGTCATCAGCCACCATAACTACCAAGGCTAAGCGCTTTACGCTCGGACCCGACTTTCAACAGTGTCCGGACTTTTACTGTATAACAATATGTTACTTTTTATAACCAACTCTATTTTACTTTTCTGAAGTAAAATTTGCTAATTCCATTTATATATAATTGTATATAAGTATATATGACTATATATGAGTTGCTTACCAATATATCTTATAATACACTTCGGATACTACTGTTACAATGAGAGCTGTTCGGATAGTAGTTAAGGTAATGGCTGAAAGATTTTGGGTTCAAATCCTATGTGGGGTAAGTTTTTTTTATGAAATAATTTTTTGTAATAAGAAATGTATAAAACATTGCTAATCTTCAATAAAAACTATATTTTAGGTTAAATTTGCATAAATTAATTATTATATTATTAATTTTTTTAATTTAAAATGTATACACAAGTATATATAATTATATATACTCATATATGATTATACATAATCAAATTCTATATACATTTATATATAATTTACTTATATATGATTATATGTGATTATATATAAGATTTTTTTACTCGAGACGTAACACAAGATAATTTTTATCCTTAGGAAACGTACTAAAACTTTAACAGTTTAGTTTTTCGTCA
Source organism: Gastracanthus pulcherrimus (assembly GCA_949152435.1). Classification (NCBI taxonomy): domain Eukaryota; kingdom Metazoa; phylum Arthropoda; class Insecta; order Hymenoptera; family Pteromalidae; genus Gastracanthus; species Gastracanthus pulcherrimus. Next base: position 141,237,988 of record OX424573.1, read on the forward strand.
AAAAATCATTTATCAATATTTCTTAGAGAACAAACCAATATTTTGAAATTACTAAAATTTTATTTTAAAAATTGGTTTGTTCTTCGAAAAATAATGATAACAGAATTTTTAACGAAAAAGTAAACCGTTAAAGTTGTAGTATATGCTAAAAGGAGTTAAATTACCGTCAGAAAAAAAATGTTGTTGATCGCGTCACCTACGTGCACGCCGGAAAGTTCTTGCAATAAATATAGTATTGGGAATAGTAATATCTTGTGTCACGTAGGAACAAGATATTGAGGATTTACAACGGTAAAATTACAGATACAATCAAGTATTTGTAGTGAAAGAATTTTCAGAATGGTTGCTTTGAAAGGAAATTTTTTTATCGGCGAATGAAAAACAAAATAATTTTTTCGAGTTTGAATGAGTTTCGCCCCCTTAAAAAGAAATTTTAAGATTCATTGACTCGTTTTTGTTTTATAACGATTTTTTTGTTTATGATATGTATGTTTGAATTAAAAATAAAGAATAAAAGGGTTTCGCAAAAAATAAATATTCTTCCGTTCTAAAAACGAGAAAAATTTAGTATGGTAAGTTTAGCGTTCTAGTAAACGAGAAAAATAAAACTTCGTAAGACATTGGAAAATTGAAAATTCAGATGGTAAAACAAAACTCATAATGACACTATTTGAATAGAAAAAGTAGAAACCAGTGAATTGGACATTCTTACCAAGTTTTCTTTTTCTCGTTTACTAGAACGCTAAACTTATCATACATTATTTTTCTCGTTTTTAGAACAGAAGAAAATTTATTTTGAGCAAACTTTCTCGCTTTTCATTTTATTTTTGACGTTTTTCCAGTTCAAATGAATTTTTCTTAAACTTAAGGTAAAAATGGAAATTTTGAGTAAGGAACGCAAAATATGATATTTAATTTTTATTGACAATAATATACATATATTATAAAAATGTATCAAATATGCCATATGTTTAAGGGGGCCTAAATACTTTTAGGTTCTATTTTTAATATTCAGATACTGATGGAATTATTGTGCAATTAAAATATGCGGGTGATATGTCTATAATGTACTTAAGCTGCTAATATTATGTACGCGACGCTAGATTCATTATATAGACAGTATTCGTCCGTACTCCGTGAGTGCTGCATCATTGTATAAATCTTTATATATATATATATATATATACTCGCTCGTATTAAATCTCTCTCTACCGAAGTACTCTGTCTTCATCCTTCATTTGCATCCTGTCTGCGCTCCAACATCAGGTTATGAAGGCAGAAATTGAAGACAGTCGCTACATAGTGAGAGAGCCGAGCAGCAATGGCGAGCTGCAATCATTTCAATTCCTACATCCCGGTAAACCGTCTCACCGGCCATGAAAACTACCATTTGTAGTCTATTTCAATGTAAGCCTACTTGTAGCTGGAGGAATTGTGGGACACGATAAACGCACCGGAAGGCGGAAAGTTGAGTACGGACGCGAAGAAAATTAGTAAAGCTCGAGAAAAATTGATTGTGGACATTTACTCTGTAGTGTATGTACACGTCACAAAAGCAACCATCGCCAAAGAAACTTATGATATCCTTCAGAGTGCCTTCGATGATAATGGCTTGGAAAGAAGAGTTGGTTTGTTTCAGGAGGCGACAACGACCCGGCTAGAAAATTGCTCATCTATGGAATACTACATAAACTGCATAATCACGGCAATAAGCAAGTTATGAAAATCAAGTTTTAATAAAAATGAGTATAAACACAAATATAAATAAAAATAGCATGATTATATTTACCTGCAACTTATGGATGTTAATGTTCACCACTGCCATAGTGCCACACATAAAAGTGTATATAAAAAGAGTTCCCTGCAAAATCTTATTTCAGTCACTTGGGCACCCCGGAGACTACGCGCAGGAGTTGAAAATACAAAGTTGAGTAACAGCGTGTTGAGCTCATAGTCAATCCATTTACTTATTCATTTGAAAAGCTTACCTGCGTCAAATCTATAACTTTTTTATATTTGAAGTAACTATTTTGACATCAAATATGTCATTCTACACTCATAATATATTCAGAAAAGTTTTAGGTCACTAAAGTAAAATTTATAAAAACTATACTTGCAAAAGACTTACCTTTCAGAATCAAACATGGTAAGGTGCCTTCACATTCAAGATTTCTCTGAAAAAAGATAGTATTTACTCTTAGTCCGTTGCCTATATATCCTGGTTTTTCTGAAAACGAAAAGCAGACACAAAGAAATCAGCTCTTTCTAACAGTCAAATTACTTATAAAACTATAATACTTCCCTAATTTAATCAATCTGTTATACGATACCATACTTTTTGATTCACTGTTTATACTGTCAACACAAATTATTTTCCTCATATAAAAGTAAACATGCGATTATCGCTCCGTCAGTAAAATAGATATCGTCCTATAAAATACATGTTATACTGAGATTTGAAAAGGAACACGCATAAAATTTTGAAATCGTAGTACTAGTTATATGATAATTTAATGGCTCTAACTTTTCTATTTTTTTATATAATGATTCTTAAAATCTTATTTTTAAGTACAAGATTACATTTTTTTATAATTTATAGGTATAACAAACAAAAATATCATTAAAAAAATGACAAAAATGTTAGAAGCTTGATGAGTGTAAAAAAATTTCTACAACTTCAAATAAGTCGAAAAAAATTAATTATTTTCCAGTAAAACCGTTTTCTTACGAAAGAGAAAGGGTTAAGAAAATGTTGTACCACAGCAAAAAATCGATTTTATTACCAAAAATCGGTAGCTTTTTCCTTTCAATTTCATAATAAAATATATGAATTTACATGCAGACCTTTTGGACTACCATAATTATTTACTAAAATTTTGAAATCGATTATAAATTATTTGATAAGAAGAGGTTAGTTATCTTATCTAGTATATATATCGATGACCTATTATGCTTTGGAAGGAGCTATGAAGAATGTTTATGGAGGCTCCTGCGCGTAATGTCTCGAACTCGAACATATCATTTTTTAAAGTTTAGAATACGCTCAATCTAACGGTGCCCTTATTTACACCGCTTATCGGCCAAAAACTCAAGAAATTTGAGCTCAAAGTTGGCAATTTTAACATGGACTCTTATGGCAGACAAAGTTGAATCAGTTAATTACGAATGAAATCTGATTTGTCCAGTAATGTCATTATATCAGTTTTGTAGGAAAAAATCTCCTCTTTCAAATGACATTATTTAAAATATCGGTTATCGAACTTAAAAATGAGATATTAGCGAAAGCTTGAATAAATTCGGGTTATATCCGGCAGCTGTAGGGAAGTCAGCTGAGCGGCCATCTTGGCTACGGCGTTCGGGAGAAGCGCGCGCAATTTGAGATTCCAATTTCAAACAAAAACATTCAATAAAGAATAAATCGTCATAATTGTATTTTTTATTTTAATTAATTAAGTCTATGGGTAAATAAAATACTCTAGAAATTATAGTTTTTAGTTTTTTAATTATTTTAAATATAAATTAACAATAAAAATTTAACTATGGGCCCACGTAAAACTCTAGCATCCCAAACTTTTTTAGGTTCCGTCATTTTCACGTAATACACTAAATAATATCAACTAGAAAAATACTTATCAACTAGAACTTTTTACATGCAGCACGCACGACGCACGACACGACGCTATAGTAATATATATATATATATATATAGATATAGCTATATACCACCCATCGGCGCGCATGCGCGGAAGACGAACCTGTCCTTCTCGCATATGTTATTCACTGCCGAATCCAAAATAGTATCTGTATTAATATTTATTGAATTGTTAATGTTTATATTATTAAAAGTTTGCTGCATTTGTATACATTATAAATACATTTAAGATTTTTGAGTATAAATATATGCATAAAAATTTTCGATTCAATTTGACTAAGGGAAGAAGTCACAGCGGCGGTGAAGGAGGTTACCAAGATACAGATACCACCTGAAGATTGCAAGCTGCTTGCCAGACAAAGGCACAGCCAAGTCGCTGTACTGAATCTGCCGGAAACCTTAGCAAAAACACTGCTGACGGCAGGGAAGATTAGGATAAGATTCATGGTTTGTAGGGTACGAGAAAGATTCGAGATACTGCAGTGTTACAATGCTTAGAACACGGCCACATAGCGCAACACGGCAAAGGTCCGGATAGGAGTTACACCTATTGGAAATGCAGTGACAACGCCATAAACGTAACGAGTGCCAAAAACTGCAAAAATGCCTAACATTCCACGGGAAGGGAAATAATGCAACCCATACTTCTGGGAACAAAGACTGTCCTATCTTTACGGAGCTGCTGCGGAGGAACAAGCAACAAAAAAGAAGAAAATGGAATTAAAGATTATCCAGGTTAACGTGGATATAGGGAAAAGAGCCCAGGATCTGCTCGCAGCTACAGTGCGAATCAGGTCTGCAGATGTACTGTTATTCTTCCAGCAGTATAAGCATCCATGCCCAAAAAACTGGCTGAAAGACACAACAAGAAGGACCGGAATCGAGATCCGCAACAGCAAACTGCGGATAATAAGATCCCACTCGACTAATAAGGAGTACGTGTGGGTAGAGGTGGCAGACGTAAGAATTTACAGTTTCTACTACTCACCCAACGACCCAATGAGCAAATTCGAGGACGAACTCCAAGAACTCGAGGAAAGAATAAAATAGGCCAAAAAAGAGGTGATCATAGGTGAAGATTTTAACAGCAAGTCACCAGAGTGGAGAGACCCACGGCTAGACCGACGAGGCATAATTGTCGGTGAAATGGTTGCCAAGAATAACCTCATACAGTGCGTTTCATAACTTTAAGACCACCCACATTTTGCGCTAAATTACTGTAATTTAATATTGTATTGATACATAAATTTTATAATCTTAAAAATAATCAAATTTCTCAACATTTTACGCTATTTAGACAATTTAAACATTTTTCGTAGTATTAAAATAACGAAATATCGTATTTTAGGCTGTTTCATAACAATAAGACCACTGTAAAGTTATATTATTTTATTACTATTCCTACTGTATATTACAATAAATTAATTTAAACTATGATTTGTCATTATATTTTAAAATTCTGAAAATTTTCTATTTCTAAACTCTAAAATAAAAAATATAATATGCGGAAAAGAATTAAAAAAATAAGATTTATTAATAATGTAATTTATTGTAATTAAAGCTGCATATGAAAACAGTATAATTATTACTCGTATTAGAGCTTAATATTATGTGTACAATATTTTTATTGTGTATTTGAGATATATATTACTATAGATTTTAATTCCTTTTGTACAATATTTTAATTATAATATGTTTTATTTGTAAATAGTAACAAAAGACTGTAATTTTTAATTTAATAATTAATTGTACCTCCATTAATTTTTATTAATTCAAAAATGCGATTTCGCATACTTTCAACTAAATTTCGTAAAATTCTTTCATCAATTTCTTGCCAAGCTTTTAGAATAGCATCTTTTAATTGATTAACACTACCATATTGTTTATTTTCAGCATAAACTTTACGAACAAGAATAGCCCATAAATTTTCAATCGGATTAATGTCTAAAGAACACGCTGGCCAGGCTAGAACAATAATATCGTTATTGTTAAACCACACTTTCGTTTCACGACTTGCGTGAATTGATGCGTTATCTTGTTAAAATATCCAATATTCTGTTTCATTATTATCTAAAAATGGCAAAAGGTGATCTTTCAGTACATTAATATACTCTTGTGAATTAATTTTACATGAAGGAAAAGCTAGAGGCAATTTATGTGAGATACAAAATCCTCCCCAAACCATCAAGCTACCACCACCAAAATTTCTATGGGAAAAATATTCAGGCTCCTTTCTTAAGTCTCGCCAATACGAATGATGGCCATCAGGGCCATCTAAATTAAATTTCTTTACATCAGAAAAAAATAACCTTAAAATAAAGTAACAGTGAATTTAATATTCATAGAAATAAACCATGCATAATATATTATATACCAATATAATAATATTGTTCTATTTACTTTATTCCAGTCCGTATTCATGTTAAGTTTCCCAAAATTTAATCTAGCATCTTTATGGCGAATTAGTAATCGAGGAGCTCTTTGTAATGATTGCCTTACAAGGTGATTAGCGCTTTTAATTGTACGATATATTGTTGAGCGTGAAATATTTAAATTTAAATCTTCTTTAATTTTATTCAAACTTTTTTTCGAATTGCTTGCTGCATTAATAATTCTGCGCTTTAAACGAGCAGAAACTTTGTTTTTGGGTCCGCCCTTTTTATTTTTACCATAGTTTTCAGGATTTTTAAGAAAATTTAAGATTACGCAATTTGACCTCCTCAATTTTCGAGAGATTTCTCTTATGCTCGTATCGCAGTCGCGATATGCTAAAATCTTTCCTTTTTCTTCTTCGGTTAAGCATGTACCTCGGCCCATTATCTAATAACTGCAAATTAAAAACTTTAAGACTACTTTTGAACTTACTACACTTACTGCGTTATGAAATAGACAACGTGTTTAACGGAAATTTAAATTATCATTAGCCAACGGTTTCAGTTTATATTTATGACTATATATATATATATATATATATATATATATATATATATATATATATATATATATATATATATATATATATATATTGTGAGCACAGCAATAAATTAAAAAAACTTAATAGCGGTCTTATTGTTATGAAACAGCCTAAAATACGATATTTCGTTATTTTAATACTACAAAAATTTTTTAAATTGTCTAAATAGCGTAAAATGTTGAGAAATTTGATTATTTTCAAGATTATAAAGTTGATGTATCAATACAATATTAAATTACACTGATTTAGCCCAAAATGTGGGTGGTCTTAAAGTTATGAAACGCACTGTAGTAGCAAACAAGAGGCAGAAATGAATGTTTCAGACGGGAGAGACGGTGTCAGTTAACGACCTGACGATCTCCTCTACGAAAATAGCCAAAATAGTACAGAACTGGCAAGTACTGGAAGAAGAATCGCTTAGTGATTACCGATACATTGAATTTGAGATCACTAAAAAGCTGGAAACAAGAAGATGTAACCAGAAAGCTACATAAATAGGATGAAACAATAGGAAACTCGACAAAAAGAAGCTCGCCAACTACAGGAACGCAAGCTACAAGACGAACTCCCATGGAAAGAATGTCCATAAGCCTCCGATAAATCCGCTGCATCGGCAATTGAGATGCTAACGGAGGCCTGCAAGAAGTTTATGACTAAGAGCAATAAAGCGGAGCCAACAAAAAGCATGGCATGACCTACGATAGGAGGTAGATAAAGATCCATGGGGATTGGCATACAATATTGTGACCAAGAAACTGGCCTCGAATCACAAAGTCTCAGGCTTCGATGATGCCGTTTGGGTGAACGAGATCGTGAAGGCACTCATCCCGGCAGATGTACCGATGACTCGATGACTCAGGGAGAGTTGCACAACAAAGAGGCGAGACAGGAGGACTTGGTCACGTTGGATAAGCTTATCAGTGAAACCACGAGGCTGAAAACCGGCAAAGCACCAGGATTAGATGGGATTCCCAGCGAAATAATCCAAAAAGTTGTCGAAGTGTATCCGCAACCGATTTTGGATGCAATTAATACGTGCTTAAAAGAAGGAAAGTTCTACAGCAAGTAGAAAAGACAGAAGCTGGTTCGTTTAAGAAAAGAAAATAAACCCCTTGATAGAGTTTCCTCGTTTAGTCTACGGAGGCTAGAAAAGCACATGGTTGACGAACATACACTTTCGGACATGCAGTGTGGCTTCCGGAAAGGACGATTTATGGTTGACGCTATATCAACCGTAGTTAAGATTGCCAATCGATGGCCTAATAAAAAGGGATACTCCGACCTACCTACGGTATATGGTAGAAGACTATCCAGGCGATCGCTGGGTCCTCTACAAGGAAGAGGTATGGACGTTAGAAGAAGAAATGACAAGAGGTACACTACGAGGATCAAAGATCGGTCCATTTTTTTGGAATATTATGTACGTTGAACTACTCAGGATGGAGCTACCTAACAGCACCATCATCGTAGGTTATGCAGACGATGCTGTGATTAGATGTGAGGCGGATGACGTGGAAATCCTCGAAATCCGAATCAACGACGCACTTAGAAGAGTCAAGAGGTTGCAGGATAGAAATGGCCTAGAGATGGCCGTGGACAAGACCGAGGCAGTCCTGGTAACTGACAGAAGAATATACCGTGGGCAAACGAGCTCTCACAAATGCATCTGATTAACTACTAAGTTAACACACGCCATGACCTCTGTGATTCATTAGTCGATAATTAAGTTTAATAAAGGTGTGACATATACAATAAAATTGAGTGCACATTAATGGAGCGAACGAACCTCCAAAAATAACTAAAATATGGCATGCGTACACATGTCTTAAAGCCTCTGAGTAACCACTGAATTAACACTCACGATGATCTATGTGACAAATAATAATTAAATAACTACCGTGTCACGTATACAAAAAAGTAAGTGCGCATTGTATTCAAAGTTTCATCTTTTTTTAATCAAACAGGAATAAACACTGCAGGTTACACAAAATTAGGTAAATAACTTGTCAAATATAATACTAACTTTTATTATTGAAAATAAGAGTTCTTGCTAATTTTATATTGCTGATTACGTATAAGTAGCAAAAATGACGTGAAAATCATCTTAGTTACACCGAGAACAAAGGTTACTCAAAACGAAATGAACGAACGTGCAATTATATTTTTATCTATAACAAAATTACTTTCAATGTCCGCGGTGCCTGCACGACAAGAAGGCTAAGCATTGTATTTTCATAATATAATATAGCATAATTTATCGAAGAGATATATTATTGAATAAATTGAGGTTTCAATAGACCGAGTAAATAATTTTACTTTCCGCGACCATCGGATTAAATGTAAGTAATTATTATAATACGAAATAAATAAATATATAAAAATGATAATAAAACGAAAGGAGTAGGTTAAATATTGTAGTAAATGATACCGTCTTAATTATCAATATTATAAAATACTAAATAAAACAAATAATAAGAAGTATAAGTCTAATATGAATAGGCAATAATGATTATTATCAACATCCGCGGCCCCAGAACGACGGGCCCGTGATTAAATGTGATTTAGATTGTTAAATATAAAGTATAATTGAGAAAATATATGTTATAATAGATATAGTATACAACAACAGCAGATATCAATATACATGTAATAATATTCATGGGAAAATTATGAAGAAGTAAAAGACGTAATAATAAATACAATAATAATAATAGTTAATAATAATAATATTTCACGACGGGATTAAGGGGACAGATACAAATTTAAATTGTAATGTCTTTAGGTCCCTTTGATTGGCAATAATAAAAACCTCTATATTTCTTGGGCTACCATAAGGTTTAGAGAGCCAATGTGATCGAATTGCCGCTTTCATGCTTATATTATGTTCAAAATACATGTAGTTAGGGTATGAGTGTGGGAATTTGTATATAAAATTATTGACCAAAGTTGTAGTCTATTTAAGTAAAAATTCTTTGATTTTTTAAAATAAACACTTTGGGGCCTGCGGCGGCTCAGTCGGTAGAGTGTCGGATTCCCACGCCGGTGACCCGGGTTCGAATCCTAGTCTCTGCCGATTGATACAAGCACCTCTGTAAAAATTACATGTGCTTTGTTTACAAACACACCGCAGACCCCCGTCGTCGATTAGCACCACATGGGAGCACAAACATGGCGACGTTAAAAAAAAAAAAAATAAATAAATAAATAAACACTCATATCACAACTACATGTATTTTGAACATAATAAAACCTTGAAAGCAGCAATTTGATCCCATTGGTACTCTAAACCTTGCGGTAACTCAAGAAATATACAGGTTTTCATTATATCCAATCAAAGGGATCTAACGACATTCAAAAACATTTAAAAATATTTTTTTAGTTATATTTTGAATAAATGTTTAAATCTACCGAAAGAAATCAGGTAATATATGATGCGGAACTTAGTTTTACATTAAAATGTATTATCAATTAATTCAAAATTTAAAAGTGTATCTGTCCCCTTAAATTATTTACGGTTTCACTCTTCAGCTGAAATAAAAGCTCCGACTAAGCGTAACGCATCGTGTGTTTCCAGGTTCCAAAAACTTTTAAAAAAATTGATACCTTGTAGCGCAGCAAGCGATTCAGCTCACGATAACATACTAACTTAATCCGACGTTTTTGGCCCTTCCCATAACGAGAAATCCTTTACCATTTGCAGAGATTTGGTCGCTCCTGGACTTTTCAAAATATTGAAACCTTACAGCAGGTGCTGCGCAGCAGGTGCTTCTGGCCATAGTAACATACTAACTTGATGCGGCGCATTCGACCTCTTTCATAGTGAAGAATTCTCTACCAGTCGCAGTGATTCGGGCGCTCCTGGTCTTGACAAAAATTTAAATGTTGCAGCGCAACAGGCGCTCCCATTTGCATTGAAAATCCGGTCTGCTACAATGTAACTGGCGCCCGATCGAAGGAAATTTTGCACCAGGCGCAGCTATTCGGCGCTCCTGGATTATCCGGAAATGGGGCGTGTTGCAGCACATCAAGCGCTTCTCATTGCATCAAAAATCCAATCCGACGCAAAGCATCCGGCATGTCTAATCGCGAAAAATTTTCCACCAGCGCACTCGAGGTCGTTCCTAGCCGTGAATCGTCAATTGCCTGTCGAAACAAATCGAGTTATCCTAGTTTTGTCAAACCAGGAAAAACAAAATTTTAAATTTGTTAAAAGAAACACCACAAAAAAATTCTTGTATTACGTGTACGATTAACATTATTCACCAATGAAAATTATTCACAATTCACAATTTTCGATATGATCACATCGACCTAAGATTTATAATGCGCTTTCCGCGCAGTATTACTCGATTTAGCGAAAGCAACGAATATTGTTTCGGCGAAATCTCGCTGCACATCCCGTATCAACCGTTACCATTTTGCACGAGTGCCCGCATGATGTCGTCCGTGCTATACATAAGGGAGTCCAGGTTTAAAAAAAAATGCTGACTCAAACAAAACTCGCAAATAGCCGAGAAACGAAATTAACAGCGAGCGCAATTCAAGATAAAACAGAATACAAAAATAAAATGATGCAATAAAATAAGAACAATCTACTATATGAAAAAGAAAAATTTCGAGTCGCCCTTGTAGAAACTGAAGAAAAATACAGACCCTCGCTGTTGGCTTTGAGGAAGGAATGGCAGCTTCGGTGATGACGATCCTCAGATTACAAAATAGTTGCAACAGTTTAACAGTCTCGGATCACTCATCATTAACCATCATTTTACGAGATAAGACGAACGTAGACCAAAGGCTTTTTCTCGTCATTGTGAAACAATATCAGTGCGATACTCAACTGCTTCAGAGAAATTATATTGTTACCGTGTAACGGATTTTATTTTATAACAAGGCGGACGAAGAACAACTTTGTCGGAAATCGAACCCCGGATCTTTCCGTCCAGATGCGAACACTTTACCACATGAGCTATCGTACCGCACTACTCGGCTTGCTTAATGACTACTACATATTCGTTGACTCCTCATTATGTTCTTATATGCATACCCATAACACGCCGTTACTCCAGGAAAACGTTGTCACCGATGTTTATACGTCATTTTCTTCCGGATTCTTTTTTATCGACACGTGTCACTCAGATCCTCATGAAAATTGTAGAGACATGTGAACTATATCAGATACAAGTACAGAAAAACCAATTATCTTCATCAGATTCGAGTACAGAAAGACAAGTTAACTCCGCTGCACAAGTCACGGAACGCAACACTAATCAAATTATCATTTCCTATATTACGATTCAGAATAGTAAGGTAGGCAACTGCAAACAGCCAGTCCACTTGTGGGCGACATAATACCAGCTTCTTTTCTGACACCAATGGAACGAATTCTATTTAATATCAAAAAGGCGGACGAAGAACGACTTTTTAGGGAACTGAACCGCGGATCTTTCCGTCCAGATGCGAACACTCGGTTGACAGAGCACAACCCAGTTGACAGAGTCCATTGGCACATTTCCAAAGGAAGGTAACTCTAACCTCCGCAATCCGAGCGATGATCAGTGCCCCACAAAGTCAAAAAGAACTGAATGCTAAGGCGAACGGTAGACCTTGATAATAGGTATGGAACTACCGCTCGCGAATGTGGCCATGGTGGAGAAACAGTGAGATGTGCTATCAAGGAGCCTTCCAAACTTCCACCATTTATAGCTCATTGAAAATACATGAGCTATAAATGGCGGATACTCGGAAAGCGCGGCAGCCGCATACATATTATCAAGGTCAGGCGGTAGCCTTGAGTAGCCTTCATTATCCTCGTATACTGACGAGTTACAGCTCGCCGTTATAGAGCGGCTATCTATTATTCGACAGCGCCATATTCGCTAGCGGCAGTCACGTGCCTATTATCAAGGGCGGACGGTAGTCTTCGGTGGTCTTCATCATCCTCACATACCCACGGGTTACAGTGGATACAGTACGCCGATATAGAGCAGCAACGCATGAGCCAAAAGCAGCACTTTCGCGAGTGGCTGCCGCATACCTATTATAAAAATCAGACGGTAGCCTTTAGTAACCTTTACCATCTGCATATATCCGCGAGTTACAGCGCACCGACATAGAGCGACAAAGCAGGAGCCGTCAGCGCCAATTTTGCGAGCAGCACCCGCATACCCATTATCAAGGTAAGACGGTATTAGCTTTCATCATCCTTATATGTCCACGAGTTTCAGTGCACCGATATAGAGCGGCAACCCCTTAGCCGACAGCGCCACATTCGCGATCGGTAGCTGCACACATAGGAATGATAATAGATCAAGGTCAGACGGTACCCTTCATTAGCTTTTATCATCCTCATATGCCCACGAGTTACAGAGCGTCGATATAGAGCGACAACGCAGGAGCCGTCAGCGCCACTTTCGCGAGGAGCAGTCGTTTACCTATTATCAAGGTCAGATGGTAGCCTTCAGTAGCCTTCATCGTCACTCAGCGCTCTTAGAAATGTTGCATGCCAAAATGAAACACCAATGCACACATAGTCTTAGTCTACACAGGGTGCCTACTCGGAGGCCCATCAAAAGTTCAAGATAGAAATTAAAGAATATAGGGACAAAGAATAAATTTTTTAAACCATCTCACACCCCCCACTATACAGGACTTATGAAGTTGATAATTATCATATTAACAATATAATTTATTTATGTAAATCTTAATTAAATAATTGTTTTCTCAAATTCTATAGTAAATTTTCGAAACCTTTTTATTTCTTCGCTATACAGGACAATAAAAGTTAGCAACTATTATAATAACAACATATATTGTTTGGACGAAATCTCTTTTATTTCTTAGCAACGCGTGGCCACTGAACTTAATAATCATAATTTATCAACTTAATTTATTCAAAACAAGCTTAGTTAATAATTTGATTTCTCGGAAATTATACTTATTATTTGAAATCCCTTCACTGCTTCGTAGCAGAGGGCCATCAAACTTAAAACCCATAAATTATGAACTATAATTATTAACTATTATTTATGAAAAGCTTAGTTAACAATTTTAATTGCTTAAAAACTATAGTAAAACTTTAAAATATTTTTACTGTTTTGTGATACAGGACTATTAAACTTAATAATTATCAGAATAGCAACATATACTGTGACGGGTAATTTCACATACCCTGTCACATGCTCTCTCCCACACACACACACACACATAGAACATGTACTAACCTTTTCTAGATGTTACAGGTGTCAACGCTGTAAAGGGAGAGAGAGGATTGCGAGCCGCATAGAGAGAAAGAGAGAGAGAGTATAAGTAGGGGGCGCGCAGGGGCGCGAGCCACGATAGTTTTTCGGGAGAAGGTACAGACGCTCAGACAGTTAGTAGGGACGGACGCGAGATAACTACAGCGGAAAGCGGAGTGCAATTGCGAGGACCGCCCAGTACACCTTCGAGCCGGCCACCGCTGTCCCCAGGGATTGTCTGGGGATAATAATCGTGCGGCGATCGCTGTCTAGTGCCCGGATTAAGGTGAGTCAGCGGTTATATCTCTCTCTCTTCCCGGGATATTCTTTCTCTCTCTCTATTTCGCGACACGCCTGCGAGGACGCACACTCCGTATGAAGTGCGTGATTGTTTCCCTTCCCCTGGTTTGAATATATGTATGTTTTTTATAGCTTCTGTGTTGTTTCTGGCTTTTTTCCTTTTCCCCACTCGTTCATGCTCTCAGCATCGATAATGGTATGTACCGCGGGTTTTACCGATTAAAACCCCGTTACAATACTGTGACGCAGGTCCATTAAACTTAATCATTTTCTGGATTATAACGTGCATTGATTTTACAAACCTTAGTTAACAATTTAATATCTCAAGAACTAATACATTTTTTGCATATCCTTTTTCGGTATTACAAACAAAGGATGCTAAAGTTATTATTCTATTGAATATTATACTATTATTTTTGTGTACTGTCACAATATTAAATAATTAACTAGACCTTGCTTTATGTAAAATGAAGTTAATTAAACTAATGTATACATTCTGGACAAGAAATAGCATTTGAGATGTATGGATCTACTCAACTAGTAAGAGAGAAAAGGTTTGTACTAATTATAAACGATCATCCGATAGCGCATTTGACATAGAGGGAATCGGCATGCTGTGTCTCCCACGTGACTGCACCGTGCGTACATGTGTACGCTTTGCAGCTTCTCGCGAAGTAAGAGCCGACTACATGACAATTCTATTTATCGGAATTCTATTCATCGGAATTTAGATGTTATGTCTATAGTGAAAAATTCAAATATAGTTTATTAATCTTATGTTAAGAACACCTTAGAAAAAGACGAAGCCTCAAAAGCTTTCAATCCGCAGGGACGTTGGCCCACGCGTTCTTTAAAATTAGGGCACGATTTACACAATATTATCGATAAGGTTAGAAGAATCGAAGAATACAAAAATATATCGCAAAAATTTTCTTTTCTGTAATCTTCGCTGATTTATTCAGGGAGCACGATTTTCATGGTCATGATTATCTAATGATAATATGGAAAGTTTCAGCCATTGGGGGGGCCCTGCTACTAATGCGCAAGAAAATGTTTTCAGATAACCACAATGCTTCAGAACAAGAAGAAGGGTTGAATTGACTCGAGATGATGGCCATCTTACTACCGCCATATGTGGGCCTCAGCCTACCTAACCTGCAGCACATCGCCTGGACAAATGGCCTACCCATACAGCTACATATTATGTCAAAGGTCACTGCAAACGTGCAGATGCTGAGCAAAACAAATTTATATATAAATAAGATATATACATAAATACATAAGAAACGAAAGAGAGATTTGCCAGGTAGAAATATTGTAATACAGGGAAATATTATATAATGCAGCTAAATATATAACATCCGATATATGTAGGAACAAAGGAACAAAAAATATTTTAATACAGCAATTATCTTACAGCAATTATATTACAGCTAGCTATACAGCATATATAAAAATCAATAGTCAATACATAATAATATATCAGTACTATACAGCATATAGTATATACAAATCGACAGTGAATACATAATAATATATTTTAGTCATATTAGTTACATTCGGTTTAGATCACAGATTATCGTCATTTTAGTTACATTTGGTTTAGATCACAGGTCATCGTCATTTTGGTAAAATTGCTGCGCATTCTCGTATTAATATATATCGCGTCGAACGCTTAAAATATCGATCATTCATTATACACCATTCACTTATTCCATTCTCCCTTATAAATACATTCATATACATTGATACATATTTCGCCCTCGAATAATCATTCAATCAGCTAACCGTTATAGTTTAGGTCCCCGCGGGCCGAGAGAGGTGATTTCGAATGGCAATTCTCAAACCTTTCATTGATGGCTTACATCGCACATCATCTGGAAGCGAGTTCCATAGTCTAGATCCCTGTGATACAAATAAATACAGCCCGGTTTCTGATCGAGAAAATGGTACCGCGAGCCCCTTTACACCACCCCTACCAGAGCTCCTGGAATGGTTCTTTTGAAAGAGAGCAACAAGGTACGGTGGCTGCTGCATTCTGTTATTTTGTACAAAAGCACCGCCGCAAAATACTCTCTCCTATCCTTTTCGCATAACCAACTCAGGCCCTCCAGGTTTGGGGTAATATGCTCATTTCTCCTGACACCGCTTATATAACGCACGCATGCATTCTGCAGGTGCTGCAGTCTCTTCTGTAGTTCCTCCGAAACGTCTAGGTATACCACAGAGCAGTAGTCGAGCTGTGAAACAGCTAATGCATATGCTAGTTATTTTCGTAGCTGCTCTGTGGTGCACGAGCGAAATAATCGCGAGATGGTATCAAATGCCTTCGAGAAATCAAACATCAATAGGGCAATTATGAACTGCCTATTGTTGTTGTGCCTTGCCGTATGTCCTCGGTGAGCTTCCGAAGGGTCGTTTGTGTGCTGTGGTACTGTCGAAATTTTTGCCCTTAAGGTACTCGAATATCTGCTCGTGGACAATCTTTTCCAGTACCTTTGACAGGAAGCACAGCAGCACAATAGGTCGGAAATCCGAGACCGTGAATGGAGTGGCACTCTTTTTCGGAGGCACTAAATGAGCACTCTTCCAGGCGGTAGGGAAGGTTCTAGACTTCAGCGATGAGTCGAAAAACGTAACCAGGTGGTGCCCAAAATAAGGTAGAGCTTTTGCGGTCACGCTCTGGGGGATGCCATCTTTGCCCTTGGCTTGAGAGGAGAAATGAGCCATTGCAATGATAACATCAGCGAAACCCACAGTCTTGAACTTGAAGCCCTCCTCGCTGGCCGCAGCAGCAATGTTGTTGAGTTCGTACTCTTTTTCGCCTTGGAAGACTGATACCCCTGCAAAGTGTGCATTCAACTCATCGGGGCCGAAGCCATGAAGACTATCCTTTACTTTAGGTAAAAGCCCGAGTCCTTGTAGCTCTTTCCAAACATTTTTTTTCCTGCCTAGGGCCTCAAAGACCTTGTTCTGCAATAAGTGCTCGCGCGCTGCATCTGTGCGTTCTTCTGCGGTGGCACAAAGGGATTGGTATTCGGTCTACAACTTTTCATCCTTAGTACGATAGTGGCGACGCTTCACGGACTCTTGTTTTTTGTAGATATGTCTCAGTTTGGTATCTACGGGAGGCCCCTTCAATGTAACAGCCCGCCGTACCGCTGCGATTAACGAAGTCGGGGCAGGCAAGGGTATTACTGCTTCACTCAAAGATACGTGCTACGGCCGAGCGATGGTCGTGGGGGTAGCCACACTGCCGGCAGCCGGCGACAAGTAGTTGCTCGGCGGTTGCCTCCCCTCCTTCCTCTCCTCGCTTTTCACAAGACTCTCTTCTCCTGCACTGGTGTTCGCGCTGAGAGAGGACGACAGCCGATCTTCTGTGGGCCGTAACGTTTGTGTTTCGCGTTGTGTTGGCTTGCCGCTGTTTGTAGTGGTGAGGGAATTCTCGCTCGTCAGTGGCTCCCGATGCTGCTTCGCCTGCGCCGGCAGTGTCGACTGCGTATGACGAGTGCCAGCCCTTCTCGGATTTCTCGTGTTTTCCTGCACTGGGGACACTCGCATGCTGTGCTGCTACGTGCTTTTTGGAGCCAGTCCATGCACGCAGTATGCCATTTGCGTAGACACGTGGAGCACTTCACCAGCGCATGCGGAGATCGCACAGTTTTGGAGCATGCTGCGTATTTTAGCGGGTCCATGTTGCCCTCTGGCGGGAAAATTCCACACCGCCAGTCGTCTGAGGTAGGCACGACGCTCCGAGAAATCGAGAGATATATATATATATATATATATATATATATATATATATATATATATATATATATATATATATATATATATATATATATATAGTGCCATGGATGCGCTTATGCTCTACACTGTGTCTCTTTATGCACCATGCACGTACCTGATACCGTGTAAAGTCGTATAAACACATCTTTATCTATCTATCTGTCATATCTATCTATATATCTATGTATATTAGGGTGGTCCAAAATTTCCCGAATCTCGAATTTTCTTCTTGTAATTTCATATTTTTTATTGGTCTTGATGAGAACCATTCATTGTCTTCAGAATTAATATATTCAGAAACTTTTTATTAATGTTACTAAATAAAATTCAAATATACAAAGGTATATAAATTAATATTAATGTCATCAATTAACAATTTATATAAGTATATCTTTAAGAATATAATAGATCAGTCTCATTTGTAATTTTGTAAACTTTTGTCAATGTCTGGTTTTGAAAGCTTACAAAATTGTTTTCGATGTTGATTTACTAGTAACAAAAGATATTACTTTTGCTTTTCATTCTTAGAATGAAGTTTGTTATATTCTTGAATAAGAGCTACTCCGCGCTCAGCCGTGTCATTTACAACTTTTAATGCTTGACATATTCTTTTGCACTTTTTAAAGTTTTCATTTACACTCCACAGACTTGGGTCTTGATTTAAGAATGATGTTTCAACTTCTAAGATTTTAAAAATTTTTAAACTGTTTGTCGTTAAAAAATCAGGTAGTTGTTTTTTGATTATATCATTTTGATTAATCAAAGCCTTTGAAAGTCGATTGGTATTGCTTGGTATGAGAAGCGTTTTGATCATTTTTCATTTAATAGATACTTCTTCATCAAAGAATGCAAGACCTGACAACTCTTCGGATAAATACCATAAGTGACGACAAAATTTATCCAATACTGCATTGGCGATTTCCAGATCCACTTTCTTATATTGCACCATTACTTTAAGGAACTGTAAATCTAGTCGTGGAGCAGACACAGACCATGATTCTGTGAACCATGGAATTACATACGCAGTGCTTACAAATAAGGAAATTCTGTACAAAACGCGCTTTTCTTCATTTGTAATTAAAAATTCACCTTGTAACATCCAGATCTTTAAGATATAAATAGCACGAGCCATCCATCGAGCTCTGTGCACTGCTCCAGGACTTTAAAATGTGTATTTTTTGCCATCAAGAAATGTTATTATTAGCTGTAATAGTTCTTTGTAGTCATTTCTTGGTTGGTTGGTGTTTAGAACATCATAAACAAATGTTAAAATTTTAGCTTTTTTCTTTGAAACAGCTCTAGCTACTTCTTTGTCATCCCTTGTCGTGATTAAATTTTCCTTATTAATAGAACTCTAAGATTTCTTAATGCGAGAGAATATAGCTATATCTGGACTAGTCGAAGCTCCAAAACACTTTGAAAAACAGGCTTCTAAAAGTAACTCAAAAATGCGGTGACGACAGCTGCAATGAATCAATTCTTGCTTCAACATTTTTTCAAGATTATTACAGCACCATTTCGGCAACCTGTATTTACAGCTGTGGTATCGTAACACATTACCTTAACTTTGTGTTCTAAGCTCCATTCTTCCATTGTCTTTTTTATTTCTGTGGCTATGTTAATACCAGTAAAATTAAGCAGTGATGGCACTCCTAATAGTTGCTCAATATTATAACCAGTAACAAGTACAGGGAGACGCTCCACTTTTGCATCCCCAGTGACGTTTTCCAAAAGTTTACCATCCCAATGAACAGTCAGCGGATAATCAGTATTAACCCTTAGCTGCCACACTGGGGTCATTCGCGGCAAAGCCTCAAACGTAGAACAAGTCATTTTTCGAAGTTTGTTGCAAATTATATTTTTCTTAACATATTATAGTGAAAACTTTTTTTAAGACACATATACTATCTTATAAAATAATAATTAAAGACCAAATATAATTTTTTTCATTGCAAAAAACAAATTAGTTTACTCAAAATAGATGAATATGTGTCAAAAACGTCCCAGTGTGGCAGCTACGGCTGGCGCTAGAAGTGTGGCAGCTAAGGGTTAAAAGAATCTTTTATCGTAGAAGCTGTTGTTTCTCTGATATTTTCTCTCTTTCGCTTTATAGATGATCGACCAATTGGTATGTCTTGAAGATCAGTTGAAATCAGTAAAGTGGCACTTCGATCGCTGACCTTTATTCGATCAAGACTTGAGAGCACAATGTCATTTATTGATGTAGATAATTTCCTTTGGTAATTTCGACCTGACATTCCTAAATAATCAGCTTCAGCTTGTGAATTCAAGTCATCTTAGCTAAATAAATCATTTGTAGATTGCGAACTAAATAACTCAGAACATTCTTTTTCATTAATCTGTTTGTTTGTTTTTTGTAATATAACATTATTGTTGCTTTTCAAACAGTTCTGAGCGGCTGATTTGTATTGTATTATATCTTCAGGAAGTTTTCGTTTACTAGTTTGATGTTTCAACAAAAACTTTTATGCTTCAGGTGAGTCTGTTAGTAAAGAAGATTGACTAAAAATATCAAATAATCTATCAATCATTATTTGAAAAGACTTTACATCAGTCAATAAACAATTGCTTGATCTATATTTTTCTACATTGGAATTCCTCATTTTAGTTTATTATATTCATGAAAAAGATTTTTTATCTTGACAACAATATGCTCAGTGTATCTGATAAAAATTTATTTATATATTCATGATTTATCAGTTATTTATGATTTATAGGACGTAAATTATTTCTTATTTAAATATTTACTAGTAGATATATTAAACTTTTTGTATATTTCTATTATACATTTAGCCACAAGTATTGAACTATTTTTAATAGTTTTCTTCTCTGATATGTGGTAGTGTAAAAAATTACTTAAATCTTTTCTTGCAGATGGTAAATGATCAGATTCAAATTCAGTAACTTCTACGTGGCATTTTCTACTGTATTGTTAAAACATAGAAAACTGAAAATTAAAATTTAGTAATGAATTAGTAGATCTAATTAACATTATATACTTTATTGTATTAACATTACTTTATATAGTTAACATTTAATAATAGTTTTGGTACTATTAGTTTAGTAATAGTAATAGTACTAGATAGTTTGTATATTAATCTATAAAAAGATTTTATGAAGATTATATAATAATAATATAAGAAAGTTAATACTGAACAACAATTATTTATTAAAAATTAAATAAATTTAGATAATAATAAATGTATAATATATATTACCTTATAATATATTCAGTAAAGTAAATAACGTACATTCTTTAACACACTATATCGAATTTGTAAATACCGCAACAGTGTTCTAATTTTTAAAAAAATCTAACGTACACGGAGGATATTTTCCCTAATTTGCCAGTTACAGACCGTCAAAAGTTGCATAGTTCATGGAATAAGTAGGTTACACCATAGACTATGTACTTTTTGATGGTTATTAATAATTGGCACATTCGTAGTTCTCTTTCCTTATACACGTGTATGCATCATAATTGGTTCTGTAAAGATTTGAATGCGGTATGCCGCGTGCTTCTAGGCAGAAAATTTAAAATCAGAAAAAAGTTAAGTATTGAAAATGCAGATTAGAGCTCGTAATCATTTATTATTATATAGTGAAGCATAATTATCATATCTTTATGGAATATCCCTTAGTAAAAAATTCAAATAAATAAGGTTATAATTATTTAAAATATTTAAATTCAAGTTGGCCCCTGAAATACGTGCATTTTAAATGAAATTGAGGGGCCAACTAAATAAAAAATAATAAATAAATAATCGGTTGGCATATAAAACCCAAGATATTCTATTATCCCTAAATTTGTCTATATATAGTACTCGATTTACTCTTCAAAATGCGATGTCGAACGTGTCAATTCGTTAAAATATACTGCCATGCAAATTCGTCGAAATTAGCAGGTATTTTATTGAAAAATGAGCAAACAACAATTTTATTTAGAAGAAAAATTTTTTTTTGGCTTGCCTAATGTGGTGAAGTTGTTAATAAACTTATAATAAACGTAAAAAAAATTGGTAGCCGGATAACTTAATATACAATTATTTTTAGTTCAGCCCAATGTAATAAAAGTGGTCAAAATCAAATGTTAAAAGCTGTTTGCGATGGTAGAGACCTTTAAATGTTAACTTTAGGCAACCGGCGGACAAATATCTCATTTTTTTGCCAATTATAACATTTTGAAGGGGTTACAAGAAGAAAATTCGAGATTCGGGAAATTTTGGACCACTCTAATGCACATACAAACTGTGTAACATATACACAACTATTACAAAAACCAACCATTATAAACAGCAGTAGACCACTCGACAACCTAAGCATTTAATTAAACAGAGAATAGATTTGAACAATAGACCAATCGACACTATAAGCATTTCAGTTAAATAAAGAATAGATTTGAACGATAGACCGCTCGACAACTTAAGCATTAAAATTAAATATAGAATAGATTTGAACAAAATGGTGTGCAACATGGGCGAGAGGCTTTTTCTCGCCCATGCTACACAATATATTATTTTTATCATCCCGAGTAAAAAAAACTATATATAATTATTTATTTAACGGCAAAACCTATATATAATTATTTATTTAACGACAACACCTATATATAATAATATATATTTATGTATAGACTAAATCTATATATAATTATATATAAGTATATAAAGACAAATCATATACGAAGTTATATGTAATTATATATATTTCTAAAGGATTTATTAAAAAAAAATACAAAAATTTAAATTTGATTTGCCAGACCTTTACTTAACCACTAACTGAACATACATATGTATTATTTATATAAATAATTAGAATAATTATATAAGTTATATCGTTAATCAGTATACATATATATAATTATGTATAGGTATATACAATTATATATGATTGTATATAACTATGTACAATTAATTAACCCTTGTCCGACACACTGAGGTCGTTCGTGACCGGGCCTTATACTTTTCAAATCCCCCCCCCCCCTTAATGTTCGGAAACCGGGCCCGTAGTGCCATCTAGTTGTACTTGGAGAGAGCTCTTTCACTTAGTATAGTTTCCGGTGAGTCAAGTGGGTCAGTTTGTCTGTGACACCTGAGTGAATTGGAGCGGGGTCTTCAACGACCCCAGAGTGTCGGCTACAGCTAAGATTGATTTTTTTTTCGAATTTTTGTTTCGCGTGTTTTTGTGCTACAAATCGTCGAAGAAGGTGAGTAAACTATGTTTTGAAAGTGTGATTTTTTTTCTTCACAAACTAATAGTATTTTGAATATCGTAAGATGGCCTACAATCATCGACGTCGCACGATTCGGCAAGAGCTCCTCGATGAGACGCAAGAAGTTCCTTCCGAGGACGAAGAGACTCAAGAGAGCGAAGGGAGTGAAAGTGGATGAGTTTCTGGGCATGAATCCGAATATTCTGACGCTACGGATGCGTCCTCAGAATTGGATGTGGACATGGAAGACGCCACTTTGGACAAGCGTCTTTTGGAGTCAAGGGCCCGGGGATGGCCGAGCTCTACTTTGAAAGGCAAAGATGGCTTCAAATGGAAGACAAGAGCTCCTGAGCGTGGTTCTGGTTAGTACTATAGATATATAATACGCATAGTAGGGAAGATTAGAAAGAAGGGCGGTGCAGGTAGCGGGGGTATACAAGCACCTGAAAGAAAGAGCGAGCGAGCGAGCGATAGGTAATAAAAGAGAAAGCGAGATTGTGAGAGTAGAGAGGGAAGGGGAACTCTAAAGGGACATAAAAAAAAAGAAAAAGAAACGGAATATAAGTGGGATGAGAGAAAGCAAGAGTGAAAGAGAGGGAAAAATGGAGCGCAGTTTGAAAATTCAGTTTGTTTTTGAAGATCGAGTAAGCGATGTTTTACCTGCCTATGTACCTGGACCAAATGGTGATGCCAAAAATCTTGATTCTATTGAAAAGTTTTGGGTTATACTTTTCAACGATGAAATGATCGATATTATTGTGGAACATACAAATAATAAGATCGAAGAAGTCTGTTTGGAGTTGGTTGTCGCAGACAAAGCAGAAAGCTACCATCACTTGACTAATCGTGATGAGATTGTTTGCGGTTTGACGACAAGAAGTTGCGAGATGAGAATAATAGTTTTTCTGCAATTCGCCAAATCTGGGATATTTTCATGATGAACTGTCAACAGTATTATACGCCGAGCAATAAATGCACTGTTGGCGAACAGTTGTTGAGTTTTCGAGGCAGATGTGTGTTTCGTATGTACATGAAGGATAAGCCAGATAAATACGGATTGAAAATAGTTACGCTAAACGATGCAGAAACCTCATACTTGGTAAATATACTTTCATATTTCGCCTTCGTTTTGGAAAATACATATAGCAGTTTTTTAATATCAATCTAATTTATTTCAGATTTACGGAGTGCCCTATGTAGGCAAGGGATCTGCTGTCGTTCGAGAAGAAAAGATCCACGAGTATTTTTTCCGTATCGTTACTGCTCCTATTTATGGCTCTCATCGTACAGTAACTTGTGACAATTGGTTCATGTCTGTACCTCTACTCCAGCGTATGCTGCCTGCACTATACTACATGACAATTACTGGAACGATGAGAAAGAATAAGAGAGAAATCCAGCTGAAATGAGAGTTGCTTCCAAGTCATCGCCAGTGTCCAAGTTCTGCCATGCAGATAATCTTACGCTGGTCAGCTTTACACCAAAGAAAAATAAAATCATATTGCTACTTTCTTCATATATGCACACAACAGAAGTTACAGATAGTAAACCTAAAATTATTCATCACTATAATAAAACAAAAGGAGGAACCAACACTTTTGACCAGCTATGCCATTCGTATACGGTGACGAGAAGGACGAATCGCTGGCCAATGAGAATTTTTTACGGCATGCTTGACCAGGCTGCGGTGAACTCTCGCATTCTCTTGAAGTGCAAACTCGATAATTCCTCTTGATAATAAAAGCTGATAATTCCAATGACAAGTGTACTGCGATTAGTTGCCTTGAGAAACTTTCATTGTACCTGATCAGACCGTATCTACTGAAAAAGTACAATGACACGGTCACTTTACGCCGTGACTTGAAAGTCGGCATTGCCGGGATTCTGGGCCTCGACGTTCACAAAGAAGGAGGATATGAACGAGTGAAATGACCGAAAAGACTGAGATGTGCAGACTGCTCGCGAAAAACCGATAGAAAAACAAATGAGGGTTGCGTAAGTTGTCAGCGCCCCATTTGCGAAGTTCACCGTTTGATGTTTTGTAAAACGTGTTCGGGCATGTAATCAATAATATTTTCATCGGCTAAGTTGTAATAAAGTATGTTTTTCTATTAACTTGACTATTTTTCTTCATTCCTCGATTTATTTTTGTGAATTTTCAGTATTAAATGAGGTTTGTAATGAAAAAATGAACTTTTGAAAAATTACTGAAATTCTGATATTCATTCTTCAAAATAAATACCTTTTTTTCAGCGGGCACTATCACAATATTTTTTTATATAAAGCAATATGTTTCGACAGAATGCTGCTGGAATTTGAGCGTCCAATTCGCAAAATTAAAAAAGTTATGAATTTTTAAGTAAAACTGGTAATTTTTCGGAGTTTTTTGCAAACTATATTTTTTTTAACAAATTATATTGAAAATTTTTTGCATCGCACTCATATGGTCTTAAAAAGGGGTAGTTAATGTACAACTGTGAATTTTTTTACGATGAAAAACAGCTTAGTTCACTTAGAATAGACGATTATGTGGCTGGGGTCAAAAACGCCCCAGTGTGTCGGCTATGATTGGCGCCAGAAGTGTGTCGGCCAAGGGTTAAGAATTAATAAAAAGTAGTAGTTTTCGTAACAAGGGCGTAAAGTTTTACACCCGCGTGTGATCACTGTGCACGAAGGTCGGTGAAACCGGTTCGAGTGATTCAGCATCAGACAAAGATGTAAAGCTTTATTCCTGTATTGCAAACATTATTTTTGATGTAGTGGGTGTGAAATTGCAAGTTTAAGAATTTATGAAATGCTTAACGTGATCCTTTACGCACTCTGTGTCAAAAAGTTAATTTCTTTATCAATTGTTGGCTCCCGGAATCCGGCGGTAGCTACAATAATATATGATTATTCAGAAGAACCATTTTAAGTTAAAATTTTCTATGTATTTCAATATTAAAAATAATATTTTTTTGTCATTTTGAACATAAAATAATTTTTATTGATTTTGATAAATAAAATTTAGATTAGTCTCAACATTCTTTGTTGAAAAATGTAGTAAACAAAAATTCGATATTTCAACATTTTAAGGTGGTGGCGTGCCCTTAATTAGACACGGAGAGAAAAGATGTATTAAAAATTACTATTTACTTTTGGAACTGACTACGATACTTTTAATTCGATGATGCAAGATCTTTTTCATTATATCAATACGTATAAGTTAATTAGAACTGCAACAATGAATAAGTATATCATTATTTAATTAATGTTGACAAGATAAGCGTAAACGAAAACAAACCCTAGTGTAACTTCATAAGGATGATTCGAAGTATAGTAAACAAGGATCATGATGGCGTAGTAGGTAGAGCGTCAGGAGCTGAGGGTCGCTGGTTCAAATCTTCACGAGGTCGGTTTTTTCGGTAAAAATAATTTTATTTTAAATTAAAATGTACAAATATAAAAAGTATAATATCTAGAATAAATAACTATCAGGAGGGCATTAACCCTTTCAGTCACAGAAGCCGATATATCGGCTCCCTATTGTTTTTAGTCACAAAATTTGATTTCTATTGTTATCGCAGTACAAATATACGTTTTCTATGTATTTTTGATCGTAGAATACGAATCTGATATCAATAATTTTATAAATATAAAAACAACCCTTCAAATGGGGTGAAAACCACCCTTTTAGTCATGAAATTGAATTCGTTTGGTTATGAAAGTAAAAAAACCCCCTCCTCATTAGAACACGGGCTTGGGACCGTCTGTGGCAGAGTTATGTTTTTTTCTTTTTTTTTTGTTTTTCTTTTTTTCTTTTTTTCTTTTTTTTTTCTTTTTCTCTTTTTTTCTTTTTTTCTTTTTTATTTTTTTTTTCGTTTTTTTTTCTTTTTTTTTTTATAATTTTTTTTTTATTTTCTAAATCTTTTTCAGGTAGATATTTATTCATTTTCTTTTATCTTATATACATTTACGTTTTGTGATATATTTCATAACAATTTTGTTTTTCTTTTATGCATAATGGAACATTGCAAGTTGTGCACATGTAGGAAGTTCTAACTCGATTTGTTTTAGAACTACAACAAGTGCAATTTCTTTGTATTTTGAGTTTAGTTGGAATGTGCGGGGCTTGAGAAAATCTTATTTCATTTGAAATTTGAGGCTTACGCTTACTAGGAGTAAATTGTTTTGTCTTGGTACCTCTTTTTTTAGGTGATGCAAACCCAATAAGCTCAGTTACCAGCTTTAGTCGAAAATCTATCAAATTCATTTTAGTAGTAGGGGTATTTTGCTTGTAAATGATGAAAGAATTTACAACGGTTACATCGATAAAATGCCAGAATATTCGAAGCCACCACTTTTTACTTTTTCTACTAATCTCGTATGTAGATTTCAACTGATCTGCTTTGTCAACACAGTTCATATAATTATTATAGTCTCGAGTGGCTTGTGGACAATTGATTTGAATGCTAGTACCATCTTTTTGTCGTCTACTTACAGTAGTTTTGATTGAAGGATCGTGAAAATTAGATAAAAACTGGACAGGTTTGTTATCATTCCATTTTATCCAACTGATACCCTTGTATGAAGTCCGAGATTCATAATCTCCCCTTTTCATTGTTTTATCGTTTATTTGTTTTTTTGGCAAACCTTTCCGATTTTTTCGTACTGTTCCACAGGCTAATATATTTTTACTTTTGAGTTCAATCATCAAATTAACACTAGTAAAGTAATTATCGAAATAAACTTGATAATTTTTTGAAATAATTTGATGGGTTAAATCGATTACAACTCTTTCGCCCAATTGTTTTTCAACCAAGTTAGCAGTTTTTCCAGTATATACCTGAAACTCACATACAAAACCATGTTCATCTGCTCTAACCCAAATTTTAAAACCTCTTTTTATAGGTTTCTGTGGATTGTACTGTTTTAGAGTACTTCTACC
Source organism: Gastracanthus pulcherrimus (assembly GCA_949152435.1). Classification (NCBI taxonomy): domain Eukaryota; kingdom Metazoa; phylum Arthropoda; class Insecta; order Hymenoptera; family Pteromalidae; genus Gastracanthus; species Gastracanthus pulcherrimus. The sequence goes on from OX424573.1 coordinate 141,266,098, forward strand.
TTTGAATTTGACCATACTTTCATCAACAGCTTGTTTTTCAGATGGTTTGTAGAATTTTATAAAATTTTCTGAAAGCATATCAAGTAAGGGTCTTAGTTTATATAGCTTATCATAATTGGGTTCACCTTTTTGTGGCATTGATAAGTTATCATTCAAATGTATATGAGACAGGATAGCAAAAAACCTATTGAGAGGCATAACAGGGCTTATATAAGAGTTGTGTAATTGAGAATTAGATGACCAATAGCACCGAATGGCGGGTAACCTACTTATTCCCATCATGATATTCATGCCAATAAATTTCAATATTTCTGCTTTATTTACTTCTTCAAATGGCTTGTCTGATTGCTGCCCGTAAAGATTAGTCTGTTCGACAATTATTTCGATCAAAACTTCTGAAAATAAGCAAAGGAAAATTTGTGAAGGTGAACGAATATCTGAAGGAACCATTGGACCGCAATCTTCGGAAAAAATTATTTCGTCGAATTTTCTTCTTTTATTATCCCAAATACCATCTAAAGCAGCTAATCTGTCACTCAACGGAGTATCACTATCACTTTCATATTCAATCACGTTAGAATTTTCACTATATGAAGTATTTTCTAACGAGGCTACTGCTTCATCAATTTGATTTTTGTCAATATCCGAATCATCATCACATTCAGAATCATATTCTGGATCATCATATTCATCTTCACTTTCATTATCACTGGTGATTTCAGCATATTCCATGATAAAAATTTTTTAGAATAAACCAAAACAAATTTCACAATGTTGTGAGATTACTGATAATTTAGAACGAATAATGATATTGAAATTTTTGATAGGAAAAATATAGAAATTTTATGTAACTACCTAATAAACTTAGATTTGATCCTTTGAAGTTCTTGCAAACAATTTTTTTTATTATTATTAATATTCTTTTTTCAAAATATAGTTTGGATTGAAATCATTCACTCGAGGGGATTGTAACAAGGGGTGTTTTAGAAAATTTATATGGCTTTCAGAGATTTTCAATATATTTTTTGAGCTCTAAATTCTATTTATATATTCTTAGGTCCTATCGAGTGCTTTGACGTTGAGTATTCACATTTTCGTAGTAATCCAATTAGAATTTTAGAGATCGTTTTTACGATTACTGAATTTTTTTCCATTGGATTCAAATTTAGCGTTGAAAAATGTATCAGAAACTAATATTAGCAGTAACATAACAAAACAAACAGGGTTTCGTGACTGCAATGTTACTTTTTATTCCATTTTACGAGTTTTTTTATGTTTTCAAATTTGTGACATTGGATTTGCATCCGCGTTAAAATTTACATCGGAAACATATATTTTCTTCTATAGTGAAACGAATTGAATTGTACGTATAAAAGGGTGGTTTTCACCCTGTTTGAGGGATTTTTTGTATATTTATAAAACTTTCTGAAATCAGATTTGGATTCTGCATTCAAAAATACATTGTGAACATATAGTCTTCAAAGAATATATAGTCTTCAAAAGAATTAAATTGTATGACTAAAAGGGTAGTTTTTACCCCATTTGAGGGGTTGTTTTTATATTTATAAAATTTTTGACGTTACATTCGTATTCTGCATTCAAAAATAAATTGGAAACATATATTGCACTTCCATAACAAACGGATTGAATTTTATGACTATAAGGGTGGTTTTCACCCCATTTGAGGGGTTGTTTTTATATTTATTCAATTTTTGATATCAGATTCGTATTCTACGATCAAAAATACATTGGAAACATATATTGCACTTCCATAACAAACGGATTGAATTTTATGACTATAAGGGTGGTTTTCACCCCATTTGAGGGGTTGTTTTTATATGTATAAAATTATTGATATCAGATTTGGATTCTGCATTCAAAAATGCATTGTGGACATATATTGCACTTCCATTACCAAACAAATTGCATTTTTTAACTAAAAGGGTGGTTTTCACCCCATTTGAGGGGTTGTTTTTATATTTATTCAATTTTTGACACTTGATTTGGATTCTTCGTTCAAAAATACATTGGAAACATATATTTGCACTTCCATAACCAAATGAATTGAATTGCGTGACTGAAAGGGTTAAATAGAAAAATAATTTTTATAAATATGAATTTTAAAATTACTATTTAATATTTTAGAAACTTGCTATATTAAATAGTAAAAAAAATTGATAAAATACAAGTATGTCCAAACATTACAACAGAAAATAGTAAACATTCATTCATATATTAATAAAAATTATAACATCGTTTCTCTCCGTGCAGTTGTTGAGGTTTATCTTACAAGGTGCGTTCACGGAGTCAGGGTCTCGGATTTTGATGAAACTTTGGGGATCGATTTTTGGTACCTCAAAATGAAGCCCGATGCCCGTAGCTTTATTAAATGATGGGCTCTTGAATATGAGATAGAGCGTAAAACATTAGTATTGCTCACATAGGAAATTCTAAAAATAAGATATATATAGATATACTATCAACGTTAATGAAATATGAGTACGTGGTATCTGCTGTACAAAGTCTCGTTTGATAAAACTATAGGCATTGGGCTTCATTTTTAGATACCAGAAAATGATCCCTAAAGTTTCATTAAAATCCGTGACCCGGACTCCTTGTTAGTACTACTCCGAATTTTTATGTTGTCCCAGTATTCGGTTCTTTACCATATACCAATCTACCTGACAATTTCGCCGAAGCCGCAAAACGTCCTTCAGGCGGCTCAGCAGACGCATTGGAAAATTATGCAGACTACGACTTAGCTCGGCACAGAAAGCTCTCGTTTGGACCGGTACAGTCCGAGAAATAGAAGAGACGTATGAAGGGGAGATGAAGGGGGCGTGGGCGAGTGCACAGAACTAACTTAAGGGGTAACACCAGTCTAAAATTTTCAAAAAATCGATTTTTTTTTTGCTTAAACGATATTTTGGATCCTTAAAAATCATATCCAATTGGTTTTATACAGAAATAAAATTTGTAAGAGGTCCAATTCTCGATTTTGCCGCAGCGCCTCGGAGCGCGCCGTGAAGGCTGAATCAGCCACTACGGCGCGCTCTGATTTATCGACTATGTAGTGCTCCTACCTGTCCAAATTGTATTGCTTATGGTCATTGTGGTTCCTCAGAAGTCCACCAGAGTGTACTAACACTGAATAGAAGTGTGTGTGTGTGTGTGTGTGTGTGTGTGTGTGTGTGAACTAGTACAGCTGCCATGCGACGCCGTGTAGACGCTTTATTTTCTTTCCGTACATTTTCGTTCAAATATTAATAACGTGTTTTGTTATCGTAAAAGTTTTCGAATAAACAATATGAGTTCGAGAAAAGTCGTGTATTGTGACAAAAAAACCGGCCAAGGAGGAAGGAGTAGTGCAAAAAGACCGAGAATATCAAACCGACGGCCGCAAAACCATTACGAGCTGGAGAAGCCAAGCCTGGAGCACGTTAGTATATCGGCTAAAAAATTATCAGATGTAAACTTCGATGATTTTGAAGTAAATGAAGGTTTCGGTTACCGAATTCTGAATTTTGTAGCAGTGTTCTCCGCGATATCGCAAGCTCTTGTATGTAAAAAATGCAAATCCGATGTAACGTTCACCGAAACTGGAAAGCGAGGCTTGGGTTTCAAAATTGTGAGTTCCTGTAAAAACTGTGATCAGATTACTATTCCTAGTTGTCCATTTATTGAGAAAGGATATCATATTAATCGCAGAATTGTTCTTGCCATGCGATTACTAGGAATAGGATTGAATGGCATTATAAAGTTTTGCGCCTTCATGGATCTCCCGCGGCCAATTTTTCAATCGTTTTACGATACAATTGTTAAGAAAATTGCCATTGAAACAGAAGCTGTTTGTAAGCTCAGTATGAAAACTGCAGCCAAAAAAGAACGAGAAAAAACGGACGATCCAAATGGCATTACTGTATCTGGTAATGGTTCGTGGAGGAAGCGTGGTTTACGGGTTAACTCTTTACGGGTTTGTTTCACTTATCGGCTGGTATACTGGCAAAGTAGTCGATGTTTTGGTGAAATCTAAATATTGCAAAGCTTGCGAAATTTGGAAAACCAAAACTGACACCATCGAGTTCAAGGAGTAAAGCCAAACTCACAAAGATGAATGCCAAGCGAACCACGTCGGCTCCGCAGGAAAGATGGAAGTGGACGCCCTCATCGAAATGTTCCAGCGCTCAGAATCTTTGCACAATTTGAAGGACGCTAATTACGTGGGCGACGGAGATTCAAAAACCTTCAAAGGAATCATAGATTCTGAGCCCTATGAAAAGTTCACGGTAAAAAAAAAAAGAATGTATCGATCATGTGCAGAAGCGGATGGGTTCTCGTCTCCGTAATTTGAAAAAACAAATAAAAGGATTTGGAGGAAAAGGCAAGCTTACTGGCAAGCTCATAGACGAGTTGGCAATTTATTATGGTTTAGCAATTCGTAGGAATCATGATTCTGAGAAGAAAATGCGCAAGGAAATCTACGCAACGCTGGACCACAAATTGTCTACTGATGATCAACGGAGACACGAAAGATGCCCGCGCGAAGAAACTTCATGGTGCTCTTGGCAAAAGGCTCAAGCTACTGGAGAAGATTTTGAACATAAACCACCTCTCTCTGAAGAGGTTTATAAAGCGATTTCGCCAATTTATAAAGAGTTAAGCAGTGACGATCTACTTACGCATTGCGTAGGCGGCTTCACACAAAATAGCAGCGAAAGTTTCAATGCGACTGTCTGGTCTATGGCTCCAAAATCTTTTTCTAGTGGCAAATACGTGCTCGATACCGCAGATGCAACACTTGGGCTTGACAATCGGACCGAACTGCTATAATTTCTGCGTGGAGGCGGACGCGCGTCGCATCAAGTTTTCCGAGAGACCCCTAACAGAAGTTTAGTCGAAAATTCATACGTTTTGTTCAGAAGTGCACAGTTTCTACAAAACTTGCATGTATGTAGCTTCAGAAAATTTTTGGTTTTTTGTTCCAGCTCTCACGGTTTTCAAGGAATTGGTGCACCCGCGGAGCACGTCAAAAAAATCTTTTTCCGCAAAGCTGCTGTAGCGCCGCCATTTTGTACAAAAATCATAATAAAAAATTTTTTTTTCATACATTAATATGTGTTAAATGAACCATCTAAATATGAATACTATTCCATTTCCCATAATCCCAGAATAAATTGTCAAAATTAGACCTTTTTTCGGCCTCTAGAGTGGTGTTATCCCTTAAGATGCAAGTAGTAACTCGATCAACAAATCATGCTTAATCTCAAGGCGCGGTTCAATAACACCGTAGACGATGCATTGCTCGCGGCGTCCGCTTTCATGAGCGCCGAAGCTCCATGCCGCTGAGAGAAAGACGGAGAATTTCGACTCTCGACCTCGTCCTTTTTCTCCATTTTAAACTCGCTCGGAGACTCGTCCCGCAGCAACTCACATGTTCTCCATGCTTGCAGCCTTTCTTTGGCGGTGCAAGAGTTTCTCTCGCAGTCCTCTCCGGCCCAGCGAAAATTTGAGGACAACCGAGTCACCGGGTACTTGAGAGAGAGAGAGAGAGAGAGAGAGAGAGAGAGAGAGAGAGAGAGAGAGAGAGAGAGAGAGAGAGTAGTATTGGTTTCGCGTTAGTGGACTTATTTATGAGATATATAAATAGTAAATAGTACTTTCTTCTCTGGCAGTGAATCATCCCCGTCTGCAGCTCCTACACACCGACACTCTTTCTTCTTCCTGTTCTTCCTCGGGCTTTTCGCACTCTTTTTCACTTTCTTTTTTTTTTGCTTTTGCAGCTTTCGAGAAAGTTACCGATTGAAAGTTAAGGAAAGAATTTCCGGTGATTGTTCGACCGTTCATTTGAATTCTTTTCTTTGGCTAGAGTGAAAGTTTAGTACCGATAGTTTTGAACCTAGCCCCCAGTGTACTAACGGTGCAGGACGACGTGATTTAAGTCTTTAACACACCCAAGGCTAAGCATTAAGGAGTAAGACTGTATTAATTCCTGAAATTGAACGTAAATGTTTAAGGCTACTTTAAAATCTTACACTTGAAGTAAAGCACTCAACAATTTTAGGCAAAATATGATACTTTATTAGTGTTTAAGATGGTCATCCAGTGATTTTTAATAAATTTGTTCAGATCACATAAAAATTTCGATAACTTCACTGTAAAAATGGGACCTGCGGTGGTTCAGTCTGTACAGTATCGGAGTCCCATCCCGGTGACCTTGGTTCGATTCCTAGTCTCTGCCACGGATTGATACAAGCACCTCTGTAAAAATTGTATGTGCTTCGGTTAACACACCACAGATCCCCGTCGTCGATTACCACCATATGGGAGCACAAATATGATAACGATAAGAAAAATAAACGAAAAAAAACTTCACTGTAAAAGATCTTTTCATAATATCACTACGATCAACGGAGGTTATAAACCGACCTGCGTTCAGCGAAGTAAATTTACAATTTTGATTGTGAAATCAGTATAAGAATATTACTTGTCAACAGTACAATTTTTGTAGGCTAGGGTCAAAAATAGTTTGTCATAATTATCTGACAAATAGATTCCGTAGATACTTGAAACAGTTCATATATTATTTTATGCATTAATTTTAAGAAAAACTGTTTGTATGAAGCTAAAAATATGCTGAAATTAACAAATTAATGGCAAATTTCGAAATTGTTTTGATTTCCCGTATATTGCTAGAGGAATTGTAAAATTGTCATGAAAAATTAAATTTTCCTATTACTTTGCTGCATTTATCGTAGATGCTTTACTAACACATACGGCTAGGAATTTGTAACGTAATTTTTCATCATGATTAAAGAAGTTCGCAAAAATATTTTGAGCTTTTCTCATTAATATTTGTTCAGAAGTTAATGGAGATAGTGCATATTTTTTTGTTAAAATTAAGGTTTTTTTTAAAAAAAAAGTACCTGGAGAAGCCATATTTGATTAAATGTTTTGAAAATATTGAACAATATCTTACAAATCTTAATGAACAAAAATTGGATTTTTTAAAGTTGTTTATGTTAGATTGATGGTTTGAAATAAATAAGACTACAAGTTTTAGAACTAAAAATTGATAAACAAAATATTTCACATCGGTATATCCCCCACAAAATTTTGTTTTGTTAATTTAAAGTTGAAAAATATTGTTGAATTCTGTTAAAGAGGATTAGTCAAGTATGCTTATGGGTAATTTTCATAATACTGCCATTATTTAGCTTATATAGATTTTGGCCAGAGATAAAAATAAAGGAATCTTGATTTTTTTATCCATTTTATACTTACAAGGAGCGGGCACACCTTGCGGGAAACGAAATTCGGTCGGACTTTGGGAGGTCTTTTCTGGTACCCAAAAATGAAGTTTAGTACCCGTAATTCATTCTAATGGGCCCTGGTTCTCGAGATATGAGGTAATTTCCTCGAAATATTCGTTATAACTGTAACTCTACAAGTTTTTATTATAGAAAAATGACCGAACAGATAATAAAAGTAGATAGAAAGAGCTTTAATTTAAGCTGTGCTATGTATTAAAATATTAATCTGATCAAAAGTTATTAACAATTGAAGATGGTCACTGTAAATACATGGAAAATAAACGAATTTAAAGGGTTAAATATCTTTGAATAGTCCATGCAATTTCGGGTACCATTTTCAATTGTAAATAACTTTTGATCAGATTAATATTTTTATACGTAATAGAGCTTAAATTAAAGATATTTTTAACTACTTTTTATTATATTTTAAGTCATTTATCCATAATAAAAACTTGTAGAGTTATGGTTAAAAGATGAGGTATCATTTGCATTAAAATAACGAATATTTCGAATAAGTTACTTCATATCTCCAGAACATTGGCCCATTAGAATGAATTATGGGTACTAGGCTTCATTTTTGTGTACCAGAAAACACCTCCCATAGTCCGACCGAATTTCGTTTCGCGGAGGGTGTGCTCTCTCCTTGTTAATACAAGTTATCTTATTAAATACCAAAAAACCTGACTGCATACAAATTTATTTTTGTTTAAACAACTATTTTTTAAGTAATAAGAACATATTGTTTCAGAAGATTTTTCATTGCTTAAATATTATTTTAATGCAATACCAAAAATATCGATTTTTTCATGAAAAATCGGTATAACGTTACCCTAATAAAACTTTCAATACAATATTCATAAAAATTGTCCACGGTACTGAAATATACGGTACTGATAAATCGATTTTAACTTCACATTGAAGTACGACTATAGGGATCTATGCAGACACACGAACGTATTTCATTAATACTTGAGATATACTACGTAAGCCAATAGACATAAAAAAATAATTTATTCACTTAATTATATGCTACGGTACATACATTAATTTTCTTATCGAGTAATATCCAAGAAAGAAACATGTTGTAAATGTCCAACTTCTATATTTTACCTAATACCAGCTATGTTCATTTCTTCTTAGTATTTATACTTACTTGATAAACCAGGTAGGGAGCGATAAAAATTAGATTTGATTATTATAAACACGCAAAATATATTATACTAATAACTTTTATTAAAATTGAGGACAAAAAACTAATTTATATTGCAAACCAAATATTACACTGCCAATAGCCTTAAAGTAGGTAATTGATGTACACTGTACGGTAAAAATAACTTTGAATCGCGCAGGAAATTTTCTCGCATGCTAACAGGGATTTTGATAGGTTATGCATTCAAAAACGCATAAAATCTCAGTTAGCACAGGGAAAAATTGCCCGCGAGATTCAAAGTTATTTTTACCGTTCAGTGTATTTACTGTTATGCTTCAAGTTAGAGAGCAATCTTATTTGATTTTCAATTGAAGTTATCTGTGAGCTAAGTGCGAATCACAATTATTAAAAATGAAACATGCCAAAGTACTGACATTTTAGCTATTTTTCCTTATTAAGAACTATGTATATAATTATTTTTTATGCGGTTTGTATTATATCATAAAGAATTGATGTATCTTTTCATTATAAACACCCAGCAAGCCATCTATGTGTATTCTAAAATTAAAAATGATAAATAGCGTTATTATACATTGTACACCTATGATACAAATATTAAATACTAGAAAATAAATATATATAGTAACAATATAGAGGTATACAAATCTTTTACCCTGTGATTTGTCTTTCACAAATTGTTCAAAAAAGAAAATATAGCATTCATTGCTCATCCGTCTCGTAATGGATCCTAAATATTTGAGTATTGAATATCTAAATTTCTTGTTGCATCTCATTTACTAGACAGTCTAGTAATGGTTATTATTTTGTTTTTTCCGTATAGTATTTAGCATAGAAAAAATTGTTCAGTGATTAAGAGTGCCAACCTGAGTCAAGTTCGAAAAAAAATATTTTTTTTTATGGGCCGATAACATTTTTTTGTTTAAAAGCAACTTTTTGAAAAGGTTTTACTAAAAATACTTGATAATATCTTTAATTTTGCCGTTGTAAAATCTTAAAATTTTGCTCCACATGACACAAGATATTTATATTCTCAATACTATATTTATTGGGAAAAATTTGCGGCGTGCACAACAAAATTTTGCCGTCGGTAATTTCACTCCTTTTAGTATATACTAAGACTTTTACAGTTTATTTTAAGTTAAAAAAGTTTTTATCAGTATTTTTCAGAGAAAAAACCAATTTAAAAAAATATATTTTTGTTATTTTTAAAACCTGGTTTGATTTCTGAAGAAAAAATGTTAAAAACAAAACTATAACCAAAAAGTAAACCGTAAAAGTTTTAGTACATGTCATATAGAATAAAATTATCGTCGTAAAGAAACCGCTGCTAATTTCCTTAGCAGAATGCTTTCTCAATGAGAGGTTCTGATGACATTCTCAATGATTGATAGACTTTATTAAGGAATCTTGTAATGAAAATTCGCAATTAATAAATGAATGCTATAATTAATTCATTAGATACAAGCGTTTAGGGATTGTTAGTAAAAAATGTAAAGTATTAAAATTATTATTATTATTATTATTATTATTATTATTATTATTAGTATTATTATTATTATTATTATTATTATTATTATTGTTATTATTATTAGTATTATAAAAGCCAAGTAGTACTGATAAGCAGCAATGGTGTCTTCAGGGCAACAGATATCACATAGTCTATATGTCGATTGTAGACGTGCTTGCATCATTATAGCTATGATAACTACTTGTTGGGACTAGCTATCCGTAGCTGTGTAGTCCATACCCTTATTCACACAGTCACGCCATCTTTCTCTATTGTTTGCGAGTCGCATCCAATTCTCCTCATAACATCCTATTTCTCGTAGGTCAATTTTAATATTGGCCTCCCACCTTCGTTTCGGTCTACCCGGGAGTCTTGCGCCTGTCAGCTTCCCTATAAGCACTTTAAGTGCTGCTCTATCATTTCCTATTCTAGGTACATACCCAGCCCATCATAGTCTTCGACATTGAATCACTCTCGTAATGTTTGGCTTCCCGTATAACTCGTGTAATTCTTGGTTGTGTAATATTCTCCATTCTCCATTCGTTTGAAAAGTCTACTTTCTTCTCGTATGATTAACTTCCACTTTTCGCATCCGCATAGAAGTATAATTTTTCTATATATTTCTAATTTAGTCTTTCGTAATAGTAATCGTGATTTAGTAAGTTATTTACCGAAAATAGGCATGCATTTCCCGAATGCAGCCTCTTCTTGATTTCTTTATGAATTTCATTTTTCTGTTCTATTATCGTGCCAAGGTATTTAAAATTGTCTATTTTTTTCAAAGTTTTACACGAGACTTTCAAGTCGGTATCAGCAATCTCGAACCTTACTCTGCTAGTGACCATGTACTGGGTTTTCTCTTCACTTATTTCTAGGCCTATTTCTTTAGTTGTTTTTATTAGTATTTCTACGTTTTTTATTACGGTTTCTCTGTTTTTTCCTATTATGTCTATGCAGGGCCGGGTTAGGAGATCAGGTGCCCTCATGGCAATCCAGTTGTGTCGCCCACTTAAGGAATTTAAAATCCCCCAAAATTTGTCTTATTATTATTTTGTTTGTTTAAAATTATTGGGAGTTTAAAATTGCAATGTGACACTAGCGGGCAACAAGTGAACTACACCAAGGACCGTTTAAAATATACATTTTACATTGGCTTTATATGGGACATTTATTTCTAAATTACAATAAATGTGTTTTATACGAAAATAAGTGTTATTGCTACAATGTCTTAATGTCATTATTATTGAATTAATCAACGCGTAGTGAGAAACGACTTTTAAAATTCTCGCGTTTTGCCTGTTCTTTTCGCTCAGAAATATAGTTTATGATCTTTCAATACTCCGCTGAATCATCCTGCTGCATTTATGAGTTTACACAATTTTTACAATTAAAGCGTTAACCATTATTTTAAGAAGATAAACTTTTATTTTAATAAAACCTTACGACTCTCACATAACCCTATGTAAAATGTATATTTCGACCGCCCATGTGGGCTAGTCGACAGTGGCGCCACTCTCTCGCGGTGGTAGTTTTCTTTGCCAATAGTGGTATAAGTCGACATAGTGCGTTTCTTACACATAAGAATTGTACACGTAATTATTGTGCACAATTTACCAATGCTAAATTGTGTACAATAATTACGTGTATAATTCTTATGTGTAAGAAACGCACTATGCCTGTAAGTCTATTTTGACATTTTGTAAACGATTTTAATTTAAGAATTGTAAATAAAATAATTGCTTATTTTTATAACAAATTATTAATAAAAATAATTTAAATCAATAAACCAGTATGTTATCATAGTTTTCAAAATAGTCTTATTCCAATATGCCTTTCTTCGTATACACTAATTACCTAAAGTTTAAAAATGTTTATAACATCATAATTACATCTTTGGAACTGATACCGTCGAAATCAAGGAAATGCAAAAAAAAATATTTTATTATCATAAAGTATTATAAGTAAAATTACGATACAACTATGATTAGATAATCTCTTTCTATTTACGGAAAAAATATGACAACCCAAAAAAAATTACAACAAATAAGAATCTACCTGGAGTGTGGAAAAATTAAGGCACGTGTATAACTTAACAAACTATTATTTTTAAACGTATAATTTTTGTTAGATACTTTTTGACTCCTTAGATAATTTTCAAAGCCTCCATCATTTTAATTTTGAAAAAATATTAATCAGCAAAATCAATGAGCATTTGTTTATAAAATGTGATTTATGTCAATAAGAAATGTGGTCAAAAGTATTATAAACTATTCAGTATTCTTCACTGATCAAGTATTCTCTTAAAATTGAAGCGATAGAGGTCTTGTAACTTGTCTGAGGATTCTAAAGATCATCCAAAAAGAAATCATAAGTTTAAAAATAAAAATGTGTTATGTTGTAAACGAGCGTTAATTTATTCATACTACAGGTTCAAGCTCATTTGTTGTTATTTTTTGATTAATAAATTTCATTTGTGAATAAAAATGTTTTATCTAATCAATGCTATGTATATATAGTTACTATGCAAATCATATTTTATAACAGAGAAATAATTTTTTCCGTATTTTCTGCATTTCGATGGAGATTCCTCCTTAAGCCCATGTAATCGTAGAAAAAAGACGGAAAGAGAAAAACAATATATATTATAGTATAAATAATGCAGGATGGATGAGCGTTTAGACAAAACGAAAAATAATTTCTAAAACGGAAAAGAAAATTTAAACTATACATTTTTTTTAAATACACATTGACAGGTCTTCTCAGAAGTGTACTGAAAGATCAAATTTCCTCGCACAGAATTAAATAGAGAAATAGATTACGAGCCAATTATTAATTTCTCAAGCCAAAGCAAGAAAAGTATTATTAAAAATACAGCTCATATTTATTATCAGATAATAAATATATAAAAGTTATATAAATGATATTAAAATTAAATTATCAAATATTAATAAAGTAGTATGTTTCTTAATATAAAAAAAGTTATTTGAAATAAATTTCATAATTTAATAAATTGTGACTCTTCTTTGTCTTTGATTACAGTATAAATAGGTTTAGCTTAATGCATTTCTTTAACCATAATGTATACTTCTTTTATTACATATACGGACATTACTGCCCTTACCCAGATATCGGGTTGTAGGTCCGATTTTTGCCCCGAAAAATCTGCAAGGACATTTTCTCTAAACGTTCCCTAAAAATTCGAACTGATAAGGATTTCAACCTGCGCCCTTTGAGCGGCCGTTGTTCTAAAGAAGTTCTCGCCTAGCTCGAGCGAAAACCGTCACATGAGACAAATAATCTACTTCCGCACTCGTGTCAAAATGTATTACTTTTTCATGAAGATTCCGTTATTGCAAAAGTAGTTATCGCCAACTAAAGGAAGATTAGACCAAACAGATTTGAATTTTGAACGTCTCATTTTGTTACTTGAATAATTTAAGGGAGACTTACCGATATAAGAATTGGAAAATTATTAAATGTTTTCTATATTTAATACATTTTTATATTAATCTGTACTAAAAAAGATTATGTATAAATTTTAAAAAAATTGTCTTTTCTTTTGCCAAAATGTGCCGCCCCCAGATACATACCGCCCCGCGCCATGGCGTGTCTATATCATCTGCGTATGCTCGTAATTGTGTTGCTCTGGCTACGTATTCTAAAACTATAAGTTAAATAAGAGGGTTGATAGCGCATCTCCCTGTTTTAGCCCGTTGTGAATGTCACATGCCTGCTCTTACCTGACGTAACTATACCCCGGCGGTTATCTAGGTACATTCTGATTGAATTGATCAACTCTTTTGGTACCCCTAGCAGTATGAAGACGTGGAACATTTTACATCTTATTATTGAGTCATATGCTTTCTTGAAATAAATGAATAATAGATGTACCGTTTCCCCGTATTCCCATTTCTTTTCGAGAAGCTGCCTAATCGTGAACGTCTGGTCGCTTGTTGACCTGTTTCTTCGAAATCCACACTGGTAATCCCCGCGGATTTCCTCCACGAGCGGTGTGAGTCTATCTAGCAGTACATTAGAGAGAATTTTGTATATACAAATAAGAGAAATGCTTGTATAGTTATTACAGTTTGTTTTATCTTCTAATTTGTGTATTGGAACTATGATTAGATCTCTATATTGTTTGGGCATTGTTTCTTTCCTCCATATGAGGGTTTGAAATCCTATGCGATTATCAATAAGTTCAAAATTAATTCCCGTGCGCATTACTCTATTACTTACTAAGATACCGGTCTCTATCTACCCTGCCTTTTTTAATTCGCTACATCAAAGTATGTATTTATTCATATACTTTACGTCCGGGCCTTCTCGTCGCCTAACCTCCTGTAGAGCTACTATAATCTAATTTATACCTATCTGCCTCCCTTGTTAACACCTCTAATTGCCAGTCCTGAGCTAAGTTACGTACTTCCATGTGTCCACCCTTAACTCTGTTATGGTTCTTTTGCATGTTTCTCCCCCGATAGTCCCTACCCGAGCATCGGAATGGGGGACATCTTAACGTCCGGTCATATATTTTTCCAGAGAAGAATTCATGACTTATGTTGGTGGCTGACTCGCCGCGTTGGATTAGGTGGTAAATCCGATATAGGTTCATCATGCCTACTACCCGCTATCGGTGGCCTGTCTAACATTTGTAAATGAGATTCCACGTTGGATCTGGTTACCGATCCGGTGTAGGTTCATCACTCCTACGACCTGCTCTTCCTCTTTTTTTTCTATAATTTTGGGGTACATAAGAAGGTGTAATGGCAGGAGGTGTGGTACTTTATCCTCCGATTTTACGGGCGCTCGGGTCTCATTTTTTGACCTACCGAGTAATGTCTCTTAAAGAAAAGCGATAATAAAGGGGTACTCAAGTTTTACGGCTGTAGATTGTGCGCCTAGAAGTTGGGTAACTCGCGCTCCGCGGTCTCGCGATTTGATGCCTGCACCATATCTGTATATACACTCACTGCACAAAGTATTAAATCTAAATGTAGTCTAAATGTTTGTCGCGCGACGTTCCTATCCGGTAGCATTCCGCAGACTGGCGCTAACTTTAAAAAATTTTTACGGGCTTTCACTAATTGCTGCACATAGTTCCTGCGTGTTTATTAATTTTCTCGCAGTGATGTTCGGCTCGTTATACCTTTGTTCGTAAGGTTGAGCATTCGTAATAAATAATGAGTGAAAAGTCGTTATTAGTTCTCCAGAAAAATAAGAATCTTTACAAATTTTTAAAAATTAATATTTTTGCTAAAAAATGAATTTAATATTATTCATTCAGCTTCAAAATCTAATCAGTTCCCGCGTAAAAAAAATAAGTCTGGGAAGAGTCTGACTACGGAGACGATCCCAGACTATAAGCCAGACTTTTGTTGGATTATATCACGAAAACTTATTTTTACATACAACTATTAGGACACTACACTTATTGTTAATATCGATCGGAATCGTAATAAATAATAGTTTTCGATTAAACCGTGGAAACATTTTTTTAAATATTGCAATCATCTACGAAATTTAAATATTTGTAAAGAAAGTCACTAAGATTTAGGTTACCGAAGAAACGACGGAACGCTATGCTTTTGTTTTGTATTTTTTTCCAAAAGTCTGGAATCGTCTCCGAAGCCAGACTTTTGCAAGTCTTTCTGAGCTACACTTTTGCCAGCCTTGTCCCAGACTTTTTTTATTTACACGGGTTCTAACTTATAACATATGTAAAAATGCGTTCACAGTGCCGCAATTGCCATGAGTAGTCCAGTAATATTAAAAAAATACAAAATACTGAAAGGATGATTAAAATATTAACTCAAGGGTCGATCGAGGCTATAACCCATTGACAAAAGGATCGCCCGAGATCATAATTAGAAGCCCACCGGATGTTTGATCGAGGCTCACGCTCACCCGCGAGGATCACCCGTGGGTTAGCCGAGGCTCACCCGATATTAAACTGAGGCTCGACCGAGGTATTAACCGAGGTAATAACGCGGTAATAGCCGCGATTCTTACAGCGACAATAGCCGAGGTTCTTACCGCGATAATAGACGCGTTTCTTACCGTGATAATATCCGAGGATATTACCGGGGTAATGGCCGAGGTTATTAGCAGGGTAATAGCCGAGGTTATTACTGCGGTAATAGCCGCGTTTCTTACCTCGGTAATAACCGAGGTTCGAGCCGAGGTTAGAGGCAAGGTGACAGCCGAGGTGAGAGCCGAGGTGGGAGTCTAGGTACGAGCCGAGGTTATATAAATAACCTAATTAATTAATTAATGAATTAATTAACCTCGGCTAACTTCAAGAGAGAAACAGAGGCGTTGGAACGTCGGAACGCCGGACCTATTTCGTCAACATATGGCGCCAGTACCTTTGGAATGGAGAGTAGCTCCGTCGGCACGTTTAGAGCTTCGTTTCGAGCGCACATTTTGTGCAGTGTTATTATTTGATAATTAAATGTTACAAAACTGGTGATTTGTCTAGACTTAAGAATTGGTATACAACCCCTGAGAGTGTATTGCATAGAATATTTCAATAGTTGTGCATTGCTTAGACTTAGAACTTCCAAAATATATCCTCAGAGTATATAGCATTATGCCTGCGTGGTTTCTTGATAAAAAATGCTGGGATGTATTCGATTCTATATACCTCGATTTTCAAGGTTCAGTAATATATCCCAGCTTCTTTTATACATTTATAGACGAAATTTATACAGGCCCCACAGGACTGTTTACAAAAAAAGTTCGTTCTTATACTAAATGTTTTTAAATTTGTACGAATTTTTTCTATATAATTTTTGTTATTTTTATCCGAATATATAATATATATTCGAAGACACATAGCTTTTCATTTAAAAATTGATAGATAAAAGCTGAAACTGTTTACGAAAAAAGTTCGTTGTTATACTAAATGTTTTTAAAAATGTACGAATTTTTTCTAAATAATTTTTTTAATTTTTAGAGTAATATATAATATATAATATATTTTCGTCTATAAATTTATAAAAGAAGCTGGGATATATTACTGAACCTCGAAAAACGAGGTATATAGAATCGAATACATCCCAGCATTTTTTATCAAGAAACCACGCAAGCATGATACTATATACTCTGAGGATATATATATATATATATATATATAGGAAGTTCTAAGTCTAAGCAATGCACCACTATTGAAATATTCTATGCAATACACTCTTAGGGCTTGTATACCAATTCTTTAGTCTAGAAAATTCACCAGTTTTGTAACATTTAATTATCAATAATAACACTGCACAAAATGTGCGCTCGAAACGAAGCTCTAAACGTGCCGACGGAGCTACTCTCCATTCCAAAGGTACTGGCGCCATCTGTTGATGAATACGTCATTGAAGCTGCTGTTCCGCGGTCCGGCGTTCCGACGTTCCAACGCCTCTGTTTCTCTTAAAAGGTAAGGACCTTTGCGCCACGCGCACACGCTTCGCTATAGCTCGTACTTTTGAGCCTTATTTCTGCCGTACCCTGCCTTCGGGCGTTTTTGTTACAGGTCGCTTGCACGCACACTAATGCAAGTCAGCGTCTCAAGTATTTTCAACGCTGGAGATGCTGTACTTGCAAAGAATTTTGACTACTACGGGTCATCTCACTCCGTTCAGATTTTGAGGTTAGTGCTGCTCCTCTAATTTTATAAAATTCAGGAAGGAACACGTGGCTTACCGTGCGGCTTGAGATTTCTTTTTTCGCCGCAAGAGGGCAGCACGTGATGGAGCCCCTGGCATGTAGCCTCTGCAAGTGCGTCCCGCGCAGCATGGAAGCACTCTTGCCTTGCATTAAATGCAAGCGCAGGTGTGATGCTGCATGCTTGCGGGCCATCACAAAGGACGGAGTGAGGGGAAATGTATGCACAAGGTGCATTGAGCGCGAGCGATCTGTAAAAACACAGCGTCGAAGTGCGGCTGATCGTTCCACTACTGCTACGGCACAGCAGCAGAAAAGTTCCGTACAAGATAAGAAGAAGAAGGAGAAGAGCAGTGCGAGCGACAATATAAGCGCGCTGGCTGACGCTGCAAAGCCCGCAGACGCTGACTCTCGTGCGCCCCACTCCAGCGATAACGTCGAGCTCCCCACTGCTCTATCGCTTTCTTGCGTCTCTCTCTCTAACTCCGAGTAGCAGAGGGGAAGCGGCCCGTCGAGCACCGAGGAGAGCAGGAGCGCGCACGAGCCACTACACTCGTCAACACCGGCAGGAGCAAGCGCGAGAGAGCGGGTTGCAGCAATGCAGGCGCCATCGACAATACGCGCACCCGGCAAGAAGAGGTCTCGAGCAACCACAACCGAAGAAGAAGCGTATGTAAGCATTACAGGTAAAGAGAGTAGAATAAGACTGTCGAGAATTGAAGGCTGTACCAGCAATGTCTCGGTTATTATGGAGAAGGTCGTGCCCATAGCGT
Source organism: Gastracanthus pulcherrimus (assembly GCA_949152435.1). NCBI lineage: Eukaryota > Metazoa > Arthropoda > Insecta > Hymenoptera > Pteromalidae > Gastracanthus > Gastracanthus pulcherrimus. The sequence continues at coordinate 141,284,512 of OX424573.1, forward strand.
CTGAGATCAAGGAGAATCTGACTTTATTACGATCAGTACCGACGCTGATAGAAGATGTTGGAGTGCTAAAATTGAACTTAGGCGTTATGGAAAAAATAATTGTCGATCAAAACTCCCTGCTGGAGGAGTTCAAGGTCAGACAAACCTTCTTAGAAAACAAAAACATAGAACTAACCGAGAAATTGCTGGCTTTAGAAAATAAGTTAAATGTACATAGTTTAAGTGCGACCCCTGAGCCAATCGCCCGTGATTTGGAAAAATCACGGATTTCTGACTCAGGAAGGATTCGCACGCAGGTTCATCGGCGTCGAACGCGCAACCTTCAAGGTAATGACGATGATAACAACATTAAACTTGGATTCAGCTAATGAACCTGCGTCGAATCTTGGTTCGACACCTGCCTTTGGAGGAAGCAGTGATAGCCAAGAGAGAAGAGGGGGCAGCAGCAGTGCGGGGAATATTGAGCTCATAGTCTCAGGAATAGTGGACTGCTCTAGAGCTGAAGCTGATCCTGTTGAGGTATCTCATATTGTCCTGAGCACTGTTCTGCCCACTCTTCAAAAAGATGATATTATTAATGTTAGGCCACTAGCGCCCCCTACAATGAGGGGTTGCACCTCCAGAGCAGGAGCTGAACTCGGAATGAATGTTGCTGCGAGTGTGAATGACAAATCGCCTACAAGACCGCCACCTTTGTTTGTCCGTCTCGCAAGCAATAGATTAGTTAATGAAATTATGTGCGCTAAGGCTGCGTTTACGCGCTTTAATACAGCTGATATTGGCAAGATGTCTGTTCCACACGAACATTTTTATTAATGAATCCTTGAGCACTCCTGTTTATACCGAGTTCAAAAGTCTTAAGGTTATAGCTAAAGAACTCGGTTTTCAGTTCGTGTGGCACAGGCACGGCAAGTTTCTCGTCAGATGGAGGGAGAGACTACGAGCTCATACGTTTACTTCAGCTTCCGATCTATCGATAATTGTAAAATTATATAACATCAAAAGTATTGGTATAGAAACTAAAACTCACGATACAAACATAGACAGCAATGGCAACTGCAATACCAATAATAATAATGGAGATAGTAAGGAAAATAACACGAACGCACACCTAACACAAATAACTAATCACGTAACACTCACACATAAAAACAGTACTTGTCACAACAGCGACAAGCAATGTTCAACATCTGCGAATAAATCGGATTGACTAGGTGTAGATAATGCTCGCAAGACGGATGACAAGGGAGTGAATTTGAGAGCGGGTTTTTTCAATGCCAATTCCATCAGGCATTGCATTGAGGAAATCCGCGAACTTCTAAGCGGAAACCAATCCTATCATCTATTCGGTGTAGCCGAAACGTGGCTGGACGGTGAGAAGTCCGATGATTCCATTCAGATCGATGGTTACTCGATTGTGCGGCAGGATAGAAATGTCCATGGTGGGGGTGTGGCGCTTTATGTCCGCGACAATTATAGGGTCAAAGTTCTTGCTGTGTCAAACACTGATGGACCAGATAAACCCAATCAGTTTGAATACATCATGTGTGAGATACAGCATAGAAGCAAGGAGCCTGTTTTAGTCGCGGTCATCTACCGGGCCCCCACTATCGCATTTCTGAAGAACTCGGATCTTGTCGACAAGCTGAGAGAGTATTGTGACGCTTACAGTCACAAAATCATAATGGGTGATCTGAATGCGGATTTATTGGCTGACAGTGATGATGTGAAGTTTGTTCGCAAACTTGCGGCTGAACTGTCACTTCAGGTCGTCCAGCATGGAGCGACTCATCATACCGACACGTCGCACACATGGCTAGACGCTATACTAGTGGACTGCAACGATACAGTAGTCGACAGCAACAACTTCGACCCGACCTGACCTAGCAAACACAACGTCATCGATCTGGCCATAAACGTCCGAGCTCCTACTTTGTGTGATACTCCTTTCACATATACGGACTACAAAAGTTTAGATCCACAGGAGTTGCAGTTCCTTTTATCTAGCTATGATTGGTCAGCTTTTTACGAACAAGATGTCGACTTAAATACAGCGTTGGACTGCCTTAATTCCAACTTATTAAATGCAATTAACAACTTAGCTCCATTGAAGCGAGTCAACCCTCGCAAAGGCAGTCCACCCTGGATTGATGATGAAATTTATCAATTAAACAAAAAACGAGACGCCACGTACAGACGATACAAAAGGACTGGCGATGGGAGATTTCACAGTGAGTTCGTTAAATTGCGCAATGAATCTTTATTTAGAAGAGAGCAAGCACGGATATCGTATTACCAAGGAAAACTGCTGGGTAAACAGCAAAGTGATATCTGGAAAGAATTGCGCAATTTGGGACTCCTACCCAAAGCCAGAGGAGGGTTGCGCGGGTTCACGGCAGAGGAACTTAACACCCATTTTGCGGGAGTTTCAATCTCAACAAATGAGGATCCCACCTCAATTGAGAATCTAGTAGCATCTGCCAGTGACGATGGGTTTAAATTCAAACCTATCGGGCTAGCAGATGTTATACTTGCGGTAGCGCATTTTTCCTCGCAAGCGAGGGGCGAGGATGACATCCCACAAAGCGTGGTGGCAAAGTCATTGCCGGTCATTGGGCAACACGTCGTGAACTTGTTCAACTCTTCTCTGAAAAAGGGCGTATTTCCGGACCTATGGAAGAAAGCACGAGTCGTGCCGCTGGGCAAGTGTACTACACCATCGTCGGCGTCGGACTTTCGTCCTATTGCACTGCTGTGCTTTCTTTCTAAGGTTCTGGAGAAAATCGCTCATGACCAGATCCTGGAGTACATGACTGAAACTAAGCAACTTGACCCTATGCAGTCCGGCTACAAGAAGAACAACTCGACACAGACTGCTTTACTCAAACTGACAGACGATGTAAGGACAGGAGTTGACAAGAGATTAGTGACTTTACGGTTACTGTTTGACTACAGCAGGGCTTTTGACACAATCTCGCCAGCTAAGCTCTTAGCAAAGCTGCGAGCTCTGGGGTTCTCCAGGCATGCATTAATCTGGATTAAATCGTACATTTTAGGGAGAAAACAAGCTGTCGTTGAACGCTCTGACACCAAGTCACCTTGGTTGACAACAAATCTTGGAGTGCCCCAGGGATCTGTGTTAGGGCCCTTGCTCTTCTGTCTGTACATCAATGACATAAAAGAACTGTTTGTCGAGCTTAATAAGGAATTAAAAACGGACGACCCGCGACGAGTGAGACATATATTATACGCCGACGACCTTCAGATCTACATCCAGATCCACCCTGACAGCATCGACGAAGGGGTGGAGATATTGGGTTGTGCTGCGCGAGCGGTTACTGATTGGGCAGATGGTGCATTACTCAGACTGAATAAGACCAAGACTAAAGCTATCATTTTCGGCTCTTGTAAATACATAAATAGTCTCGAGTCACAAGGTTTGCCGGAAATCAGTCTGGGAGATGGCGTCTCTGTTCCTTTCTCGCCGACCGTCACAAGCCTGGGTGTTATACTTGATTCTAAACTCACGTGGAAGCCACACGTGGACATGGTCGCAAAAAAGGTTAATAGAGTACTGTATAATTTGAGATTTTTGAGAAAGTATACCACTCAGGATCTGCGCAAGCACTTAGCAATGTCCCTTGTTTTTCCGACTACTGCTCTCTGGTGTATCTGGATGCGTCACTCGAACTTCGTAGCCGGCTGCAAAGACTGCAAAACTCGTGTGTGCGATACGTCATTGGTGCTAGGAGGGATGAGTACATCACCCCTTACAGGGAGCAATTACAGTGGACTCGGGTGGACTCTCGAAGAGCCGTTTTTATGGCGATAACCATCTACAAGGTTCTTCGGACAAAAGAGCCAGTCTATCTCGAGCCGCTTTTCAAAAAGAACGAATCGAAACGCCCTGTAAGAGGTGAGGTTAAAGAACTCTCTATTCCGCAGATGCGTACTGAAACTGGAGTAAGATCTTTTCAAGTACAAGGTGCGCATTTGTGGAATTCACTCCCTTCACATATACGAACGTTACCATCATTGAAAGTCTTCAAGGTAGCGGTCAATAAATATTTTGCATGCTTGGATTAATTGTCATTGTTGATTTTTCTATTTTCGTATTTGTTTAATTTTTTGTGATAACTTATCTTGTATTGTTAAATTCAAATTCATTGATATATTTATGTATTTTCATTTATTTATTTTATTTTTAATCAATCAACAAAATAATTTTAAAGAGTATGCATGTATTTATTAGTATGAATGAAAACGACTGTTAATGTATGTATGCAATTTATCCAATGACTGATAGATATAATAAGAACGATTTAGAGATCATGACTTTTATTTGACAACGAAGTGCAATACTTTATGTACCTGACGTCGCATATGTGCAATTATTTTAGGTTAAGTTACAATATGATATTAAATTTTAAGTGAAAAGACATGTATCAAATCTTTTGTAAATATTTACAAATAAATATTATATCCATCTATCTATCTATCTCTCTTTAAGTTAGCCGAGGTTAATTTATATAACTTCGGCTCGTACCTAGGCTCTCACCTCGGCTCTCACCTTGCCTCTAACCTCGGCTCGAACCTAGGCTATAACCTCGGCTCGAACCTCGGCTATTACCGAGGTAAGAAACGCGGCTATTACCGCGGTAATAACCTCGGTAATTACCCTGATAATAACCTCGGCCATTACCCCGGTAATAACCTCGGCAATTACCCTGATAATAACCTAGGCCATTACCCCGGTAATATCCTCGGCTATTATCGCGGTAAGAAACGCGTCTATTATCGCGGTAAGAACCTCGGCTATTGTCGCTGTAAGAATAGCGGCTATTACCGCGTTATTACCTCGGTTAATACCTCGGTCGAGCCTGAGTTTAATATCGGGTGAGCCTCGGCTAACCCACGGGTGATCCTCTCGGGTGAACGTGAGCCTTGGTCGAACATCGGGTAGGCTTCTAACTATGATCTCAGGCGATCCTTTTGTTAATGGGTTATAGCCTCGATCGACCCTTGAGTTAATATTTTAATCATCCTTTCAGTATTTTGTATTTTTTTTAACATTACTGGACTACCCATGGTAATTACGTCACTGTGAACGCACTCTAATAGGCCTGAAAAATTTCAGCGCGTGATACGCTTCCCTTAAAGAGTTACACAAATTACATACATACATATAAACATTCATACAGACATTTTTTTTAAAACTATTGTAAACCCATTTTTATGGCTCAGGAATCTTGAAAACATCAAGATTCATCGAATCATCAAAAAAGATTTTTATCATAGTTGCAAAACTTTCTCTTTAAGAAAGCAAAATGTTGTTGATCATGTCACCTAGAAACGTGCACGCCTCCATTTTTCCCAATAATTATAGTATGGAAAAAGGTAATATCTTGTGTCACGTGGGAGCTAGATTTTGTGGTTTTGTAACGGTAAAATTAGAGATATTCTCAAGTATTTATAGTAAAACAATTGTCAGTTGTAAACAATGGTTGCTTTTGTCAGTATTTCCCCCTTAATCAGACTCGGAGTAAAATTTGTTATTGTGGCTACAATTTTTAACATACCTCTAAGAGTAGTCACTCTATGTATATTTTTAACTTCTCAAATTAAAGATAAATTGTTTACCTATAATAATAGAGTTCATGGAAGTTTGCATTGCAACTGGTTGCTGAATAATTATATTTCATTTAAGTCAGAGCCAAGAATTTCTCTTTAACTAGCATTCGGATCTCGAAAATGTATGACCGCATGTACCCAAGACCAACACGAATTCCTATCTTATACTGACTCTATCCCGAAAATAGAAATTCACCCAATGTTTTCTAGATCTGACTTGATATTGTCTTTCACCTACATCTCAATCTGTGAAGAGGTCATCTACCGTAAGGTTTTCCGTTTAGAATTCACGCAGATAAGTTCGTTTATTCCCCATCCTAGCATCCTAGATATTTCGTGATGCGTATAGGCTAGATAATTATGTAGTTTTCTCCATTCACCAGTATTTTCGTCTTTTTTACATACAGTTTTCGGTGAACTTTATTTTTAAATACTCTTTTTAAAACTTCATTTTTAAAACCTATTTTCTTCTTTTCTTATAGTACGTAAGTGCCCACGTTTCGAATCTGTACATAATAACCGGCATTATTATCGTTTTGTAAATTCTTATTTTGACATTATTTGATATAACAATCGCGAATTTAACCTTTAGAGTACCGGAAAGTCACTATTATGGCTCAGAAAAAAGATTTTCAGTTTTTTTTTCAATCTATAGTATTTAGGGGTTTTTAGGACCGCTGATTACATGAATTTGAAGTCAGATTAGATTTTCCTTCAAAACGGGAAAATCTAACATTTGCATTTATACCCCTCCGGACCGAAAAACCGTCATTCCATGATACAATATACCCTTTTTATACGTTTTCTTAGAGGAATCCGCTACTCTAAAGGTTAATAGTAACAACATATTGACAGCAAAGAAACATGCACTGTCCACGTGTATCCTCTTTCTGATCTTATCTCTTATCTCATTCTTATTGTTTATATGCCTAAGTACCGAAATTCTGAAATTTAGTTCTAAGTGGTTATTATGACAATAGATTATGAAAATACCCACACGTTAAGGATCCTCTTCCGATCGCAGGAGAGTCCATCATCCTGGGAAGAGAACCCCTAAACCTTCCAAGGTCTATGCATCAGAGTTTTCCGACTGTAACGAGGACACTATCAACTCGTCGTCGAACGCACTACGATTTAATCTTCACACACCAACATCTCCTGAATGAAAGACAGCACGGCTACGTTGGTTTGATTGGTTCAAGAGATCGGATAGCGAATCATTTTACACATCCCCTTTTGGGACGGTTGTCATTGTCCCAAAAATTGAATACAAAAATTAATTAAACTACAGTGGATTTTCGTTCATTTGAAGGATTAAAATTGTTTTATATAATAACAAAGAAATTACGATATCATCACAACATGGTTAAGAAAAACCAAATATATCAGTTTTTATAATACTTTATCTTAAAATCTCTTGGTGTAGCCTTTTTATCAAGAAAATTTAACGTTTCACTAATTCTAGTGAAGCTTGGAAATTATCTTTTCAATAATCGTCGAAATATTTTACATCAGTTTCTTAGATGTAATTTTCCTATTTCTCTACAGGCATTAGTTATAATCCAAACTACGCCCTTGATACGACATCACTTTTGTGCTAATAACAATTTTTAAAACCTTTAAATATATATAGGATTTGAAGTATAATAGCAATATAATATAAACTGTAATATAGATACATACTTATAGTTTTAAGAATGCAAATGCATATTACACTTTTCATTAGTTCTTGACCATTATCGTTACAAAATCCATAAGAATTTATGTCATCTCTCTCACATTTAGTATTGCACTTAACTGGATCACAAGTACAGTTTATTTCTGAAAAACAAAAATAATTATGCATGCAAAATTATAAAATGACTGACAATATTAACCATTCCAGTAACAGTGTTCCTTATACCAAATATACATTTTTACAAGCTTTTAATCACACACCCTAGCTAATGTGATTCAAAAATATTTCACACAGCCTTGAGATATTAATCGAGGTAGTTTTTTAAAATAATTTTTAACTGCAATAACTGATATTAATAATGTTTTGTCGAATAAAAACAACTTATGACTGAAAAGGTAAAAACAACCAATTTATTAAAATATTATTATTATATTATTATTATAGAGGCAAAATAGCAATGATAAGCAGTAAGAGTGCCTACAGGTTTTAAATTTAACCATTTTTCATCAAAAACATTGTATTACATAATATAGTAGACTGTTGATTAATTATTAATTAATTAAATAATATAAAATGAAGTTTAAGTAAGTTTATTTGCAGTGAAAAGTGATTAATGTCTAGGTAAAACGTGGATAATAAAAGGTCTGATTTAATAAAAAAGTAATGAAAAAGAAAATGTTACGTTCATCAAAAGTTGTAGCACCATTTTTTCCGAAAATTTAGTAAGTCGAATGATATCCATTACTTTAATGTTTTTTTCTTCAGTTATAACTTATATTTAAAATTAAAGTAGTTATATTTGTAACCATCGATATCGAAAACCTCTATAGTAACGAAGTTTTTTGTATATACTTTGTTTATAAATAATTATAAAATTAATTATTTTTATAATATTTGTCCAGAATTGTAATAGCGTAGGTACACTCGACGCACAATTCTTGTGGTCGATGAATTGGAATTCTTTTTAAATCTTCCAATGAGGTTAACGAAAACATGCGATCAGAAGAATTGTGCGTCAAGTCTACTTAAGGAGAAGAGCATTTTCAAGCTAGGGTGATGTTTTCAGCACTCGAATTCGTCTCGGGCGCCTTCGGCACCTTCTCGCTAGCAATGACTCCCCTTGTTGCACAATATACTATTTTTATAAATGGCCCTTTCTACGCAGTAAGCAGGTCAGAAATAGACATTTCTACCCAGTATATAGGTAAGAAATGGCCAATTAGGCCCTTTTTAATGTGCGGCGCGATTCTAACACGAAACAGGCCGCATCATGCCTTTGCTAAAAAACTACAGTATGTAACACGGAGGATAGATCATTTTCAAACTCGGGTGAGGTATTCAGCACGAGTCGTAGTCGAGGACGCCAAAGGCGCTAAAAATTGTCCCCCCCCTCCCCCCCCCTTGTTGCACAATATACTATTATATATTATTAATGCAATTATTAAAAGGTTATTATTTGAAGGTTAAAAAATTCAAATTTACCTTGAACAGTTATTAAGGTAAAAAGAACAAAGATGAATAAATTACTCATTTTAACTGCAATGTTGCCCAGTTCAGTGTAGATTCAGTACTGATTTTTCTAGCCTCTGAGTTAATTTCTCTGCATGTTTGTTTCGCTAAAATATACGGACATAAAATAAGAATTTTGTTGTTAAATCTTATGTTTCCTTGTTATATAATTTTATTTTTGCAGATTTGTATCGTAGTTTACCGTCAAGTAAATAAATTCTATTGATAAATTATCCTCATGAATTTCTTTTGTATTATTAATTAGAGGCCATTCTCAAATTACGTCGCGCTGTTTTTGAAAATAAAACAATTGACGCCCTCCACGTCACGCATTTTAGCAGATTTTCCTATGTCATGAGAAAACACCATCACGCTAATGAAGTCACCCTCCTCCTCTCTGATTTGCTTTCTTGTGTACCATTGTGTTTGGAATTTTCAAGAGTAGGTATAAAAATTTCACGCACAGCTCATCCGCAATGGGATTGCTCTATTCAGCCCCTATGTCAACCCGAAACCTCGTAGGTATCATTCGTAAATCTGAACGAAAGCAGCTCAAACGCACATTCTTCCTCGTCTCAACGTCGCAATTATTAACACATCCCCGCGGAAAGTCCCAACACGCCTGAGTGACCCATTACCCTTCAACTGCGAGAGTATAGCGCACCTAACTCGAATTATTCACCTCGAATCTCCGGTTGCGTACGTGCATATAAAACTGAGGGGGCGCGCGTTCGTCACTAGCGTATATGTAGTTAAATCGAGGCCCCATTTAGCGAGTTGCACTTTCGGCGTTTTATGCGCTTTCGTGCGTTCCCTAAGGATCATAAGACCAAGCAGCAGCAGCACTGACGGTAGTGGCGAAGTTGATATTTTAATGAAAACGGCGTTTGTATAGCTGTAGAAGAGAGAGAGAGAGAGAGAGACAGAGAAAGAGAGAGAGAGAAAGAGAGAGAGAGAGAGAGAGAGAGGAAGGAAGAAAGAGAGAGAGAGAGAGAGAGAGAGAGAGCTCACACAGCTCGGGTGCTGGGAAACCGCACAGCCGAGCAGCTCCTCTTGTCGCGGGGGGATAACGCAGGAGTTGCACCCGACGGCGAGAGGGCTGTGGAGGTCTCGTGCGCTCCCCTACGGTATAATATGACCATGTTACAGCGTTCGAAGAACTTCCTCCGTGGGCTCTATTTACTTTTACGACAATGGCATACGTCGTTCTACTTTATACCGGCGGCAGAACGCGAGGCTTGCAAAACTCGTAACCGCGTATCTTTTTTTTGCATTTTGCTCCGTCCTCGTTGTTCTGTGTTTATTTCTCAAAACTCAGCTTCTCTTTTTATTGTTAATGATGCCTGGTTGTGCTTGATATCAGCTTTTTTATTATGCCTAATTTGTTTTATATAGCAATTCTTCACTGTAAAATTACCTATATTAGCATTCATTATTTCAACAACAACCACATTGTAATGTAATTTTATGTATTATACTATAATTTTGACTTTTTACCAATAAAATATCTATCTATATATTTATCTATCTATGTGATCAAAAATTGCAGCCAAAACGTCTATGGGCCGATATCGTTGACAGAGTTAGTGATAATATGAGCTTGTACTTGTCACTCCACTAATTACGTGAAAATATAATGAGTGAAATGGGATTTTCTTGGCAAATAAGTGTAGGTATATCTAAAGTGAGTTTTGATTGACACAATAAATGCTGGTCACTTTGAAATATGTGGCACCTGTAGATCCCACCCTAGGTTCAGGGGTAAACATTTTGTAAAATTTGTTGAAATCGAAAATTTGAGCTTTTTATTGTTTTTTCGGTTTACTTATTATCATCTTTGCATCAAAATGTCAACTTTTATAGCCCTACCGAATCCGCTTATAGCTGATATTCTTGACAAAGATGATTCAGATGATGAATAGTAAATATTCCTAAATCCCGGTGGGTCCTCCAGGACCCATACTAGAAATCTATGATTTCATGAACTTATACGTTCAAAGCTGTATATATCCAAATCCGAAGCATAAAACACATTTTAACACTCGCTGATAAATTTCTACTAGGCTACTTTCTCATTTTCTATTGCTTATAGAATTAATTAAACGTTCATAAATGCACAAAAGTGAACCATCATTCACTTATTATTCATTATTTATTTAATTCTTATATCGGTGATTGTCAAGAAAACGGTAGTTTTTCATCTAATTTTTGGACCAAACTAAAAATCTCTTTTAGTGTTAATTTGGGATTTAAGTTGTTATTTATGGTAAAATGAGACAAACTTTTCTTGGAAACAGCTACAGGTAACAAAAAAGTTTTTACGTGTATTTCTTATGGGGATTTTACCAGATCGGCCACGGTAATTACTGTTTGCTAGGAAATTGCATGTAGTTTTATTTTAGTGTAATGAAAATATTTTTCCGCATAGTGTATATATATATATATATATACGTTATTACACCAGAATACCGCATAAAATTTTTATTTTAACTTACCAATAATTTTGATGACCACGTTAATTACGTATCTTTTTATCTTTTGGAATTTTAAAACGAAAAACGTTGAATGTAACTATAAAAACTGCAAATAAAAACCGGGTCGCTCGCTTACGTAGTTATTCGAACTAAATAATCTCATAGGTTAGATGACGCTACTAAGCTGATGTACTCATTACAATACGATAAATTGAGCTGGGATTTTAAAGCTCAAAAAATTGGCGACAGCATTCGTAACACTCCTGTAAACAGATAAGTTTAAAAAAATAGCATAGTTATCTTAGTTTTCTATTTAAGATGTTCAAATGTATCGTTTTTAAGAACATCAAATGTTTATCAGACAGTAATAATATTTCCTTCCTACTCAGTATATTGGCGATACTAAAAATACCGTGTTTTTGACAATCATATCTTCTCAAAAAGACATTTTTAATGACGATAATTCAACTCGCGAACAAAAGTTTGAGATTCTTAATGTGAATCTGAAGGACATAAAATAGCATGTTATTCGAAATACTTATTTGATATCTCGAAATGATACGTTGAGCTACATATATATATATTGACTTTTGACGAAAAAAAGTCAATAAGAAATTCAAATTTCCCGCCTTGATTTTGACCGATTGGGAATTTTTACTTCTGGGTCGGTAAAATTCAAGGCAGGACATTTATATTTTTTATTGACTTTTGAATCCCTTTAAGAGTTTTAAAACATTCAAAGGAACTTTAATTTTAATTTTGAACTTTTTAGATCTAAATTAAATAAATACAGATCATATATATATATATTAAAATTAAAGTTCTTCTGAATGTTTTAAAACCTTTAAAGGGATTCAAACGTCAATAAAAAATACGAATGTCCCGCCTTGAATTTTACCGACCGAGAAGTAAAAATTCCCGATCGGTCAAAATCAAGGCGGGAAATTTGAATTTCTTATTGACTTTTGGTCTCCTTAATACATTCCCTTCGCAATGTAGGGAATATAATTTTTTATTTCAATCTAAAAAAAGCCAGCATTCTACATATTTCTTGCTTATTACTAGTTCATTATATAATGACCTGAAGTGTTCTATATACAAAATATAATTAATGTAAATTAGTCATAAATTATCTATTTTATGGGCTATTAGTTATATAATCATTACATTATTGGTCCCTAAATTAGCAATAAAGGCAGTGTAATTTTCTATTACGTAATGTAAAGTTAAGTGTTAAGTGTACTTTATAACGCATATTTAAAACATTATATTTATGTAAAGAGTAAAATATTATTTACTAAATTTATTTACTAAATTATTAAAATTTAATTAAGGTATAATATCACAATATTGTCTTTATATATAATCTGTAATATTTGCTATATATATATACAAGAGTTAAATTCGCTGCAAATCATTTTATAAAATAATTTTTTGTATAATAAATTTACTTCTACGTTTATCATCTACATTTTCCGTCTTATTTTGTATTATTTTATTTAAATATAAATATTTAAAACAGTTTATGAAAATATTCATGCTGACTAATGCAGGGTAGAACTCTAAAATATATTTCATTGCAAAAGTGTACATCTCTACATTTAAAAATGTTTATTTACTAATTTAATCCTATCACAGGCTGAAGGGTCTGGGCCACTGTACATAAATCTGTGACTTTCCGAAGAGATGAGTTAAGTTTGTATATTTTGAAAATCGAGTTTACATCAAATTTAGTAGGTTTAAATAAAAATAATTCAATTTCATATAAAATGAGTATAAGATTCTGAAGCATAACCGTATGATTGAAAACATTGCTGTATCTAACAACTTAAGTTCATTTTTAACAATCTTTGTGCGAAGTAATGATGGTCTATAAATATATTTTACATAAGAGTATTTTTATAATTGTTAACATAATATTGACTTACAAATCGTTCTTTATAACACATGCAGGTTTTCTTAATTTTTGAATGCCTATAAAGCGTGACCAAAATGGCCATTTTCTCACCGGATTTCTCTCGTACTGCAAACCTTACACATGGACAAAAATCTACTCTCCCTAAATGGTAATCAATATAGTGCAATGTCACTTGAATATTTGTTTCTTACACTGAGAAAACTATGTCGTAACGTACATGACATATATCGTAACTCACGCAACATCATATTGAAAATTTTTCGTTTCGTATCGTAATTTTTCAGCCCCAGATGCAACATGATATCATAAAATTAACGATCAGAATTTTAATTTCTACATTAAAAATACATTTTTAAATAGCTTAATTTATTTTAGTAGGCGAAATATTATGTGCAGATAGGATGCTCACGATTTTACAAGATTGGATCAAAAGGAGAACATTAAATCACATTCGCTTTACGATATATGAATCTTAAATTTACGATATCGTAATTTTACGATATGAAATTTACAATATTGTTTTGTCAATGTAGTAAATCAAATAATATACTAGAACGAAATTTCGGTGTTTCCAATCAAATAACCATTTTTTAGTAAAAGCTTATACTCCCAAAAGATTACTAACGACTTAAAAGCGACTCTAACATCACTACACTTTTCATTGTTTTCTTTTTATTTAGTATTTTTTCAGTGCAAATTTAAACACTAAATCAAACTAATATGTGTATTATTCAAACTATGGCGAGTAGATATATGTTTCCAAACTAATAACTTAAATCCTATATTGGTCTATATTTTTGCTTATTTTCTCGATTAAAAAGCAAGAATTTTTTAAGACTGGTACTATAATTAATATTACATTAATGTTATATCATCAACCGGGGTAATGCGGGACCACCGGGGGTAACGCAGGACTACCTCCGAAATCTGTTGAGCAAATTCTGTTATTGAATATTTTTTAGGAAAAAGGATCATTAAAGTGTTTTGCACTCGATATAGAGTAAAGACGGTATTAGCGTGAAATTTTTCATGAACTCAAAAGGAATTATCGGCTATTCAGACATTGCAAACCGACATTTGACTGGAATTGTAGGTTGACAATTCAGCAAACCGGGTTTAACTGGAATTGTTTAGTCCATATTACAATAACAGCGTTTACCCATCAGATTTGGGATTTATTTACTATCCCTTTTGTTTCAATTCAACACATTGATGAAATCATCAAAATCTCAATATCTCGAAAACATGAAAAAAGAACTTAAGTAATTTTTTTCGCAACTGCAGAATTTTAAACTGTATTTTCATGTTATGATTTTTATGTTTTACGGGGTCTGAAGCTTGTATTACATTTGAGAAATTCATTTGTTCAAACAGATTATTGCTAAATTATATATTTGCTAAATTTCTAAATTTAGGGCATAAATTAAAGAAATTTTTTCTGTAGATAATGATTTTGGAGTTGAAATTTACAAAAATTTGTGTAATTGCCTAAATCTTGAGAATCTGACACGCGATCTCGAAAATCACCGAATTCAGTTTACATACGCAGTGGCCTATACCCTTCGAACTATTAATGCGTTAATTAGTACATCAATAATTATTTCAGTATATTTATATTTAAACGACTATTAATAAAAATATATAAAGTAATACTTAAATAATCATTTTTACATCAATATAAAAAATCTCTATATAATGTACTTGAGTACTAATTGACACACTTGCAGTCTACAATATGTTTTGTACAGACCTGCAGTCTGTACATATACATGCAGGAATGCACACTGATTCAAAGACTTAAACTATTTGAGCGGACGAAATTCCTCAACTTGAACTACAAAAGTTTTTCTCTCGAATTAAAAAAAAAAGAAACAAGAGAAAAGCTTATAATTGGACGTAGCAGTAGCAGTGGCAGCAGCAGCAGATGCGCTCTTATACGCTAGTTTGTCACAAAATTGTACGCATCTTGTGCTCCACGATAGGCTCAGATGATGGCAGCAATTGTTATCGCTATTGCGCAAAACTTCGAGTTCTCTTCTAGCATTTCCTTCTTCAATTTTGTTCTCGCAGTCTTCCATTTATTATATCTCACGCATTATACAGCGGTCAAGCCGGTGATTCGTTCCTTATCGTTTCACCAGACGTTGAAATCTCTTCTGTAATGAAACAGGAAATAATAGATGAATTAGCAATTTTGTTAAGCATTGATAAGATTAAAATGGCATATAATAGTACATCGACGGTTAAGAGGACGAAACGATATCTTAGATTTTGTTTGAATAATAGGCTACCTTATTAGTTTATGCACTGAGAGAATTTTCTAATAAAAATTATGACGAAATTCGCAGTAAAAATTACCGTGAATGACTATAAAGCTGGGACACTCTAACTTTCCGGCAATTTTTATTAATATTTACGATAAATTTTACCGTACTGAAGGGTAAAATTTGCCTGCCGCAGAGTAAAAGTTCCCTGTACGAATCTTAGAGAAAACCAAAATTTGTAGTAAAATTTGTACGAAATATTTTTTAAAAATCTGGATTTTCTTCCAATTGTTGTAGCAGTATCATTAATACTTAAATAAGTACATTTATACACATTTATATTTGAGGTAACCTCAAATGTGTACACGCTCAGTTGTTTCCTTTATCAGCTGTCTTCTTTTTCTCAAATCAGGCAAATTTTACCATTCAGTGCGGTAAAATTTGTAGTCAATGATGTAATTTTTATAATAAAATATCAGTAAAAAGTGCCAGAAAGTAGGAGTGTCCCAGCTTTATAGTTATTTACGGTAATTTTTACCCTGAATTTCGTTAAATTTTTATTAGAAAATTCTCTCTGTGTGCTTGAAAAACGGGCTCACTAAAAAGTCACGTAAAGAAGGGCTATTTTAACTAATTATTTCTTGCTTTCAACTCGGTAGTGGTAAAAAGTACAAGACTTGTAGTTTAAGGCCAGGTTACACCAATAAAACGTGTTTTTTTAAATAAATTTTATTTATAGTAAAAAAAATATTTCAGAATCAAACTTTTTACAGCTGAAAGTACATATATTAAACTAATTGAAATTTTTTCTTTTTAAATGGCGGCTCTGAAAATGGCTGCTTAAACTCGTCCAATTTGTTGGCGGCTGTCATGATTTCTTGGAAACGAATCATCTGAAAGTAAAAAATAAAACGGTTTCATATTCTGTATCGAATTGGCTATGGTTGGTACTACAATGAAACATTTTTTCCTAAAAAAAACAAAATGGCGAACTTTTGAATTTTCCGACCTTTTTTAGCACTTTTAATTGTTTATAACTTTTTTAAATAACAATGAATATTTTTGGTTGTAGTGCCGACCATAGCTAATTCGATACAGAATATGAAACCGTTTTATTTTTTACTTTCAGATGATTCGTTTCCAAGAAATGATGACACCCGCCAACAAATTTGAAGAGTTTGAGCAGCCATTTTCAGAGCCGCCATTTAAAAAAAAAAATTTCAAATAGTTTAATATATGTACTTTCAGCTGTATAAAGTTTAATTCTGAAATATTTTTTTTACTATAAATAAAATTTATTTAAAAAAACACGTTTTATTGGTGTAACCTGGCCTTAAATAATCTTAACACTTTTAAGAACATCTTGATAAAAAGTTATGCTCGATTGAAATTATTATAACAAAATTGCATGGTCAATGGAAGAGCGCAACATATTGAAGAAACCGTGGTTCGGATGCCTTCCTTAAAATTCCTTTTTATAACTTACATTAACATTTGATAAAAATGTTCTTACAAGTGATACGACACAATTTCAACTTGTAAAAAAAGCGTAGAAAAAATCCGTACACGTATCTATGTACGGCTTAAAGTGCATAAAGGAAATTACATCAAATTATTGGGAGTTTAAATTTATCATGCGACCTCTAGCGGGTACACAGACGTCGGCCATTTTTCATACATATAGATATAGTTTCCCATGTTAAAATACAAAACATGATGCAATGTGTGCACCTGTTAACTAACGCCACCGCTGCCGCGGTAGTAATTCTCTTCCCCAATAATAGACCGCCCCCCACTCCGGTAGAAAATTCTGGTTAGAAACAAGATATGAATACGACGAACGTTATTGAGACCGTAATATTCTTTAATAAAATTAATCTCGGTATCTCAATTTCCGGGAAGTTAAATTTTTTTTGTTTTTTTTTCAACACATGCATGAAATAGGCCTTTTTCATTGCCTGTGAACAAGATGGAAAATTAAGCATTTCGAGCATGCTAAAGGTGGTCCTATAGTAAATTATGAAAAATTTGCTAGTTACATAATAACATTTTTTTAAATTGATGGTTATATTTGTTACCTAAAAAAAAGTTTTTTTGTAAATTTTCATAATTTTTTAGACAGTTTACCCACAGTTATGTAGGAAAAACTAGCAGTTTGCAATGAAAATTGATATTTTTTCAAAACTACCCTTGCGTATAGGAATGCAAGTATAGCATTTGAAAAAAATTATGTAATATTTAAACCTATACCACACTGAACTGTGAACTCCAAATTTTTAAAAACACAATTATAAAGAAAAATAAAATTCTATTGAATTTTCATTATAAAAATAACCTAAGAAAACCAAAATTTTAACTCTATTCGTGGGCAACACTTTTTTAATATATGTTTTTTGAAAAATCGGAGTTCGTGAGTGTAATGCGAATAAGTTGAATAAGATATCCTTAAAGTTTCAGATTGGTTCATTGTAATCCGATGCGCATAAATGGAGAAAATCGCACTTTTGTAAAAAAAGTAAATAATTTTCTGATGATTTTAAAACAATTATTCTATCGCAGAATATCCATTAAAAATTGTTTTTATTAAATTCTATCTTTTCTGAAGTTTGTCTGCATAGTATAGAGTAGATTTGGACACGGTTCAGGATTCAGTTAATGTAGGAGCACGCTGGATTGTGTGCAATGAAGGTCGGAGGAAAAATACGTATAAATAACTATTAAGTACATTAAAATGAATTCTATGTCATTCTATGGCAAATATTGCCAATACAAAATCATTTTCTGTTCTACAAATGTACAAAGTATCAGAAAATTAAATAAAAACAAAATCGAGTTTTTGCTCAAATTTTACGATAGGACCATCTTAATTTGCCGAGTACATGTTTTGTATTTGATTTATGCATGAAAATATATTACACTGCTACTGTACTAGAGATTTTATCGTATTAAATTAAAAGATTGGCCTTATAGCGTATAATGCAGTACGGCTTTGATAAAGTCATGTTCCTCCTGCCTCTCTTCGGGATTTGAGAACCACAGCAAGTTACACAGCGCCACAACGTAGACGCTCGATATTTCTTGGTATGCTTAGAGGCACGTAAACGTCGCAGACACGGTAAAAGCAGCTGCCCCAGGAACTCATGGTAGTCAATGTATGCTGTTTAAGTTACAACTATGCCAAGACGTTCAGACGTTAAGATTTGAATTTTATGCGTTAATGAGCTTACAAACTTAAGAGAAGGGAGGGAAATGAAATTCTAAATTTGCAAGATTATTCACCCAAAGACATACTTTGTTGCTTACTTTCATAAACGGCATATACGGTACAAAAGTTTTTTGAAGTTATACATATAAAGCAAATAAAACGTCTTAGCTAATATTTGATGCGCTAGTTTTAATACGACGGTTCTATGAATATCAAGATATGGTAAGCGGGGGAAAATATATATAGTAAATGGGGAAAATGATGGATTCCTTTGCGCCACTGATTCTCATCGGAGAAATAATATTTTGCGCTGAAAAATTTTTGCAAGAATGCTTAGCCTTAACAACGCGAATGAGATCACCTCCGTATACGAGGGTAGTTCAATAAGTCTTTAGAATAAAGTTTAGGTAAATTTTTTTTATTTTTCAACATAATCTCCTTGGAGCTCTATACACTTGGTCAATCGCTTTTTAAGTTTTTTTAATCCTTCAGAAAAGTGCGTTTTCGGAAGTTCCTCAAAATAAGCACTTACAGAGGCAATAGAGTATTTCAGAAGAGAGTCCTTAGAAAGATATTTGGGGCAAAATAGATGAGATTACTAGAGAATGGAAAATTTTATGTAACCAAGAAATAGACGAGCTATACGAGAAGCCAAACATTACCAGAGTGATTAAATCTCGAAGACTAGGGTGGGCTGGGCATGTATCTAGGATGGGTAATGAAAGAGCAGCACTTAGAGTACTCGTAGGGAAGCCGACAAGAGCAAGAAGTCCAGGTAGACCGAGACGAAGGTGGAAGGACAATATTAAAATGGACTTACGAGAAGTAGAATGTTATGAGGAGGTTGATTGCACTAGCAAACAATAGAGAAAGATGGTGTCACTGTGAGAACAAGGCTATGGACTACTAGGCTACGGATAGCGTGCGAGGATTCTACATATCATCAGAAAAATTACAACGGTTAATCGGACGAAGCTTTAAACTTTCGCCGACTATTTCAAATGAAAAACAACAAATACACAGAGAAATAATAGTCTAGAATGGGCGAATTCCAGCAATTTATTCTCAACTGGGATTGTTCGAAAAGATCGATACCAAAGTGGCAGCATCCGTAGTGGAAGCCAAATTGCCTAATATACAGTTGTCTAGATTTTCAGGCGACCCGTCAGGAATGGGCCTCATTCAAAAGCTATTTCGAGACGCTGACAATTAAACGCGTAAATTTGTGAGAGGTGTCAAAGATGCATTATCTGAAAGCTTGTCTTAAAGGTAAGGCGTTGGAGATTGTTGAGGACCTGCCTATAGCAGAAGGTAGCTTTGCTTCTGTTCTTTGCGTCTGGCAAGATTTGTCAGATTACTTCAAAAACAAAAAAAGATTTGTGCACATGCATTATGCTTCTTTATTCTCCTTGAAAGGTATGGCTTCTGAGTAACCCGCTGAGATCACTCGGGGATTGAATGGGATAAACGGACCGATCAAAGCCTTAAAACTCTTAGGCAGACCGACGGATACTTGGGATGATGATTTCGTATTTCTCCTGACAAGGAAATTGGATAGTCAGACTAGGAAGGAGTGGGAGAATTCTATAGGTAAACAACTCGAGCCACCAGCTTTCGAAACTTTGGTAGAATTTTTGAAGACCAAGTTGGTAACATTGGGGACGATAGAGACGGGGATAGTAATCAAGCATATTTCTCTTCACAGCTCAACTCGAAATATAAATCGCAGCATAATCATGGTAAAAATTAACAAAGTAAGTGTTAAGACCCATTGAAGATTTTTCATGTTACTGAGGATCCTGATCAGGGTAAATTAAAATGTGCATTATGTTCGAAACCACATCTTCTAGTCAAATGTGAGAAGTTTCGATCAAATACAGTTGCTCAGCGTCATGTTTTTGTAAAGAGTAAGAAACTTTGTTATAATTTTTTTGACAAACATTTGATAGATCGTTGCAATTCTAAAAATCGTTGTCGAGTGTGGTAGTAAACATCATACTATGATGCATTTCACACCAAGACCTCCTTTAGACAGGACTGTCGACGTCATCAGGAACAATTAAGCCTCAGCTGCTCGAGCAGGTAGTAATGGTACATTGGGTTTGCCCCCTGGATCCAATTCTGATCATTTCACTGAGGTTTTAAGCTCAGGTACATTTTTATTGGCTGGCGCATGGGTATACGTGATCGACTCTGGTGGTGAAAAAGCTCTGGTACAGGTTATTGTTGACCAGTGCTCTGTCTTCCATTGTTTCTGAGGCTGTTTGTAAGAGGTTGAGCCTACGTAAAGCTACTGTTCATGCACCTGTGACTGGCATTGGACGTAAACGGCAAATAATTTTTATAGCACACTAACCTCAAAATGCCAACTTTATTGTCGATTTTGAGGTTGTTGTGCTATAAAATATCGTATGAGACTGTTGTGGGAGGTGTTTTTCTACCTTGCTCGATTTTCTCACTCGCTTCGCTCGTGCGAAAACCCTCGAGCAAGGTAGAAACCCATCTCCCACAACAGTGTCATAATATACTATTAAAGGAGCTGCTGAGTTTACCATAGAACCTTACTTTGAATCTACTTTCAACTATCAAGTTCAGGCTTATGTAGTACTCAAGGTGAGCAGCTATCGGCCAGTCATCGGCTTCAATGAAGCTGATTGGGATCACATTCGTTTTCTAACCTTGGTTGATCCTCGCTTCAGCAAAACTGACATCATTCATGCTCTACTGGGAGCTGCAATCCATGCTCAAGTAGTTGAAGGCCAAATTACCAAGGGCAAGGCAGGTGAGCCTATTACGACGCAATCGCCACTGGGTTGGTTACTGTCTGGCGAAACTTCCCCGATCATGGAACGACAGATGACAGCACCATTGGTCCTATATTGCTCCTTGGATCTGGAACTCAACGAGTTACTGCAACGGTTTTGGAGACAGGAAGAGATGGCTCCTGCTCACACTTCGACTCCAGACGAGTAAGAATGTGAGAATCACTTTGTGTCGACGCACTCGCGCCTAGCTGATGGATTGTACAGGGTAAGATCACCTTTTAATGTTGATATTTTACCTTCATTGGGCGAGACTTACCATAGAGTTTTGAAGTTGTTAACTCGCATGGAGGCGCGATTTGAAAGAGATCCTAAGCTCAAAGTAGCCTATCGTACTTTTATGAAAGAATACTTAGATATCGGGCACATGTCAGTTGTTTCAGAAACCCCTTTGGATATTTCAAAATGTTGTTTATTACCTCATCACGGCCTTCTAAAAGATAACAGTTATTACTTTATACGATCACTTATACGATTGTCTGCAAAAATATAGCAAACAGTGACTCAAGCTTCGAATGAGAAATTCGACAATGAAAGCGAATAACTTGATTTATTTAACTTACGATCACTTTTTACTTTATATTTTTCGTATTACTATTTCTCTTTTCTTATTATAAACTGTTCAATAAACAATTTTTTAAGCTAATATATTGTTTATATTTTGAAATTAATATTAGCCGTTGATACTCCGAACATCTAAAATGAATTATAAACTACTATAACTCTTCAAATATGATAGATTACCATTAAAACAATGTAAAAATTACCATTCTTCTTCTATCATATCCTAGAATTACTAAAAATGTTTAAACTATTATTATTACTATCTTTTTCTTCGTATTTTAATGATTATAAAACATTTATTACTATTTCGCCGGAAAGACGAACGACTTAAGTCATCCGGTATAAATAATATATTTAAAAATTGTTTAAACATTTATACTTTACATTTTATCATATAAAATGATTACTGAATAGTATAACGTTTAAAATGAATGTAAAAATTTTCAAACAGTAACACTTTACAGTTTACAATAGAACGTTGAATCTTTAAATGGCTTTTTCTCAAAATAGCCAAATTCGACTTAGGTCGTTCTTTGAGCAAACGGCTCAAATAATGTTAGGTACTTTTTTAGCTTTAAAAATGATCCTTACTTTTAGATGGAGCGGGGACAACTCTTACTTTTTCATTAAACAAATCACTGTTAAAATAAATAGCAAAGAATTGGATTGGAAAAGGATAGCCTTTTTAATACTTTTTTATTTAGGTGAATTGCGTATGGACGATTATATTGACATGCGTTTGTTACATGTATATTACGAATACTAATAATGACACTCACGTTACGGTGAAATAAAAATAATAAAAAATGAAAAAGAAATTATATATACTTTCGATAAAATAATAATAATATTGCTGGAATGTCACTGAAATATCATCCAGTATTTCCATTATTATTGTGAAATGATAATAGTATTCCTGCAATATCACTGCAATATTTCCAGTTCTCACCGCAACAACTAAAAATAATATTGTTGTGATGTTACTGAAATGTTGCCTGTTTCTCACCAAAATATTTATATCACCTGTGATATAACGATGCGGACATTAAATGGTACTACAGTATTATTGCAATATTACTGCTATATATCACGGGAATATTTAATATTGCGTGTAGTACTCATATGATATTGCTACAATATTGAGTGCTATGTAGGGTAATACAACTATTGTAAAAAAATGCATTTTTATTAATTTAGCATAATTTTTATGTCTCAAATTATATGCCTGAGAATGGTCGACTTTTTCAGTTTTACCCATATATACATGTTTTCTTGATATCTTGAATTTTAGTCATGGTACTCGTATTTACTGATGCATACAGTAACACATCAGATAAAAAAACAGTTTTATTTTCAACATGATCTGAAGTTTCTAGAAAGACGAGCTTTTGAAATTCTAATTTTCTTAAAAAATTATGTTACAATCACGCGAATTCCAAGTATCACGATTGGTGATTGCGGCGTGCTACTAGCTGCGAACATTCTAGAGCGACAATTTAATCACTGCCCCGCTCTTTCGCCCCGGAACAAACTTAAAATCGAAGTTTTAGTCTCTCTCTCTCTCTCTCTCTCTCTCTCTCTCTCTCTCGCTCTCTCTCTCTCTCTCTCTCTCTCTCTCTATCTCTCTCTCTCTATCTCTCTCTATCTCTCTCTTTCTCTCTCGGAGCTCACTCACCAGATACGAGTTGCGAGATGTTACTCAAAGTTCGGAAATGCGAGTCGATAGAGCCGTCAAAGGCGACGAGGGTCTTGCGCGCGTCGTCACACCAGTTCCAGAAGATGAGCTTTTGCTTACGCAGCTCCAGGTCCGTGAGGAGCAGCGACAGATTCTTGGCTACCGTGGCGTCTATGCCGCTCACGTTGCGTCCGTCGATCACGACGATGTTCGTATCCTTTATCATGTCACACCTGGAAGGAGAGATTTAGAACAAAGAAAAGGCCGTCCCAATAATTGTAACAATATACTGTTATACATAGAAACTATTAAATTAAATAATGTCAATTTTTTAAATGTTATACAAACAAATAGTATATTGTGTACCTAGGGCGCAAAGTGGGCATTTTTAGACCGACTAGACTTTATTAACACTGACCATAGATTAATCGAACCTAAATTTATCAATTTAATAGAATTTGTTACATAAATAGATTTTCTAGCATAGATAAGAAATTATCTTTCTGTGACTCATTTTCTTAATGAAATCTAAAAAGTTACCTTTCTGTGACTCATTTTCTTAATGAAATCTAAAAAGTTACCTTTCTGAAATTTTTCAAACGGTTTGCTACAGTTTTACACCAGTTATCGTAAACAATAGAAAATCGATTTTTTTATGAAATAATTATTTTCTTTAATACGAAAAAGATAGTGAATCTAAAATTTACTGAATATTGTTCATGATGTTATTAATTATCTTAAAATTCTTTATCTAAATTTCCATCGGACGTTTCCAAGATACAATAAACGTTAAACAAAAATATGTTTTCGTGTATAACAAGAGAATAAAATTATCTAATTAAAATATTTGATCGAAAAACGTAGGTATTTATAGCTTTATCAATTGCATGAACACTGAATCAATTATATTAACTCTAACATACAAAATAACACTAAAAACTGAAGCCCAAACATCGAAAACGGCCATAGGACAAAAACGCATCGAATAATTAAAAAAATAATTCACCTCTTGAATTCAGACAGAAAAAAAACTAGCAATAAAAAATTAGTTTGATTAAATAGTTACTGAAAACCTGGCGTACACATAGATAATATACAATATACACATCCATATGGACATTTTCTAAAAATTGCGTATTTTTATTTTAAATGTTTAAAACATGTTTCTAACATATTTTTAGCAAAACTTGTTTTTACGATCACAAAACTTCATTTTGAGGAAGCCAAAGCAATAACATAATTAAGAGGCTATAAGTTAAAACAGTAGTTTTGTTACCTGCATACTGACACTTAAATTAATCCTGTAATAACGGATTGCATCATACGCACAAATAAAACACTTACAAATTTTATTAAAAGTCATATTTTAAAGTACAAAATTTTTTTTTAAATAGAACCATTTTTATTATTTGCAATAACGCTCGAAAATGTTTTCTTCAAATAAAAAGTTTTTCTTTACATTAAATTAAAAAGAATGTATATTAACAAACAATAACGTAAAGGAATCTTATATTAATCGAATTTTAGAAGATTCTTAAGGGGTTATAGCTACAATAGCTAGTAATCAGAGCAAAAATTCACGAACCTTTTTTTTAACTCAAATAAATTTTATTTAAATAAACAATATCCTATGTTGAAGTACATGTCTTGAAGTACCTAGATGAATTTCTTCATGACAAAATAATCAAAAATAATGGGTAGACAGCCAAAGTCCCAAAACATGTTTCATAAGCAGTAAGCATGATATCTCGAAAAATACTTCACCGATCGATTTCAAATTTTGTAAAAGAAACTAGTACACAGAGAGAATTTTCTAATAAAAATTATAACGAAATTGAGGGTAAAAATTACCGTAAATAACTATAAAGCTGGGACACTCCTACTTTCTGGCACTTTTTACTGATATTTTACTATAAAAATTACCTCATTGACTACAAATTTTACTGCACAGACTATACATTTTACCGCACTGAATGGTAAAATTTGCCTGATTTGAGAAAAAGAAGACAAGTGATAAAGAAAACAACTGAGCGTGTACACATTTTAGGTTAACTCAAATATAAATGTGTATAATGTACTTAATTAAGTATTAATGATACTGCTACAACAATTGGAAGAAAATCCAGATTTTTAAAAAATATTTCGTACAAATTTTACCACAAATTTTGGTTTTCTCTAAGATTTATACAGGGAACTCTTACTCTACGGCAGGCAAATTTTACCCTTCAGTACGGTAAAATTTATCGTAAATATCAATAAAAACTGCCGGAAAGTTAGAGTGTCCCAGCTTTATAGTCATTCACGGTAATTTTTACTGCGAATTTTGTCATAATTTTTATTAGAAAATTCTCTCCGTGTAGCACTTTTATCAAAAACTCAATTTTCTTTTACGTCTATATGTTGGTTTTTGTTGCATAAAAACATAATAATAGATGCGTGTGTCACGAGACGCACGACAGAAGTGAAACTTCACGGTACTTTATGTGTGAATTTTGTTTATATGGAAAATTGATTAAACGTATAATAAATAAATGTCATTAATAGGTGAAGTTTATTTCTGAGGAATTTGATGAATGGTTGCGCACTCTCATTATCAAAATTAGCATTGAAATCTCCTGGTAAAATTAGTGGTGTATTATGATAATTTGTCTCAGTGTAACACTTCATATTAAAATGGATTAAAGTTATGTTGAGCTTAAGATAATTTGTAGTATTTACATATTTAAACATTGTATTGGGGTGCAATATAAATATTGTTATTTTAATAGAATACAGGTTGAAATAAGTTGTGACTGTTAATAATTGATTGGATATTGTTATTGTTTATAGGATA
Organism: Gastracanthus pulcherrimus; assembly: GCA_949152435.1. Lineage (NCBI taxonomy): Eukaryota > Metazoa > Arthropoda > Insecta > Hymenoptera > Pteromalidae > Gastracanthus > Gastracanthus pulcherrimus. Next base: position 141,311,085 of record OX424573.1, read on the forward strand.
AGGAAAGTAAATTTCTGCTTGTAGTTTACCATATTGTAAACCAACATAAACAATATTCTAAATAAAATACAGATATTTAAAATAAGGTTTTAGATTGTGATTGCATTTAACATAAAAATGCTAAAACAACTACTTTGAATTTAACTTAGAATATTGTTTACGTTGGTTGAAACTTGGAAAACTGCAATAAATCCTGCCTTCTGCATAAAGTTGGATAATAGCTAATCGACTGTCATTTTTGCATATATCCCATACTACTCTTATTCTAAAAGCAATCAAACCCGGTAAAAACTCATTTCAATCTTCAAACTCGTTCCATTTTTAATAGTAAATTTAATCACATATTATACTATGTTATTCAATCATAAGCGCATGACGCTTGCGCCGTTTGATTATCAAATATTTGACTTTTACTTAGAATATTATTTACGTTGATTGAAAATGTGGTACACTGGAATAAATCCAGTAAGGTCAGTGCAAACAATATTTCCGAGTAATGTACAAATGTTTGATAATAATCAACGGATTGTTATTTTAGCACTTTTCATATATTCTACACATCTCTTATATTAAAAACAATCTAAAAATTTTGTTAATTTTTAATTTTTTTTTAATCTGCATTTTTTTAAATAAAGCTAAAAATATTTATGTTGCATTATTTCATTCATTTTAATAACGCTAATTAATTTTTGCCATCGCAAATCACAACACTAACCGCTTGCCTGTTTCCCAAATCTGTCGTTACTTGACGATTCGAGCGTGACGCTTCTCATCAATTCATACCCCATTAAAAATACCAAAACGCGCCATAAGAAGTTTCACTTAAAAAATGTTGTTTTTATACCACAAAAATCAACATGTTAACATGAATAAAAATTGAGTATTTGATAAAAGTGCCACCATTTCTTATTAAATCAAAATAATAAATTCTTCGTTCAAATACCGACCAATATGATGCAAAACGAGTGTGCAAAATTTAAAATTGATCGGTGAAGTAGTTTTTGAGATATCATGATCACCGCATATGAAACAGGTTTTGAGACTTTGTCATGAAAAAAATAATCTAAGTACATCAAGACATGCATACTCGCCGGTAAGATATTCTTGGTATATTAGGCGTCACTTGACTTGGCTTTTGACAGTACCTACACTATAAGGTAATATATATATATATATACCTTACCGTCGAGTGTACTTCAACACAGGATATTGTTTATTTAAATAAATTTTATTTAAGTTAAAAAACAGTTCGAATTTTTGCTCTGATTACTAGCATAACCCCTTAAGATTAATATGTATTTTGTGCTATTGAAAAAAGCTACCATTCTTTAAATAGCGACATTTCCTATTTTCAACTTGGCTTCCAGTATTAAAGTAGTCGTCATGGCTTAAACGCAAAAATGCCGATGAATTCGAACTCAGCATGCTCGAAAACATAGGAAATAACCAGAATCAGTCAGTATGACGATATTGGTCGCTATATGGTACAATCAGGGGCATTTCCCGCTTACCTATATCGGTAAAACCGGATCACATATAAATATGTAATTGCATTGACAATTTTACATCGCCATATGTAGTCATATGTGGCGGCCACATGTCGACGCCCAATACGAAGAAAAACGCGTTTCAGTTTTCCGAAAAAATTACACTATTTAATTTTGCGATTATAAAAAAAGCGTTATTTTTGGAAGTTTCAAATCTATATCAACGTATTAACTTTATCGATAAGTTTTATTTTTGTACATTGTTGTACAATATTTTATATTTACATAAATTTTTTACCTCATAAAAATAAGAGGGTTTTGTTAAAAACTGAAATCCGTTAATCTTCGTACGAGGCGTCGATGTAACTAAACTAAAATTGTTGATGCGTATCTTAACATGTATATTTAATTAATTTAATATAATATACTTATATTATTGATATATTATTAATATATGATACTATTCAATCACATTTGCACACATATGATCCTTAGAGCTTGAAATACATTTTTATAGCTTAAAAATGTTCCAGGCGTCAGCCCTCTTAACTTCAAGTCTTCAAACAATTTTTTTTCGTTTACTTGTACCCTAAACAAAAGAAATTTGCTTGATTTTCAATTATTTAAAAACTTTATGTCAAAATATAATGACCAATGTAGTGAAAAAAACCACTTTTACGGTATTTTTGTTCACTTAAACTGCATTATATTTTCTTATATAGAATTAAGGTATACAAAATAAAATCTAAGCAAACCTGTTTGATTTAGGATTGAAAGAAATTGAAAAAAATGTTCGAAGATTTAAGTTAAGAGGACGGATGCCTGTAAAATTTTTTAAATATGCTATTTTTAAAGAGAAAAAAGTGTATTTTTGCGTACAACACAAAAGTTACTACATTTAGAGGGGCTCTACTTATAAATAAAAAAATTAAATATTTCTGTTATAAAGAATGTTTGCATTTTGCCTATTTTATCTAGAGGTTATCATTGTATGATTTTAAAGAAACTTCTTTCCCTTAGATGATATAGTAAAATCTTACCAGGACATGACTTGCTCCCTGAGATACTCAGCCGCAGGAAAACTGAGAGACTGCTGAGGTAAGACGAGGAGTATTGGTACCTCATTTACGGCGCGTTCCTCGATAAGAAGGCCAGGGCGCGCAGTGCCGTAAAGTAGAAGTATGAGATTCGTCGCAATACCAGCAATCATGCCAAACTCTAGGCCGGCCGTCAGACAGATCAGTAGCGTCACAACCAGTGGTATCAGATCAAGCTCTATAATAATACAATTCATTTAAAACACGGTTCTTTTACTTACAACTTTTTTTCCGTCTTTTATTTACGTTCAAAGAGAAGTAAATATAATAGTGCTGATAAAGGTAATAATAAATTTTTCGCGCAAACATATAACATTTCATTTTTGTGATTACTTACATAAGGATGAGATACCACTTATTATTATAATTAATGGAAATGAGTTATTGCTTTCAGTCTTCGACGAAATCATAATTATTTAATAGCAGAAAAAATGCCGCACAGATTATATGACTCAAAAAATTCCTAAAGATCATTCGTGAGATTTACTACTTATCCGTCTGTTTTAAAACGGCATTGACATTATCTTTTTATTAACGTAGAAAACTGAAATGTTGCTGCTGCGAAAAGCTTCAGTAATAAAGATATTTTTGGCAACCAAATGTAAGTATGTGTAATAGAATTGTGTCTTCGTATGAAATCGGATGATCATGTACATCTGAATAATGTATTTAAGGCTCCTAAATGAACTTAAAGCTGACGTTTGAACGTGATACGGTATCTTTTTTATAAAAACTCAAATTTATATAGTTTTATATCGCCTACCAAAGTAGTACGGATTTTCAAACAACTCAAAGGAAAGTTTCACTTACTCTTTGTCTTCCAGAGAACCTGGAACAGCCGTATCTCGAGCATGTAGTACATGGCGACGATGATGACGGAGGCTAGAGTCGCTTTGGGGATGAATTTAAAGGTCGAGGTGAGGAGGCCGCAGGCAAGGAGCACGAGGGCACCGGTGACGAGGCCACCCAGCGGCGTCCTCACCCCCGAGGCGTTGTTCACGGCGGTGCGGGTGAAACTTCCCGTGGTCGGCATTGAGCGCACAAAGCTGCCGAACAGATTGCACAGGCCCACGGCTATCATCTCTTGATTCGAGTCCAGAGTTTTTCCCTTTGCTACAAAGTGACCATTAAAAGCATCGTTTAGTAACATTGATGACAAAGTTTGGTAGTTTTTCTAGCGAATATGCGAGAGTTGCTGTAGAATAGGCGCGCTTCAAACATGTTATTTAAAAAAAGTAGCATACCGTTAAACACAGATAATATATTATAAAATAATGCGAGGCTGTTAAGGGCGCGTCTTCAAATCCCCGTCAGTCCAATTTTTTCGGCGACAAAAATCCCTTGACGATCCGGATTTATCGGTGGCGAAAATCGAATATCGATCCCGATCAATGTTTTTATATATATATATATATATATATATATATATATATATATATATATATATATATATATATATATATATAAATTGTAATAATATAAATATTTATATATATATATATAAATAAATTGTAATAAAATAAATATTTAAACCGCGTTTATATATATATATATACATTTATATTACATATAAAATGACAAGATTCCTTTTCAAAACTATTTGAACCTCGGAAAAAAATTTATCGATGACTACGAAAATACCGCTACTAACTGCTTTAGCAGAATGCTTTTATATATATATATATATATATATATATATATATATATATATATATATATATATAAATAAATTGTAATAAAATAAATATTTAAACCGCGTTTTAGTGAAATGAAGTTTAAAATGACAAGATTCCTTTTCAAAACTATTTGAACCTCGGAAAAAAAAATTATCGATGACCACGAAAATACCGCTACTAACTGCTTTAGCAGAATGCTTTTCAAAGAGAAACTCTGAAAAATCAAGTTTGATAATTTTATAATGGAAAATTATCTTATTATAGACACAAGCGTTTAAGTATTGCAAGTCTGAAAAAATCATAAAACTGAAAATAATTTTCAACACGTATGCACGCGGAAAATTCATTAAGGGGACATAAACACCTTAAAATTACAAATAAATTGGTTATATGTTTTTAGATGAGTATAAATTATTCATCATATATTAATTATGTTTTTACGGTAAATTTAAACATTTTATCAAAATATAATGCAAACATTTAAAAAAACTCTTTTGATGGTCATTAAGTCTCTTTATTTGGCTCTGCTCTACTATATTTGTACTTATTTCACACAAAAAAAATAATTTTAAACGCATCTTTACTCAAATTTGAACCTTGATAACTTTAAATTTTATAAATTTTCATATTCAATTTTAATCTCAAAAGATTCTATTAAATCAAATGATATTTTGATCTAAAAATGTAAAATTCAAATCCCTTTCGAAATATTCACGCCCATTGCATATATATTTACAATGACACGCTTTAACAAAACGTTTAAGCGTTGACGCATGACTAGAGTTGAAAGCTCCGCGGATCTGCTTCCTCGCGTAGAGGTCGGAAAATGGAGACGCAGCACTTACTCTAACCTTAAAACTCTTTCTCCTAAGTGTTGCGTCTCCATTTTCTGACCTCTACGCGAGGAAGCAGAGACGCGGAGCTTTCAACTCTAGTCATGCGTCAACGCTTCCGTTTCCTAAGCAACGTGCGTTTAAATCATCCAGCACGCACATTTACATCAAGCTTCAAGCTGTGAAGTTACGAAATTTTTTTCCGTGTATATACAACCTTGTATATTTCTTGTTCTGCCGCTAGGTTTTAGGAGTCAAACTAATTGGATTGGAGTTTTTGAAGATTTATATTATTCAAAATCCATATAATTAGGATATGAATGTGGGAATTTAGAAAACAAAATTATTGGCCAAAGTTATAGCCTATTTAAGCCTGAATTATTCAATTCTTTTTAAATTTGTTTTTATAATAAATGTGTATAATGTGTGTAATAAATAGTAAATAAAATATGTCTTTAAAAGGCACAAATCGAATAAAAAATGCGATTTAAATTTTTTTTTTAAATTTATATTTTTATTTTTCTTCTACTAAACTAGCTTTAGGGTAATGGTTAGATATACCGAATAACAGATATTACGTCTTCTTTTAAAACATACATATTTTAGCCTGTTTAATATATAAAAAGACTACATACAAACAATTTTTGCGATTTTCTATTTTTAAAAACGTACATATTTTTAACATGTGTAAAGTATAAGAAGACAATACTTTTTTTAAGTAATTTGTAGAAAATTTTGTCATGTTAATATTTTCTTTTTTTACGAAAGTAGCTTCAGATTAACTGTTAGATATATCAATTGGCAGGAAATATTTTCTACTTTATGAAAACGTACATACTATAACATATCGACGCCTGAGCGGAAGAACCTCCTATCTCGGCTTGCGCGTGAAGAACCTCCTATCTCGGTCGGGACGTGAAGAAACTCGTATCTCGGCTCGCACGAAGAACCTCTTAACTCGCCACGGTGAAGAATCTCGGCTCGTGCGAAGAATCTCTCTTCCAAAATATTTGTAAATAAAAATCTATTTAGTAGTTATTTTTAATAAAATATTACATATAAACTTCTTCGCGGAAGCCGAGATGGGATCTTCTTCGCCGCTGCTAGTTAGGAGGTTCTACGCGCGAGCTGTGATAGGATGTTCTTCGCCGCGACGAGTTAAGAGGTTCTCGCGCGAGCCGGGATAGGAGCTTTTTCACGCGCCAACCGAGATAGGAGGTTCATGTTGACAAGTCAAGGATAGGAGACTCTTCCGCTCAGGAGTCAATATAGAACGTATAACAAGACAAAAATTCTAATTTTACAAATTTTCTAACATTAATATTTTTATTATAATATGTACTCTTTATTATCCAATCTGCTCCTAAATCTAATCAGATCTATGTTGAGACATACCTAAAATGTCTGTGAAATTTCAGCTCGTAACATGCTTACCTTGAAAAGTTATCGTGGATACAATTTTTCTCAGACACACATACACACACACACGCACGCATACAGACGCGCACACGCATACACACACACAACACACACACACACATACACGCACACACACATACACACGAACACGCATACACACACGCACACACACACATACACACACACGCACACACATACACGCACGCACGCACACGCACACGTACATGCATATATACATACATAGATACATACATGCGTGACTCTGTCACAACTTGTCGAAAATAAACATAAAACCGCTGCTAACGGCTTTAGCAGAATGCTTTCTGAAAGAGAGGTCCTGAAAAATCGAGTTTAAGAATCTTATAATTGAAATACGCTTTAAATTAAATAATGCTAAAATTAACTTATTGAACACAAGCGTTTAAATATTGACAGCCTAAAAATATATTATAACTCAAAATAATGTTCAACATGTCTCCACGTGGAAAATTCATTAACTCAAAAATATAAGTCTATTAAATATTTCATTTAAAATTTTTTTTTTAATTAAAACTGTTTTCTTTACTACTGAAATATTCTTAGCCAATTAGCTTGAAAATCGAAGTAGTTATATGCTAAAACATACCTCAAAATATTACGACCCAATATTTTCATCGTTACAAAACGATTTCTTTGAGATAGTATAGTTAAGATAGCAAACATGTTTACACAAGATTTAAAATCATGCGTTTCCAAAACAAACCTTAAATGAATTGCCAGATAAATAATTTAAATAGGAGTAATGTATATTTTAAAATTAAACGCATATTTATTAAATCGGTACAGAACCTATTTCAAGAAAATGTACATATTTTCATAGTGTATGGCATATAAAGAAAAATATGTGCATAGAAAAACAATATTATATATAAATATATATAGCTATATATAACTATATACAGTTATATATAATTATATATAGTCATATATAATAGTTATTTTGCGACAGTTTGATCTGATTATATATCCCTATATGTAATTATATATAATTATGTATAATTTTATACATTTGAAGTTTTATGTTTAATGTTCATTTTGAACATTTAACAATAAATAACAATAAATAACAATTAATAAATAATAAAAATACAGATTATGCCAATAAATACCATAATTTTATTCAGAAAATTTGGAAACTTTCAAATGTAATTACCAACCCGAACTAACAATTGCACATATTCTTATGTCCGGAAAGTTAATAACTGGTACACGTTCTTGATTGATTCGTAAAATATTTGAAAGTGTTGTCATGGTTTCATGATGAAAATTAATCCGGTTTTGTTCAATCTTAAATGACTGAAGGTACATTGTATCAACTTTAATTTTGTATAAAATAAAAATTTTCTTCGCGTATAATGTATTATGATTTTTTAATACCACATGTACAGTGTCGAATTAGTTTTCATTTGTTTTATAATTCATATGTATATGTTGTACCAGCTCTGACTGTAACTCACGCATATACTTTTATAAAATTGAGATCGAATGGAAACTCTTCTAGCTTTTGTTTATCTAAATCGTGTAACTTATTTAACTTGATTTTTGCCCCTGTCAGCTTAAAATTATAATTTTTCTCAAAAACAGAATTGTAACGTAACTATATACAACTATATATGAGTATATATAACTTTATATAAGCATATATCTGTGGGCTTCCGGAAGAACGACTTAAGTCCATTTTTTATGTTATTGAGATATTAAGGTTTAAAGTTTTTATTTTCTATTTAAACTAATGTTAACAAAAATCATAAGTAGTAGATATGGTCATTTGTTTTCACACTTTTCCGATTATTTGCATTATTATCAGAAAATATACTATGTAAAGATACTAAAATCACTCAAAACTCAATTTTCGAAGAATGGACTTAAGTCGTTTTTCCAGGAACTCACAGATATACATGTTTATATATAACATATTAAGGTAAACGTACCGATGATTGGACGCGTACCTATGCTCGGACAATATTTAAAATAAGTATTTATTAGATACATGAAATAATTCGTAATCACCCGAGATCTATAGATTAATGCTCGATTAAATGGTATTTATAGTTAACGTTACGAATATTTTTTTTATTTAAAAATATGCAGAGCTATGAACAACTATCCGATTATTGGACTTAAGCGTCCGAGCATTGGTACATTTATCTTATATGGTTGTATTCTACCAATACACGCCAAAAACTTTCTCAGTCAATTTTCTCAGGGAATACAGTGGGTAAAAGAAAATATCAACGTAGCAAATATTAGATCACGAGTTCCCTTAATATAATCCACTTCAAAATTGGCCATAAACCAAAAATTGTATTGACTGTATCCTTTTATATTCGAAATATTATAATAAAGTGCAAATGGTAAATTGTTAGTTTTGGTGTGAATTTAACGTATAACCATTTTGGAATAATCAAACATAAACATTACTCACGAATATTGACGTTCAAACATCGTTCTCCCATGAAGTAAATTTTGTCGACGGAGTATCAGTCAAATATGTATTTTGTCACAAAACAGTTATTCATAAAAATAATAAATAAAATTTTCTGTGCTTAAAAGTCAGTATTTACATGCTACTTAATGCTACAATATTTATAAATACGTAATTTTAATTATCAATTAATGAAAATTAATAAAACATCGGAGAATACAGCGTGTATTTTAATTACGCGTAACTCCGTTGACATCCGTATTTCTTGGAAACCTGATAGAAACGACCTAATAGAGTTTAAATATTTTACAGACAATTTAATGCTGATCAAGATGGTACTATCATATTTTACGAATATTCTAAAAATTAAAAGATTTTAACGATTATGTTATAAACTCGTAACTCCGTCGACACGAGAAATCTTTGAATAGGTAAAGAAATACGTGAGAAATCACTTTATTTATACATACACAGATACATGAACACATGCGGACGCACACGCGCACGAATATGATCGTATTATGTTATCATTGTATATAATATCACAACATTGCGCAGTCAAACATATATATTTTATTTATATTGAGCTAGGTAGGGACAGTCTAGGTACCTTAGTCTCCGGTCAGCGTAGGTAGTGTCAACTAGTCGACAGTGATACGAGTTAAGTTTACAAAATAAAGTTTAATGTTATCAGTTAGCGATACAATGCAAACAAGAGCTAAAAATTATACAGTTAATTGCGAGAAAAACAATGTTAAATGCAGTAAAAGTTCGACGAAAGAAAATGATAGAAAAAATTATCAGCGTGACTGGATTAAAAACAAAAGACAAAAAATAAAAGAATGTCCAGAAAAATACGAAGAACACAAACGTAATGAAAGGGAACGATGGAAACTAAGAATACAGAATCTGGGTAAAAAAACGAAGAGTTCAAAGAAAATCGTCGTGTTTACATGAGAAACTACCGCGCGAGAGTAAAAGAAGCTAGAAAACAAACAAACACATCTTCTAATAATTCTAGCGGTGTAAAAACTGTTTCTAGACAACAAATAGCCGGTCGAAAACAAATTTTGCGTAATAGAAGTAAAACAGTACGTGAGTTACAAAGCGTACGAAATTAATTAAATGAATCGAGAAAACTATGTACGATTTTGCAAAGAAAAATATGGCAAATTAAAGAAAAAACAGGGAAAGAATAATGAAGAGTCAACCAATCCTCAGAAAATTGTGAATAAAATTCTTAGAAATAAATTTGTTAATAGAGGTATAAAAAAAAATTAATTATACGTGAAGCAGTAAAATTAGAAATCAAACACAGTGTTCAAAGTTTAAGGTGTAAAAAAATGAAAAACAATTTCTATAATGTCTTTCGAGGAACTGTTTTACATAAACATAAATTATTAGGTGAATGTAAAGATTTTTTATCAGTAAAGTCAATGCGTAATTTTCGACGAAGAACTTATAAACTGAATAAATGTATAACAAGAAATAATAAAATGCAAATATTGAAAAATTCAGTAAACACGTTTTTTGTTCGAGATGACAATAGTTATATTGCACCGGGAAAGAATGCTACAATATCTCACAATAAGGTAAAGATACAAAAACGGTACCTGTCAGATACTTTAAAAGAATTGTATAAGAAATTTGTAAATGAAACTACTTCTAAAATTAGCTATGTTTTATTTTGTAAACGAAGACCTTTCTACGTAATTGCTCCGAATGTCGCTTCTCGAGAAACTTGTCTTTGTATAACACTTGAAAATATGAAACTTATTACGACTGCTCTGTTTTTCAACAATGTTATACCAATGAAAATGCCACGTATTGCTATTGAAAAAATTTGTTGTGATGTTAAAAATACTAATTGCTTATTATGCAAATGCAAGAAGTGTAAAAATAAGAAATTAACGTATTTGAATTATAATGAAGACAAAATAGTACAACGAAAAATGTGGATAACTGAAAAAATCAATAGAATCAGTGATAAGACAAATAAGACAAATAATTGTAGTACAACGGACAGTCAAAAAAGTTATCACAGAAAATGTGAAAGTATGTTTGCAGGTTTTTGAAGCGACTCTTAAAAACTTTATGGCTCATAGGGGAAGGTGGGGCAGTACGGGCACCCTAACTTCAAAAGAATCCTGTACTTTCTATTTTGTACCAATACAAATTATTAAAAGTGCTTCTTAAAGTAGAATATCTCAAGATTTAGATACATTATTTTTTATTATAAAATATATATTGCATTGTTTTTTATAATGCAAAGTACAATACCGCTAAAACTGCCCATTTTCCCCACCCGTGGGGCACGATTGGCATGGAGGTGGGGCACGATTGGCACGGTGAATTAATGAAAAATTTATTTAAAAAAAAATATTGGACGTTACTATTAAATTTGCATTTTATATGATTGAGGATCAAAACTAAAAACCAGACCATTTCATTAACACTGACTCTTTCACCAACATCTAAGACTCCGACTCCGAAATGTTAAGGGCGCAAAAGTAAGGTTAAGAAAATCAGCTGTTAAACTCGGCGGAAATAAATTGACGACTCACGTATGCCAATCGTGCCCCGCTAGTGGTGCCAGTCGTGCCCCATTTTAGAGTATTTTTATATGTAATATTACTTTTTTCCTAAGCATTGGAGATCATCAATCAAAAATACTATTAAAAATTTACGATTTAAACTGTAAAAGTAATTCCCTTTCGAAGCTCATATGATTTATTTGTTCTTGAGAAATAGATTAGAATTATGGAAAAAACAACGTTTTGAAGTCCTCAATTTCTAATAATTCTCATACGATTTGTATTCATTTTTTTCATTTAGGATTTGCAGAGGGAAAAAGTAAAAGCTATTTACAACATATAAAAAATACTATCATGTTAGAATATTCATTTATTTAGTGAACATTTAAATGCCCAATCCACCCGCCAAACCCATCGTGCCCCACCTTCCCCTACTGCACGAACTTCTCGTCAATACCAAAAAATTCGCGACTTAAGAGAAAAAGTGTCAGATACAGATATGATGTTGCACATAGATTTTGCTCAAAATTATTCATGCAAATATGGTATAGAGCCACAATCAGTGCATTTTGGAGCTTCTCGTGAACAAATCACGTTACATACAGGTGTGCTTTACACTAGAAATAAAAGAGAAAGTTTTTGTACTATTTCCGAGTCTTTGAAGCAAGATCCAGCAGCGATTGTAGCTCATCTAATCCCTATATTATCTAAATATTTGAAGGAAAATTCTAAAATAAGAAATTTGCATTTTGTAAGTGACTCGCCGACAACACAGTACCGGAATAAAATAACATTCTATCTACTAGCTACGTATTTGCCGAAATATTTTGATCAAATTGAATCGATTACTTACAATTTTACTGAGCCAGGGCATAGGAAAAGCGCTGCCGATGGCATAGGGTCTGTGATTAAAAGAACGGCTGATACAGCTGTGGCTCGAGGCACAGACATCCCTAATCTCACTAACTTAATTGAAATTTTAGAATTAAAATTACCAAGTGTATTTATTAAGATAGTAACTTCGGAAGATATTAATGTTGTAAGCAAAATTCCATGTGATCACATTCAAACATTTAAAGGTACGATGTCAGTTCGCCAATGGACGTGGAAAAAAGAAAACGATAAAGTTATTTACGTCAATAGTTTGAGTTGTTATGATTGTCCTCGAGGAGAAAAGTGTATTCATTATAATGTTGGGAATCCGTGGTGTATTAAAGAAAGTAATATAAGCAAAAAACAAGTTCAGTTGAAACAAATTAAAAAATCTGTGAAATCCAAAAAGAGCGAACCGAAAGTTCATCGAAATAAAAGACAATAAAGAGTAAAATAAAATTTTCATATTTTCTAATTATTATTGTATGTGTTACTTAATTATATTACAGAAACAATTTTTGTTATGAAATAAAAATATTTTTGTTAGAATAAGATTTTGATTTCTAATTTATTTAAAAAATAAAATTCTACGTGAATCCATCGACTCAGAGAATTTCTAAATACTAACAGCTCACTATTTCCGACTTCAAAATTGTTAAATTTAGTAGTATAACTTGTAAAATTACACAAATAAATGATCTTTCTACTATAACGTCCAATAAATATTACTTTTCTTAAATAAATAAGAAAATTATTAGTGTTGTAAAATTTTGCGTAACTCCGTCGTCATAGTAAATTTTGGATCACTAAAAATTCAACTTCCGGTAGTTATTAAGCTCAACCAATGATGAATTCTTGTTCCAAATGCGCAACTAAACATACTTAGAAAAAAATTTTTTTGATTTCCGACATTTTAAAAAAAAAAATCTTTTGGATTTGGCACTTATCGGTAGAATCAACCATATACTAGTAAATATAACCAAATACTTATAACTATATCTAGCTTTTCATTTTTTTTACTGACTATATTTTACTTTCTTTTGAAACAATTTCTAAGACCATTTATATATAATAAAATTATATATAACTACGTATAACTATCAAAAGCCCGTTAAAAATTTTTTTCCCTCTTTTTTACACATTAGTCTGCAGAACGACACCGGACAGTAATGTCGCGCACGAAACATTTACCATTATCCTAATATACCCCGACTGTATTAATCCCTAATATTAACCCTAAAAAAGGTCATCTACAAGTGGGTGGGTACCTATCACCACTACACAGGGCGTCCCGAGGTTGTGGATGAAGGAACGGCCCCTGAGAAAGAGGCTAACTGCGAATAAACCGAATAAGCAGCCGCGGACAGCCGATAGGACCAGGACCAGGAGTGGGTCTGATGAGCCCACATTGGCGAACGCATTCATCTCAGCGTTGGGGGTGATGAGCCCACACTGGTGAACGCATTCATCCCAGGCGTGGGTGTGATGAGCTCACACTGTTGAACGCATTCATCCCAAGCGTGGGTGTGATGAACCCGCACTGGCGAAAGCATTCATCTAGAAACACTGTGCAGACATCACGACAACAAGCACTGTGCTTATCTCTTATCTTATTCTTCTCTTACTGCACCTTATCTGTTTTCTAGTTCTCTTATCACATATTACAAAAAATTGTCCAAAAATCCTGCTGTCGTGGAGGATACGGGAGCGATGACAATTGCCCCGAAGGGGCTGTGTAGAATGATTTGATATCCAACCTCACACGGCAACGAAGCCAGCTGAGGCAAGCTGCCTTACAGGGGGCATTTAGGATGCGAGAATGAAGCCGTAATGTGTCCGACGACGAGTTGACTTTGTCCTCACCAAAGTCGGAAAGTTCTCACACTTAGACCTAGGGAGATATGAGGGTTATCACTCCTGGGACGGTGAACTCACCTGCGATCGGAGCGGGATTCAAAGCGTGTGAGTCTAATTTACTACCATGGCACATAAAAACCAAACCCAAAACCAAAACCAAATAAAGAGGGACTTAAGGGTGGGAACCTTGAATGTTTGGAGTCTATACAGAGCGAGCACGTTTCGAGAAATCATAAAGGAAGCTGATAGGTATGATTTAGATTTGGTAGCAATACAGGAAACTCGGTGGGAAGGTGACCGGCTACTTGCATCAGGTCACTACACGTTTAAATATACGGAAGCGCGAGCAAACATGCCCTAGGTACAGGATTTCTCATAAGCAAAACTATCGTACATTCAGTTAAAAGTTACAAATTCGTGAACGACAGGCTCTCGTATATTATTATCGAAGGGAAATGGTATAGGTATGTAGTAATTAATGTACACTGTCCTACGGAGGACAAGGAGGATGAAGCCAAAGACCTTTATTACGAAACTCTAGAGCAGGTAATCGATCAGTTCACGTCTTACGACACAAAAATAGTAGTAGGCGATTTCAATGCTAAAATAGGGAGGGAGCAAATGTTTAGACCAACAAAGAAGTGGAGGCCGTGATAAAAAAAACTAAAAAACAATAAGGCCGCGGGAAACGACTCTATACCAGCTGAATTACTTAAATTCGGGGGCACCGCGCTTGCTTTAAAAATACCGAAAAACCGAAAAATCGGAAAGAATCTATCACTATACCGATTCTTAAAAAGAGGAATAAGACAGACTGCAATAACTATAGGGGTATTTCACTCTTAGCAACGCGCTACAAAATTTTGTCAAATGTAATACAAGCCAGGCTCACTCCATTCGCAGAAGATATAATAGAAGATTATCAGTTTGGATTGCGGCGGAACAGATCGACGAGTGATAAAATATTTAGTATAAAACAGCTATTAGAGAAAAAATGGGAATTTTGTGAAACCGTACATCAGATATTTGTAGATTTTTTAAAAGCGTACGATATTATTAAGCGAAGCAAGATGGACCAAATTCTTGTACTTCTCGGTGTACCGAAAAAACTCGTGAAACTAATTGAAATATGTTTAAGCGTAAGCAGAGGATAAATCCGAATAGGCGGTAATGTATCGAAATCCTTCACGATACGCGACGGTTTGAAAGAGGGTGACGGGCTCTCCACGGTGCTCTTTAACTTAACGTTAGAATATGTTGTTAGAAAAATGAGGGTTAACGAACTAGGCGCAACACTTAAGGTGATGCTAAACCCCCTGTCACCGTCAAATACGGGAAACCACTTATTTTATTCAATTTTCAATTTTGAGAAAATATCTCTATGGTAAGTTGTTGTTTTTCATTAGGACAATAACGTTTCATAAAGATATTTGAAAAAATTGAAAATTAAATGAGAAAAGTGGTTCCTCGTATTTGTCGATGACAGCTGGCTTTGGCATCACCTTAATGGAACAACGCAGATACTAGGCTATGCAGACGATTTAGATATAGTGGGGGATGATAGGGAAACGGTGGCAAGAAACGCGGAAATCCTCATATAAGCGGCGGAGGAGACAGGGCTAGAAGTGTGTGAATAGAAAACAAAATATATGGTTATGGATAGACTAGACAACTGCGAAGGGGAGGGGGATCTCAGAGTTGGAAATTTTACTTTTGAAAAGGTTAGCGAATTCAGGTATCTAGGCGCACCTATAAATGATAGAAACGAGACTAAAGCCGAGATAAACAAGAAACTCCATTCCGGTAATGCCTGCTTCTACCCCGTGAGTAAATTACTAAAGTCAAGGCTGCTGTCAAAAAACGTTAAAATAAAAATATATAGGACTATACTACTGCCGGTGGTTCTATACGGGAGCGAAACTATATATTACTATATATAACTATATATTACTATATATAATTATATATTACTATATATATATATATATATATATATATATATATATATATATATATATATATATATATATATATATATATATATATTACTACTATATATAATTATATATTACTATATATAACTATATATTACTACTATATATAATTATATATTACTATATATTACTATATATAACTATATGTTACTACTATATATAATTATATATTACTATATATAACTATATATAATTATACATACGGTGACTACCGGTACAGCTTATGACGTATTTTAGATACAGCTCTTACAACAAGACTGTTGGGTTAGTGGTTAAGGTAATGAATTGCCCTCTAGAAGTTCTATGTTCAAATCCACTTTAGGGCAAATTTTTTTTTTAATAATTTATTGTACTGCGATGTATAAAACATCAATAATTTTCGATAAAAACAATTATTTATTATGTTAATTTTGCATTAATTTATTACTAAAGTATAAACGACTTATATATAATTATATATAAATTTTGTTTCTATATAATTATATATAAGTCATTTTTGCTCGGGGTAAAATAGTCCGTAACGTATAATCTGGAAAAGTTGTGAAATCTATAAAAAATACCTTTCTAAAAAGTAAAATCTTGGCAAGTATAAGTTTCATTATTACCCACAATATAAATTAAAAGAAATATGTTATTCCCAAAATAAGACGTTCAATTAGGAATTTCATGAATACGCTACAATTAAAATAGTAAACTTAAACTAATATTCTATTTAAAAAATAATATAGTTTAAAATATTTCCATTTTTTACTAATTCTGATAATCTCAAATGAACGCTAAAGAAATTAATGAAATCGATTAATAAATTGGCAAGTATTGTATTTTTATTTGTATATCAATTTCCTTCTTTTATTAATTAGTATGAAGTATACAAATTATTTAAAAAATATTATAGTTTAAAATATTTCTATTTTTTACTAATTCCGATAATCTGAAATAAACGCTAAAGAAATTAATTAAATCGCTTAATAAATTGGCAAGTATTATATTTTTATTTGTAACTCAATGTCATTTTTTTATGAATTAGTATAAAGTATACAAATTAATAATACCTTTCAAATTTAATATTGTAAGACATTAAATTTGACATAAATACATGTTGATAAGAAATAGGTCAAAAAGTCGAACCTCAAACACTGATCTATAATACTCTCGCTACATTATACTCGCGTTACATGTAGTGCGCATATGGAAATTCATTTCTATTATAGGTAAGCTAACTGATACTTTTTGAAATCAAGTCAATATAATATTACTGACAAACAGTTTATACCTTATCTAGGGCTCTGACTTGCTACCATCGTTAATTGCTACGAACCTTAGGTAACTCGAGCACTGTTCGAGGTTATTTTTCCCAAACTCGAGCAATGTTCCAGGTTTAACTGTAGTTCAATATAAAATATAGTGCATTGACGGTCTCTTTAATTTCGACATATAACTATGTACATACTTGACGGACCCGTCGTCTCGAAGTTTACGGTGTTCGTAGAATAGAAGGTAATATTTCTAAGTAAAAGAAGTTAGCAAAATCATAGACTTTTTTTTTTAGGGCAAAGCAATCTAAGGCACACCCGACTGGGCACAGCCGAATAGTGTGGGGTTAGTTGGGGATGCATCCACCGCGTGTATAATATAGGACGAAAAATAACATAAACAAAAACGCGAGAAAACTACACGGCCATTGCATCGCAAACCTATCCACTAAAACCTACCCCCCTTTCCTCTTCGGGCGGAACCCACCTTAAAACGGTTGCTTACATTACTGCAAGGTGGTGCCATTCTTGTGTCATCTTGACAAAACCGCTTCTACCTAGAGCTGGAATAAATCTAAAATTTCAGTTCAACCCGTTTCATTTATACGCGTATTCGAACCGGCGCATTAGCATAATCATAGATGCTGAAAACATATATGTATACAATTGTTTTATGCAATATGTGATGTGATATATATTTAATGAATAAGACAATATTAATAATGATGACGAACTCTTGAGATAAAAGCTAAAAGAAAGTATAATATGCAAGAAATAGTAAGTAGTTTATTATGTCACAAAACACAAACAGCGCTGTAATTTTGGATATTATTATAAGTTTTTTAAAGGGTACAAAAATATGTAATCTTTTATTATAAAAGAATAAAAAAAAGAAATATGAAAACATTGAGTAATACACGTTGGATGTTTATGATCAAAAATTGATCTTAAACAAGGTAGGTAGTCCACCGATAGACTGCGAGACGACGGGTCCGTCAAGTATGTACATAGTTATATGTCGAAATTAAAGAGACCGTCAATGCACTATATTTTATATTGAACTACAGTTAAACCTGGAACATTGCTCGAGTTTGGGAAAAATAACCTCGAACAGTGCTCGAGTTACCTAAGGTTCGTAGCAATTAACGATGGTAGCAAGTCAGAGCCCTAGATAAGGTATAAACTGTTTGTCAGTAATATTATATTGACTTGATTTCAAAAAGTATCAGTTAGCTTACCTATAATAGAAATGAATTTCCATATGCGCACTACATGTAACGCGAGTATAATGTAGCGAGAGTATTATAGATCAGTGTTTGAGGTTCGACTTTTTGACCTATTTCTTATCAACATGTATTTATGTCAAATTTAATGTCTTACAATATTAAATTTGAAAGGTATTATTAATTTGTATACTTTATACTAATTCATAAAAAAATGACATTGAGTTACAAATAAAAATATAATACTTGCCAATTTATTAAGCGATTTAATTAATTTCTTTAGCGTTTATTTCAGATTATCGGAATTAGTAAAAAATAGAAATATTTTAAACTATAATATTTTTTAAATAATTTGTATACTTCATACTAATTAATAAAAGAAGGAAATTGATATACAAACAAAAATACAATACTTGCCAATTTATTAATCGATTTCATTAATTTCTTTAGCGTTCATTTGAGATTATCAGAATTAGTAAAAAATGGAAATATTTTAAACTATATTATTTTTTAAATAGAATATTAGTTTAAGTTTACTATTTTAATTGTAGCGTATTCATGAAATTCCTAATTGAACGTCTTATTTTGGGAATAACATATTTCTTTTAATTTATATTGTGGGTAATAATGAAACTTATACTTGCCAAGATTTTACTTTTTAGAAAGGTATTTTTTATAGATTTCACAACTTTTTCAGAGACGGAAATGTATTGTTACTATTCTCGAAAAAATAGAAATATTTAAAAAAAAGAATATTAGTTTATGTTTACTACTTTAATTGTAGCTTATTTCTTTTAATTTATATTGTGGGTAATAACGAAACTTATACTTGCCAAGATTTTACTTTTTAGAAAGTTATATGTTACTTTCAAATAAATAAATGTTTGTGTATGGGTAACTAGAAAGTTTCATTGACTCCATTTTCTTTTAAACTACTTGAAGTAATCTTTTGCAATTTTACCTAAAACATTATGTAGCCATATTGATTATGAAAATTCACTTAAAATAAATTTAAATAAAATTCTTTCGAAAAAATCTTATAGTATTCTCATGTTTTATTCAGATATCAAGTTAACGCTGGGTGAAAATAGTCTTTTTAATGTAATACAAACGTGAGCTTGCAAACATTTGATTAATTATAGTTTTATAAATTCCTTAAAATGACCCTTCTGAGCCTGCGTTGACTTTAGATCTGGATAAAACATGAGTATATTATGTGTTATTTTCAAATAAAAAAATATTTGTGTATGGGTAATTTGAAAGTTTCATTGACTCCATTTTCTTTTAAATTACTTGAAATACTCTTTTGCAATTTTACCTAAACCATTACATAGCCCTATTTGATTATGAAAATTCACTTAAAGTAAATTTTAAAAAAATTCCTTTGAAAGAACCTTATAATATTCTCATGTTTTATTCAGATATCAAGTTAACGCTGGGTGAAAATAGTCTTTTTAATGTAATAAAAACGTGAGCTTGCAAACATTTGATTAATTATAGTTTTATAATTTCATTAAAATGACCCTTCTGAGCCAGCGTTGACTTTAGATCTGGATAAAACATGAGTATATTATGTGTTACTATCAAATAAATAAATATTTGTGTATGGGTAATTTGAAAGTTTCACTGACTCCATTTTCTTTTAAACTACTTGAAGTAATCTTTTGCAATTTTACCTAAACCATTATGTAGCCCTGTTTGATTATGAAAATTCACTTAAAATAAATTTTTAAAATATTCCTTTGAAAGAACCTTATAATATTTTCATGTTTTATTCAGATATCAAGTCAACGCTGAGTGAAAAGAGTATTTTTAATATAATTATAAACCTGAGCTTGCAAACATTTGATTAATTATAGTTTTGTAATTTCATTAAAATGACCCTTCTGAGCCAGCATTGACTTTATATCTGGATAGAACATGAGTATGTTATATGTTACTTTCAAATAATCCTTTAAACACAAGAAACACTGACACGAGTACAATGATTCACAAAGACCCTCAACAATAACAAAAATTTGGGTTAAAAAACAGTACATCTATTGGAGTATTTAATATTTAACAGATGCTTTTGTGACGCAGCAACTTGATTAGAGAACTTGATTTGTATTCGAACTTCACTGGCTGTTTATTTTACCCTCAGAGTATAATTGCTTGAGATATCAAGAAAAGACAGAATCTTAGCATTTGACCTTATACCTCGCTATAACAAGCAGTTTACAGTAAAATTGAGTAATATCTTTTAAACACAAGAAGCACTTACACTAGTACAAAGATTCACAAACACCCTTGTCAATAACAAAAATTTGTGTTAAAAAACAGTATATCTATTGGAGTATTAAATATTTAACAGATGCTTCTGCGATACACCAACTTGATTGGAGAACTTGATTTGTATTATATTTACATCATGACAACATCAGAGCGGATATTCAATTACTGCATCCCCATGATTGTGTGGTATTTTTCTGGTGCATAGTGGCGTATGCACTGTATGTTTATCATCAATCAGCAGATGACTTTGTATATCCCCGATGATGATTACACACAAGCACATAAATACTTGTTACTAAGAAGTAGCACACCACAAGTATAACAAAAATTTTATCTAATAATTCTTTGTTGAATGCAATTATCACAGCTACAGGCACCAAAGAAATTCCAACCACATTTCTGAGCAAAACAACTTTACTTGATGACTTCATTATTTCAGTAATGCTCGTTTCATCTTGTTTATTCCTTGTGAGTTTCAAGGGGGCAACATACTCAAAGGCAGAGAAGACGTCCTTAATTGTTCCTTTTTGTGTACTATACTATTCTACCTCTTCTTTTACTAGTCTTCTTTACTTGCAATGCTAGACATTCCCTGCTCTTTCTTTCCAAGTTCCTGACCCTCTTTAAATCCATACTTTGCCACGATTTTTGCTGCAACAGAAGACGTTGTGTATCCTTGATGATTTAGATTCTGTCAAGGAAATGGTCTCGGTACAACTTCTGGTGTAGCCTCCTGCAGAAATGGAGCGATGGTAATACCTTATCCAGTACTCTTTCGACAGAATTCACTGTTAGTCTTTTTCTTTATCTTCTCTCTTACCATGTAAAACTGCAGCTTTTTCCAACTACACTTGGGATTTTCTTTATCTTCTCTCTTACCTTGTAAAACTGCAGCTTTTTCCAACTACACTTGGGATTGCAATAATTGTATTCCACATGACCGTCTTGCCACTTTTTCGGACGTACGATATTTTTCGAAATCGTTGTACAGAGATTTCATCACGTAATAAAAACAAATCACGTAAAAATAACCCGTTTTATTTTAATAATACAAATGACACAAACGCGTCCTTCAACCTTCAACATTTGATTTTGATAATAGGTTAGAAGATTTTGTGGTTGTCGTCTGCACTGTCTGCAGGCACTATATATATATATATATATATATATATATATATATATATATATATATATATATATATATATATATATATATATATATATATATGGTCTGTATGTGTGTATATATGTGTTATACATATGATATGTGTATATTATATACATATGAGTAGAGAAAACGGAAGTCACATATATATGATTAGAGAAAACGGAAATGCGGAGAACAAAATGAAAAGAAAAAATTTGAGCAAATATATTATGCTTTATATCTTTAATTAGATGAATCTTTTTTAACAGAAACTTTTTTTACGTGATAGACTAAATTATTATCTCTTAAAACAGTGTCAATAGACTGCACATAAGTCAATCAGTGTTTAGATATTGATATTTAAAGATTTTGAAGAGGTTAAAAAAACACAATTAGACGTATAAAAGGCGACGGTGCGCCCTTCGGCTTCGTATCGTACCGTGGGTGCTTATACGTGCCAGCGGGCGCTGCCGCGTCCCTTGATAATACTTTAGGCAAATTATGCCAAACTTTAATAGTATGTCGCTTACTTTAGGTGGAAATAACAGGCAGGAAAAAAATCACAGTCATGCTATGCGTACAATACACAAAACCAAACAAAATGCTTTGTTTTCTGGGATGTACGAACTATGTTTTCCGAAAGTTAGAGTTAAAATGGTTTATATAATGATTTTAGAAAAGGTACCTTTTTTACGGGATGTATTTTTGGTTATACCGAACGGATTTGAACGTACTAAAAAAGGAATTAAAGATCGCTTTAAGATGACGAAGAATTTGAGATGTGCTAGACCTAAATTCATGTTGATCTGGTAAAATGGCATACGATCAAACATAACCTAAAAAATAGAAAATTTCGGGTTTATATTCAGCTTTGTATAGGTAATCCATTGAACTGCCAGGGTGGTATAATAATTGTTTTCTTGGAGACTATAAAAAGACGAAGTAATCCTTTTTTAGTACGTTCAAAATAGTGCTCTTAAACGTTCTCTAGAATTTTTTGAAAATAACTATGTTTGGCTATTTTCAAAAATTCAAAACATTCTACTAGATCATACGTGAGATCTTAGGAGCTAAAACTTGTTTTAAGAACTTTTTTGATAGATATTTTCATTTTAAAAATCGGCGGAGAAAACTGATAACTATGTGCGCACCGATTTGTTCCTTTTGGCTGGCCTGATAATATACTTTTCAACGTATTTTACGTAAAAAAATAAAAAAAATTTCTTTTTCGATTTTTGTAAATTTTTTAAAGTTACTATTTTTTTTTAAAGTGTACTTTTTATTATCCAACAAGTTCCAAAATCTAATCAGTACTAAGTTTAGCCATACCTCATATATCTGCAAAATTTCAGCTCATAACATGCTTCTCTTGAAGAGTTATCGTGACATAATTCATTTGTCACATACATACATACATACATACAAACATTCTCTCTCTCTCTCTCTCTGTCTCTCTCTCTCTCTGTCTCTCTCTGTCTCTCTCTCTCTCTCTCTCTCTCTCTCTCTCTCTCTCTCTCTCTCTCTCTCTCTCTCTCCCCCCCTTATTATTATTTGTTTGAAGATCATATATTTTGGAATTTTATACATATAATCATAAACAGTAAAAAATATCATTAGAGCCCTATATATAAAACTTTTAAATGATATTTAAAAGGATTCTTTTTAATGATTTGGCGCCAATCCTTCAAGCAAATTTGTTTATTTTCCAATTTATTTTATAATTGGATAAAACAGAATTATGTCACTGATGTGTGCACGTACAAGCTCGACTGTCTCACTTCGCATTTCAGACGCATATATAAACAGTATGCTTAAAGGTACATTACCAAAAGCCTTGGCGATGGCGATGCTCTCGAGAAGTGCAATCAGCGGCACGGAAATGACACTGCCGCCAAGTATGCCCATCATATCTACGAAATTGTAGTTCTCGTTGTTATGGGTTGTTGAGAAGGGTGGCAGTTGAAAGGGCGGCAGGCCTTCCGTTATGTTACCGGTGATCTTGAAGGGCTCGTGGCCATACAGCGAGAGACAGTACGCGAGCACCATGCCCGATATCACGACGATAGCGTTGCGCGCCAGGCACATCAACCAGATGCTCTTCTGTAAACCATTACCGTGCCTCTTGCCAGGAAGGTTCTACGCATAAGCAAGTTTGATGGTCAATGAACATGTCGGATTATTTTGAAATGTGCGCGGACGTTTTAAAAGAAAATTGATAATGACATTATTTAAAATACATTTATCAACTTAACATACGAAACCAGGATGCATTAATCAAAACAGAGCGAATCTTTTTTTATACAAAAGTAAGTAGTTTAGTTTAAATAATAGCTAAATAAGTAAGTAAGTTCAAATAAAAATATTATAATTATATAATTATAAAAAAGTTTACATTACATGTTTAATATATAATTTAAGGTATCGTGATTGAATTCGGATCAAATTCTCGAATGTACGAGTACATCGATAGCATATTTTAAACCAGATACATAAGATCACTCACTAACTAATTGTGAATTTGATAAAAATGCCCGAAAAAAAAGAAAGAAATTGGAATAAATAAATTATCTGTTAAAATAAGGATACTAGAAATCAATGTAAATAAAAAATTAAAATATTTGATGCTACTAGAATATCAACATTAATAAGGACCGCTTTTGCATACCGACGAATATTGAGTGACCCACATACCTACATATAGCGTTCAATTAAACTATCAATACAAAAGTAGTAATATCGTAAGTAGTGGTAGTAGTTTAAAAAGATAACCTACATTCGAACACTATAACTTAGTTTGTGATATTTTAAAAATATTAAAGAGAAAGTTTGTTATAGTCAAGAGATCATCTCAAATCATAAAAAATTAAGTACATCATCCACTCGCCTTTAAAACCACAAGGATGATGATTGAGCAAACTCCGAGCAGAGTATCCCAGAGCTGGGTCTCCATGAAGTGCAAAACGAGCTTCTTGACGGCATCGATGAAGGACTCGCTGCGTCCGCTGATACCCAGCAGTGTACTAATTTGGGATGATCCTATTATGATGGCCGCGGCATTGGTGAAGCCGCAAATCACCGGCATGCTGATGAAGTCGACGAGAAAGCCGAGGTGCAGCAGACCCATCGCTGTTATCAAGCAGCCCGTCAGGAAGCACAGTAGCACCTGGATGCAACAAACCAAGATAACCGCTGAGTGTTGATTTATTTTGGCTTAGCTCATGCTAGATAGATATAAGTGATTCAATTCGCAGCTGATCTACTTTTACTCAATGAAACTTTAAATATTTACATTTTGTAATCATTTAAACTTCTTAAACTAATGTGTGTGATAGTTGATTATTGATCAATGATATGATCAGATGACATTTCCGTTTCTTCTAAATAAAATAAGCTTCATTGTTTTTCGTTCTAAAAATGAATATTCGCTATTTTATAACCACTTTAGACTTCGTTTGATTGGTCGATAGAATTCAAGCGCGAAATTCAAATTTATCCTGAATGGTGGAGTGGGTTTCAATTACAAGATTATCCAAAATAAACAAAGTGTACAGGCATGATGTTGTAAATGTAGGTAATTCATTTTTTCTTTAAAAAAATTTCTTCATAAGTTATCATTTACCAGAATAATATTACAGAATTTCCTACTCGTTAAATATCGAGGTAAAAAATATAGTTTCTTCATGTTTATACCCGGATAAATAATCCTAATTATTACAGTACGAAAGCATCACTCGCTTTAAAAGCACAAACTTCCCTTGACATTTTACTGTAAATTCATATATTTAAAGCACGAGAGCTTCTCACACTAAGAGAGCATGCCAGTCATGATAATATTTTTCGAGCCTCATACCTGGCAACCGAAAGAAGCGTGAGCTCCCGTCATACCCCGATTGCTACACAAACACATCCTATTTATGTAATACTGTTGCGTAATAAAATTTTGGAATCCGAGATTTTAATGAATTTTATGTTCTATGTATGTATGTATATATGCGTGCGCGTGTGTATGTGGGCGTGGGTGGGTCCGGGTGTACCTGTATGTTTGTGTATGCGTGCGTATGTGTACGTGAGTGGGTGTGCGCGTGCGTGTGTGTGCGTATATGGCTGCGTGCGAACGTGTGTATGTAACAAAAATTCTATCCGTGATCAAAAAATTTATCAAATTTAACGATCCAACGCTTGAAGGGAAGCATAATGCAAATTGAAATTTTTTAGATATATTAGATATGTTTCAACTTGGAACTGATTAAATTTTAAAGATTATTGGATAATAAATTTATTATTGGATATAAATGTTCTGGGCAAATAATTCAACCAAGAGATAGTAAAAAACTAACTATTTTGAAGGTTTCAAATCAAATGCTGCTGTTTTACTCCAGTTATTGTAGGTGACAAAAAATCGATTCGTTCCACTAAAAGATTTTTTCTCTTCAAAAGAAAAAGATAAAGCCTCAAAACCGCATGAAAGCCGTAAAATCATAAAGGAACAAGCTTGCAGTCGGTAAAGCAGAGCAGTGATCTAGTAATTAATTTAATAATTATTTTTATAGCGGAAATAAATAATTATTTTCATTTTATAATGAGTGCATAATCGATATACATCCTTAAATTACATTAATTTACTCGTTTAAGGGATAACACCACTGTAATAGCAAAAAAAAGCGCTTTTTGGGTATTTTTTTTAATGGAAAGGAAGGTTATAAAGAAATGATATGTGGATGTATTATTAGTCTAACATTATAATATATTAGTCTAATATTATAATGGAAAGGAAGGTTATAAAGAAATGATATTTGGATATATTATTAGTCTAATATTATAGTATATACCATTTTTCGTATTCCGATGTTTCTGTTTTATTTTTCCAGTACTCGCAAGACTTACAATATTTAGATTTTACAGTCACATCGACGATTTTTCCAGTAAGCCATCCAATCAAAGATACAACTCAAAAAAGAGACGAATACCCTCGTTTCCTCATAGAACCATCTCCTGAAACAGTAATCCCTTGAGATTAACCATTTTCTTCGTTCTTTCGTCTCTCCTCTTGTCCAACTTGCTTCATACTGTTATCACGAACTGTTGATGTTGCTATTGAAATGAGATTCACTATTTTATCGTAGAAAGATTGGAAAACAGGACGTGGTAATTCCATAAACGCACAAAATGTCATCATTCCATTCAGTCCTACTCCTATCAGTCGCATTGCTAACACCATCAGACAATTAATTTCATATGCATTTTTTATAAATTTACTGTTAGGTATAACAATTTCTGGACACTTTGGGCAAACAATCACAATTTTGAAGCCCAAGCCCCGAGAACTTCTTTCATGAAAAGTTATATTAAAACCACACGTTTTACACTTCACATGCTCATAAATTTCAGAAAATACTGCCAAAAAATTAATGATTCGGTATCCAAATGTATAATTTACATCGAAATCGTCCTCGGATGTCTTCAGCTTTTTAGCCGATGCACTGACGCCAGTGGAATCACCATCAGCTTCGTATCGATTCATCGGACGATTCGCTAATTTACGGCTTCGATGCCGTGTTGGATAGCTTTTTCTCATGCCTTTTCTTCCTGCATACACTTTTTCTTTTTCCATTTTCCTCAACGTAATAATAAATAATTAAAACTTTCACAAAAATATAGTTTCGAAAGCGAAAATGAGAGCGTCGTTTTCTTACGATATACAGACGCTACACTAACGTACTTTGTTTTGAAACTAGCCTAACTGACTCATAATAGCTTAAGATCGACATCTATAGGAGCATTAGAGAAGTTCGCGAACAATAGGCAAGCCATAAGGCGGTCCTTCTCATCAGGTACATACCTCTCGCAGGTAAGCGATCGGCCATTTTGGATCAGCCGAAGACGGTCGGTATATGTCCCGAAATTTCGAATAAAAATTTTTTTTTTCGGAATGAGACCTTTTGTACCATATTCTAGAATGTTCAAAGCATGTTTTAAGCCAATAAAAAAAAATCGATTTTTTGAAATTTCTACAGTACCCCTTAACCCTTTCAGTCACGCAATTCAATTCATTTGGTTATGGAAGTGCAAATATATGTTTCCAATGTATTTTTGAACGAAGAATCCAAATCAAGTGTCAAAAATTGAAAAAAAAATTATAAAAAAAAAAAGAAAAAAAAACGAAAAAAAAAATAAAAAAGAAAAAAAGAAAAAAAGAGAAAAAGAAAAAAAAAAGAAAAAAAGAAAAAAAGAAAAACAAAAAAAAAAGAAAAAAACATAACTCTGCCACAGACGGTCCCAAGCCCGTGTTCTAATGAGGAGGGGGTTTTTTTACTTTCATAACCAAACGAATTCAATTTCATGACTAAAAGGGTGGTTTTCACCCCATTTGAAGGGTTGTTTTTATATTTATAAAATTATTGATATCAGATTCGTATTCTACGATCAAAAATACATAGAAAACGTATATTTGTACTGCGATAACAATAGAAATCAAATTTTGTGACTAAAAACAATAGGGAGCCGATATATCGGCTTCTGTGACTGAAAGGGTTAAAGAGAACATAAGTTCAAACTTAAAACACAAGTGATTACACTAAATTCTTAAAATTCATAAAAACTGTATAAATAAATTAAAATAATTAATTCTGGCATTGTAACTTGTATACTCCTGATTTATATTAATTTCTTGAAGTATAAAAATATTTTTTTTAATTCTCTTTTTTTATCAGTTTATTGGTATTTTTAAATTTCGCGATGGGTGATTGCAACATTTCAGATCCCTGACCTACGCTACAGCAGATTGGCAGAGCCATATCTCGGACAATCGGTAAAGCTAAGCATTTTATGCGCGGCTAGTACTTGGATAGATGACCGCAAAGGAACATCGTGCAAATAATAATACAAATAATCTTACCATCCCAAAGCGGAATTCATCCTGATACAAATTTTCCCCACTCCGCAGGCATAACTCTGGACAACTGCGGGATGTGATTAGGTAGAATAATATAAAAGTATGAAAAAATAACTATGAGACATTTGCTATGCCAAAAGGCTTACATAACATACAAAAATAATTTACCTTATCGATTTCAGAAAATCGTAAAACCTAAAAAATTTAAAAATTTCTTTTTAATGACGAATCTTTATTAAAAAACGAAAAAAGTAAGTCCTGTTTAGTAAAAGATGACCGTGCCATTCTCGAGGTATAAGCCATTAAACAATGTAAAACAATACATAACCTCACATTTCTCGAAATATAAAGATCGTTGTGATCTGGTCTCAGAACTCATTCAAGAGATACTTATGAGCTACCGTTTTGGAAAGTTTCAGGTCAAATGTTGCCGAATTACTACAGAATTCGCTGGTGAATAAAAATCGATTTTTTTTACAAAAAGATTTTTCTCTCTTCAAAGGAAAAAGATAAAACCTAAATATGTTACAGAATATTCTCCTCCATATTCCTACTCATCATAATTTTTTTTCATAAATTTTCCTTGTTCTATTTCACGGAAAAACAAAAAAATGAGTCCCGAAACTTTAATTTTCACCGTGCAGATCCACACACGCACACGCACGCACGTACGTACGTATACATGCGCGCACACACACACATCACAGACATTTTCTAAAAATAGTGTATTTCGATTCGCAGTATCTCAAAGCATGTTTCTTACATATTTTTAGCAAAACTTTCGTTTTACTATCACAAAGCATCCTCTATGAGGAAGAAAAATACTTTTATGCCCATCTAAATGAAAATGGACACTTTTTTCCCAGAAAAGCGAGACCAAAATTACACTTTTTGCCCTCAAAAATGATTAGCGAGAAAAAAGTGACTTCACTAGAAACTAGTCCAATTTTCTTTATTTCATCAAGTTCTACCAATAATCCTGATTTTTTATTCTCATTTAACGATATTGTCTTTTAACAGTCCATTAGTCCCGCTTTCCAAGTCAAAAAGTGGCCACAGTTGAGATGGGCATAAAGTACTATATGTAACTCGAGACATATGTAACTTGTTACATAATGTACTATTTTAACTCTTTAAACGTTAAACATTAAAAATAGATATGTTTTCAAAAATAAACGTTAATATCTTCCAATTTATCTAACAATCATCTTAAAGCTATTTTAGTGGAAGAAATACAATTCAATTTTGAATACGCATTTTTCAAAAATTGGTCATTTTAGCAAATTTAGAAATAATTTTTGCTTCCTCAAAGAGGAAGTTTTTGTAACAGTAACAAAGAAAATTTTGAAAAAACGTATGTGTAATTGTATGTGTGCGTGTGAATGTGTGTGTGTATGTGCGTGTGTGAATGTGTTTGTGTATGTGCGTGTGTGAATGTGTGTGTGTATGTGTGTGTATTCTGTGTTATGCGTGTGTCTGTGTGTGTCTGTGTCTGTGCGATTTACACGGTAAAAATTAATTTTTCATGACTCATTTTATGTTTTCTTGCGATGCGTTATTGATTGATGGATCTTTTTTTGTTCATTAGTGGTTTTCCGATTCTTGGGTTTTAGTTATTCGGGATTTTCGGTACTTTAGAAATAATATCATGATTTCAGTGTAAATGCATTTGAAAGAACATAAAGTTATTTATCTTTTGCGGCCCCAAATTATGGATAATCTTATTATCTTCTCTCGTTCTACAGGAAAACGTCATATTTTTTCTGACAGTTATATATCAAAAATATATAATAATGGAAAATCATTGAAATAATTTAAGGTAATGAGCAATATCTATGATTTTCTATAGCCCACGATAACTGGAGTAAAACCGCATGAATCTTACTGAAAATTTACAGAAATGTTGCCTTTCAGTATCTCTTGGCTGAGTTTTTGTCCAGATTATAAACCATTCTGTCAGGACTTACTGTATACAATACTGCAGCAATGAGACCGGCGCGCTCGCAATATCACTCTGTCTCCTGCCCAAGCTTCCTACGCGGCCCGTGCACCGTCGAACTTGTAACGGTCCTACTGTAGTACCAAATATAAATATTAATTCTCTTATAACACTAGAAATTCGCACGGACTGATCAATGCGAAAACGAAGATTCGCACAAAAGAGAATCGCGGAGAATAAGGATGTGTGTCTACATCCATGTGAGATATGACTGATGGAAAGGATAAGAGGAGTAGTAGCCGGGTTGCTTGGCGAGGCCTGGTAGGCCGCCGCCGCCAAAGGGTTGAGCTGACTGTCCATGAGAGGATCGTCAGTCAGCACACAGCCGCTTAGCAAGCAGGACCTTATTCCTGTCGCTCTTGTAAAATGATTTGGACAGTTGAATTTTGATATTTCCAGTTTACTTATTACTATTGGAAATATCTGAGATAAGCGCAAGTTGCTTTTATGGTATGGAACTATGTTGCTGAATAAATGCAAGTCTTGGAACTTGACATTGTAAATAAATAATAAGAGTATTTTATTTATATACCTATACAAATATACCTTACTCATCCTATATTTTCCTTATTACTTTCAATCATCTAGGTACCACGGGGAAAGATAATAATTAACTTTAATAATAAAAGGTTGATTATTTAAATTGAATAATAATAATATAATAATCACGAATCCTTACAAACTACATTGACAACTTTTCTAATAAATAAGCCAAAAGTAGGTAATGGAGAGAAGTTCACAATAATATTAGAACAATTTTATATGGGAATGATTGACTACGTTTGAGGAAGCTAAGTATCAATGAATTGACAACTGTTTTAATCTGTTTTATATATGTTTAAAAAATATGTGTATAATTTTAAATTATACATGATTTCAATTCAATTAATATATCTGACAATTATTTTAGAGATATTTTTGCGAAAATGTATGATTTTGAATCATGTGTACGCATTTTTCAATAACTAACTATTTTAACAAAATATTTTTACTCTTTGTACTGTAGATAATACTTACTTTAAAGCAAAATTTATGAAAGAAGTACTATTTTGAATTTTGCATATGACGTGCGAAAAATTTATCGATACTTTCGGTATATTTCAAAATAGAATTAATTAGATTTTGGAGTCAATTGGATGTACTTACTAATAATGTGATAAGTTATGAAAGATTTTTTAACGAAACAAAAATTGCTCATTTGAAAAGAGAGGTTGAATGAAAACATGCATTGTTCATATTACTTAACATATATAATAAAAAATAAATAAATACACATTCTTAAACTGCGCGTGATTTCCGTTCAATCTATGTACACTGAGAGAAAGAATTCTTTGCGGCAAAGAATATTTCTTAATTGTTAAGTTTTGCCGATTTGAATACGGTCAAATGAATATTTCTTAACAGTAAAACGCATCGTCTTAATAGTTAAGAATTGAGTACTTGAGTCGCTTGTCAACGGCTGACCGCCTGGCTTTAAGGTTAACTGAATTTTTCATATTTCTAAGATGTTTATATGATCGTTAGATGTTAGTAAAAGTTTTCACCTGCTACGATTATGTCTATTTACAGGATCTTTTGTGATTTTAATGCTCGAAAAGCATTATTATATGCTAGAAAATCGTCAAATAACCTTTCGTACTTGGCATGTTTATCTTACTCGTGCAGACTTTTCTCAAGTTCGAGTTCTTAACTATTAAGAATTCAACATTTGCGGCAAGTACGTCAGAATTCAATTCTGCAAGTACACGATTCATTTGCCACAAGGAATCCTTTCTCTCAGTGTATTTTAAAGAGCTATAAAAGAAATTTTTTTTAACCTTTTCAGACCTGAATTAAATCTGGCCATGATCTACCACTTTTTCAAGTATTTTTTGACGTTTTATGGACAAGCTAAGAAATTTGAGTGGTTACAAAAATGTTTGTTAACATATATATGTTAACAAACATTTTCGTAACCATTCAAATTTCTTAGCTTATATATATATATATATATATATATATATATATATATATATATATATATATATATATATATATATATATATATATATATATATATATATATATATATATATATATATACACACATGTATACCGGCGTATATTCCTAATACTCAGTATGTCGAATAGAATCCATCAAGTCAAGCTTAAAAAGCCGTTCCGACCGATAAATAATTATTTTTACATTTTTCGATTATGTCCATTTTAATGGACGTGAGGTCTAAAAGGATTAAATATTAATGAATTTTCCGCGGACAGACATATTAAAACTTAATTCAAATTTTTTAATTTTTTCAGGCTTGGAATATTCTAAAGCTTGTACCGACTGAGTTAATTTTCGTATAAATTTATTTAGTGCAAATTTCCACTATAAGATTCTCTGACTCAATTATTCAGGACCTCTCATATGTTACATTAATTCTGAAAAAATAAAATTTGATCAATAATAATCATTTTATCATTTATAAAAAGTGAAACAATAACAACAATTTTAATGCAACATTCTAATTATGAAAAATTTAACAATTATAGTTTTTCTTATTGATTTTTGGCATTTTAATTACGTGATATGACTTTTGAACTTTAAAATATTTGAATTTTAGTTTTCGAAACTATAATTTTCTGTATTATGAACTTCGAAACTTCAAAAATAAACTAGTTGTGAATTTTTAAATTCTGAATGGCAATAATGAAAAACTTTGCGTATTCTTGTAATTGAAACCAACCGTAAGGTGTATGGATATAAGAAGAAAAAGGTGCATAATGCCCGTTATGGACTTAATGAATTATTAAATTATTTAGTACAACTTTAACTAAAAGAAAACTTCTGGATCAAATCAGTTTTTCTTTGCGGTTTTCATTTATTTTTAAAAGAATTTCTGAATAGAGTGTTCATATTCAATTGAAAAAATATAAATATTCCGTTTTCTATTTTATATACAGATAATGCAAATACCTATTATTCAATTATCATTTCTTTAGAAAATGATGAATACACAATTTTTATTTCTCTTAAAGTACCGTTCTTATATACTATAATTCATCAAAATATATTTCTTTTTTGAATTTTACAGATTTTTATTTGTTTTTATTTTATTTAAACATGGTCAGAAACGGGACAGAGATAAATCGATAAATCCTCAGTATGTATAATATATAATATTTTAATTCTAAAAATATTTGATGAACCACACCAGAAGAAAACTGAAAATTGTATTAGAAAAACCATATTGATTTTTAATTTACCTCTTATACGTTTCATAGATGTTTAAATAAGCAGCGAGTATTTAAATGCCTTTGTAAAATTATTTCATAGTGTAAGAACGTAAAAGATAGGCTATTATTCCATTTTCCGAATCACTTCTTTTCAATAATTTCTTGACAAATTCTAGATCAATTATTCATTTATGCATTATTTATAATGTGTCTGGAGTTTAAAATGGAAATAATATACTTACTGAAAAATCATCACCGTATTTCAAAACAAAAGGTTGTGCGAGTAAACCCATAATAGCTGTTGGTCCTACTGTCACATCTTTTGTACTACCGAAGAACATATATACAAAACATCCCATAAAACTACTGTAGAGTCCATACTGAAAAAAGAATAAACTATTAAAAAATTTTCTTTATTTCAATGCTTTAATATATGGTTGTAATTTTAGTCTATGTAATTGTATATTAAAGAGCGTGTGCGTTTACGCATGGATGTGTATTGCCTATATATATTTTCGTATACTGTAGTACACGTGTTTCTTGATGGAAAATTAACAATTTACACGGAAGCGCATCCATACGTATAGATAAGAAAGAATGAATTTTATTTACGAGGCAGTATGGCATAAATTTTAACTACGTGCATCTGCGTCGGAATTTAAAATCCTCATACCAACAAATATTTTACAGCTACTATCCAAGTTTTTGCGGATTGTATATATCTTACATATTTACATGAAAACTTTATAAGACTATGACAAACGTTGTTATTGTGTTAAATGAAACAACTTTAGTTTTGATTTGTCCTTTTCTTATTCTTATTTGTAGCCTTGTTTTAAAATTATTGATTATTAATAAAATATGTACAAATTTTCGAATATGAATGGACGATTACTTATTTGTCTAATAGCATCATGTTTCATCCAATTTGTTTTTCGACATATCGTTAAAGATGGATATGTAATAAACAATATAAGTAATATTAATTACATAAATTGTATTAATATGAAAGATATTTTAAATGTATATATATATATATATATATATATATATATATATATATATATATATATATATATATATATATATATATATACATTTAAAATATCTTTCATATTAATATATATATATATATATATATATATATCAAAATAAAGATTAATCGATCATTTACGATTTGCATAGTACCAAATTATGTAAGTAAATGTAAACAAATTACAGTTATTTTATTGATTTTCCTACGATTTCTAAAAGAAATATTTTTGTAGAGTAATAATATGGACACAAATTAATACACGATATTACTCTTTAAAAAATCTAAACTTTTACTTGAATAAGTCGACCTCATCAGAACTGAGTACAAAGTATAATCAGACTGTAACCGTGATATGCAAATGAATATATAATCGATATGTCCGTCAACGATAAAAATGTAGCAATAATGCAACACAAGCGAGGCATATATCATCATTCGATAACGCGTGAAAATACTAGGAATAGCAGAAGTGCACTACACACATAAGCCAGACTAACAAGTTATTCATCGCAAAGCATCTTATAGATACTATAGATACAGCAACCGCAGCCGCAGCCGCAGCCGCATCCGGAAGTAGGCGCGCGTCAACGAGCAAAAAGGTTTGGAGAGTTATAGGCGCATAGCCGGCGGGGGCTATAGGGGAAACCGGAGTAAAGCGAGCCTTAGGGTAAAGAGAGCTTTTTGATTTTCTCTCACTGCTTTGAACTTTAGTGTGCAGAAAAATTTGAAACTATGTATTTTAAAAGTCTGCAACTATATGATAAAGTAAACTTGCATATTAGTTCTTTGTTTTAAAATAAAAAAATAATAACACTTTCGAGGTACTTAAGATGATTTTGGTCTTTCTTAAACATTTCGTAATATCTATAAATATTGTTCATACTCAATTTTGCCAAGACATGTAATGAATTGTAGAACATTTAAGGGGAAAACAGTACCTGAAAGATGGGGGGTCTCCAAGGCCGGTTTTTGACCCAAATTAGATTTGGGCCAAAAAAATCGAAAAAAATTCCTACAGTATCTACCAAAAATAAAAAGTCAATTCCACCCTAAACGGTCCACCCCAGTCCCCCTATTCACCCCCACCACCCCTTCAAGAAATGAAAACTTCACCGCTTGTATACAGCATTTTTGGAAAGATTCGACACTGTCAAACTTGTATTTGCTTAATAAAGTACACTATTACCTCTCTATGAACTACCTTCACTCTTATTCATCATTTTTAGCCTTTTTACCCCCCCCCCCTAAAGGAAGGTGGAGGGGGTGGTTTTATTAATTATTTATGTGCAGGGTATGTAAATACAAAATATCTAAGCTTGATCACCAGACTTGACTAGGGTATCCTGGGGTTTTTGGGATCACTGATTCCGAATCCGAGGTCCGTTGATTCCTATCATATCAGAGTCAAGGTTATTTGAAGGACTCAGCGTAAAAGAGCCGATAAAAAAATCCTGAAAAATACATATATACATTTTTGGGAACGCTGAATCCGAATTTGGGGTTTATTTAACAGGTAGTTGATAGAGAGTTCATACTGTACTTTATTAAGCAAATACAAGTTTGACAGTGTCGAATCTTTCAAAAAACGCTGTATACAAGCAGTGAAGTTTTCATTTTTTGAAGGGGTGGTGGGGGTTAATAGGGGGGTGTGGATGGTCCGTTTAAGGTGAAATTGACTTCTTATTTTTAGTAGAGACAGTAGGAATTTTTTTTTAATGTTTTGGCTCAAATCTTATTTGGGTCAAAAACCGGCCTTAGAGACATCCCCCACCTTTGCACTTTATTCGAAGCATTCCTTAATAGCATGCTACTCCGTAAATTATACGTACTCGGGCAAAGTGAGCTTTGGACGATATAGCATATTAAAGCATGCAGTTAAATAAACTAAGAATTTTGTCTGTTAATAAAGTAAGTTCTAATTATGTTATCTTTTTGACTATTCTAATATCACGAATTAATTAGTCAGAATGAAATGAAAACCGTATTTTGGAATTTCTATCAAATTTTCGTTGATTTTGATTTATATATGTGTTTAGCATGTACAAATGTATTAAAAACATACTTTTTAAACATATATTTAAAAGAAAATTAATTATATATTATTTTTATTACTTAATAACTAAAAGCTCACTTTACCCCGGGCATGGGGCAAAGTGAGCCCAAATGAATTTTTTTATTATATTCAAAATTAAAAGTGGATCTATTTACTTTAAGAGGTTAAAACTTTTAGGTATCATTAATGAAAGTTTAAAGTACAGTTTGAAACTAATTGCAATGTCTTCAATTCATACATGTTCTTTATTTCGATCAACAAACTTTTTCAGGCTCACTTTGCCCCGGTCTCCCCTATAGGTGCTGTTGAAAAATTGAGGAGCCTTCTCGCTCCGCGGACGTACCTACCTGAGGCGGCAATCCCGCAACGACGGCGTAAGCAATTCCCTGGGGTATGGCGGTGAGGCCGACGGTTGTTCCGGCCAGGGCGTCCTGCAGCAGTTTGCTCCAGGAATATTGCGGAAGCCAGCCGACTATCGGGATCCTACGGCGCAGCAGATCCCGAGCGCTGCAGCACTTTGACCGTTTCCTCATCTCGCAGCCTGTCGCCGTGATGTTTGCACCGAAAACAAACAAACAAACACGCACACCGGCTCAGACAACGATCTCACGAGTCTCGAAGCATTTTAACGCCTGTGCTCTCTGTCTAAGTTTGCTCCCAACGTAAATTGCCCTCCTACTCCCTATACTACTACCCTATATACCTCCTACTCTTATACCTACGTTATCTGTTACTTTAATTGTCCGTTCGTTTATCTAACTGTCTTTCAGTCTATTGGCACCTTCGTACATGGCTGTTGACGCTTCTTTACACAATGTAGAAATAATACTTTCGTCGTCCTACTGATTGAAATATTACTTATTAGATATTCATTGTCTAATATTATAATCAATTCCAAGATATCTCGTTGTACGATATGTGCTAAGTACAAGTTCTGTAAAAAAACAGTTTAGAAATTGTGAATATTTGATGGTATTAATTGAAGATGTAATGAATTATTCATATTATAGTGTTCGATTAAATGTACATGATAATAACATCTCTGATGTAAAGATGGCCTGTGCACATAATTTATTATTCTTAAGAATCTTACGTACTACTCGAATAATTTCAGGATTCTTTTTACTTTAAACTATATTTGTCTTTGTTATTATTGTCAATCCTTCAGTTTAGAAAATTAGCCATAATGTCTGGTTAACTTATTAACTATCAGCCAGATTAATAAGCTATAAATAAGGCAAATTATAGGTAATATCTGGCTGGAATCTGGATAAAAGGATGCTTTAAGCAAATACGAATTTTGACTGCAAATCTAACCTATTTATATTTTGTTTCTACAATTTATTAGTTTTTAATAATGTACGCATTTTATAAAATATTGAATATAGTATGATGTAAATAAATATAAATATTATTATTAACAAATAACAATTTACGAGGAAATAGACACCAGCGAATGTAATACTAAAAGTATTTGCTACCCAATTATTTCCCTTCCTAAAATTAGTCGATCGTAACAAACGTTTGAAAAAGATTTGAAAACAATTTTTTTCGATATATTCTATGCTAGTCTTTTACAAACCATTTTCAAACATTTTTCAAACGTTTTTAATACGTTTTAATCCAAACGTTTAAAATCGTTTTTGTACCGTTTAAATTGTTACCACACAACAGTCCTCGGGGAGTTTTTAAAAATGTTTTAAAAACGGGTTTACAACGTCTTATGTGGAACGAATCTGCGGACATTCAGACGTTTATTTAAACGTTTTACAAATGTAGTATGACTAAAAGTGCTTATTATTTCAAATTTTATTAAATTATTATTATTTCCATAATTAATTAATATATAAATTACTTATTTTATCAAATTCATATTAACTAGAATATTAAGCAGATTCTAGATAGAAATTAGGTAAAAAACATGTTGTTGTTAACTGATTTCTAGCTAATTCCTTAACCAAATTAAATCAGATTTAGAAAATCCAGCTCATAGCTGGCTAGAAACCAGTTTAGATTTCTACAAGGAAGTTTTTAAAAATTATGTGCACAATTTCTAACAGCGAAATGTATTTTTCTAGAATTAGAATTACAATGTATACTTATGTTTTAATTTATATTACAATAGCTTATTATCCCTTGCAAACTCTTTACTCTTTCTCGCTTTGATTCTAACATCGGTCCGCGTGCTCTTTATTTTTCCAAATAACTTTATGCATCTATCTGTTTGTTTTCCTCAGTATTCATGCATTTCACTTCCTCTCCCTGATAGAAAATTGACAATCATTTACGGCCTGTTCGCTATCTATTGACCAACTTCTGTGGTCAATTTGTAGCCAACAATTACACCATAAGTTGACCATAATATGAGTAAAGATACATTTATAACCTCAAATACATGTATTAAAATTTAAATTCGTACAATGTTTCTTTGTTTAATGGAATTTACAATAAAATTTAGTTTACTAATGCGAGATATGTATGCGAAGTTGCAGTATTGCATGCATTTTAAGTTTTAACTCCGATTCTACACGTAAAATATATGCCCATGATGCCCAGTATAGGTATAATATAAGTGCATGCGCACGCGCACGGCATTGGGCACTTTAGGTGGTTTGTAGACCTCTGGCGCCACTAGCCACAAATAGAAATAGATAGATAATACATAAGAATAACATTTATTAGTGTATCTATATACACAATACATACGTTTTTATTCCTCTTATTTGTCGTATATATAGATACACCAATCAATGTTATTTTTATGTTTATGTCTTATTCTTTTAGCGTGCAAATGCCTCTCCAAACATACGTGCAGACATGTATACATACACGGTGTGTTAACAGCTGGGAGTCTGGGGAGATAGCAGACCCTTACCTGTTTGAAACATTTAAAGAAAAACGTAGTTTTGACTTGTGAGCAGTTTAGCAGATTTCGCTTAAAAAGTTGAACAGGATTGCTGAGTAAATTTTGCCCAATAGAATCAAGTAAATTTTAGTTAACCACTAATGCAATTTTTACTTAAGTCGTTGAGCTAGAGCAGTTGGACAAGTTCAACGCAAATAAATAAGCAGTGTTTATTCCAATTTATGTATTTATTTGTTAATTAATATATATTTATTAAGACGATTAAATTAAACCAAAATGTATCGTACATATCTTAAAAGAAATACAAGAGAAAATATTTGTAGGCTAGGTTTGAATATTTTCAGCATGTATTATTTGTTCTCTTTTAAGTATCTAATTCGTATTCAATTATTTTAGATTCATTAAATTTTATTTATAAATAATTCTATAAATTACACCACTATTTGGCAGTAAACCGTCATAAGTAACCGGTCATAAGCTGGGTTGTTAACTATAATATAGGCCATAAATTTATTCTACACCTGAAAATTAGGCATCATATGGCGAATAGTTGGTCAACGTTTCTACCAGGGGCTACTTCATATCTTAAGACTCTCTTTCAGTTCTTTTATAGTGATAACAGCCGAGTCTTATCTTACAGAAACTTTGGATATTATACCGTAAAATTTTGTAAACACTTTATATCTTCAAAAAAGGTATAGAAGAAAATTAAGGTTAGTCTTTTATCTAAGTGTCAAAAACTATAGTTTCCATGAATATTACAACAGTTAATTAATAAACAGATAACCTGACTAAATCAAGTAACGAATATTAAGCAAATATTTCAAGATCACGAACTATTACTCTACACGTTAAAAAAATACGCATGTTAACTATTAACATTTTTTGTCAGTAAAAATGACACAAATATTTATTAATTTGCAGATAATTGTTCATTTCAATTATATTAATTTAAAATGATAATTTTTACAAAATAATACCAGTAAATTTATTAAAAATTTGCTAACTATGTTGTCCGCGCCTTTCTGTGTTTGTTTTTATCAAACAAGCCCAATAAGCCTAAATTGGAACCTTTATATTACGCATATTTGCGTCTGCAATATTTGCTACATAATAAATTAGTTTGTATTTATGATATTTATTTAAGTACAGTTAGTACAGATACCTATAATGTTTACTTCGGATATCGCTGAAAAAATAAATCATGTTTTAAAGCCTATTAACCCGTTTTAATAGACAAAAGCGGTTAATTCTTTTACCATGTATAATAAGAAAGGCAATACATCCACAACACAGCATATACTTAATAATGCTAAATAGTTGTATGTATAGTGTGATATTAATTCAGATGAAAAAGTAAAAGTATTATTATTTATTATTTAAAATAAAATTGTATACAAAAATTAAAAAATGTTCCATGTAAAAATTATCATAATACGCACAGTCATATTTGGAATCGACTGATGAAACGTATTTAAAATATTCTATTTATATTTGTTTTACCGTTTAGTGATTTATCAAGATATCAATAAGTTATTAAAATGTTTCAAGACTGTATAATTTTTTAAATCTCAATATAAATCTGTTATTGTTAAATTCTTATAATCTTTATAAAATTTAATTTCGTTAACCAAAAAACATTTACCAGCGTTTAGTTTCACAAATTGCTTAAGGACATGTAAAATACCTACTCGACTCCTATATAAATCCTAATACACGATAGAAATCTTCAGTTATTTATTACATTTTTTAGAGAAGCTATATCTAACTATACTTATATATTTCACATCCAATTTTTTCTTAGAGTTAATAATAAAATCTGTTGCGATTTTTCCTGAAGATTCTTGGTATAAATTCGAAAAAATAAAAAAGCGTTTTTTCCAAAATATTTATTTATTAATGAGGAAAATACCCTAGCTACAAGAAACTATCTTTACTGTTCACTTGAATCTAGCTAAAATATTTGTATATCTTAAAGTGATGCTAAACTCTAAAGCCACCTGTAACCGACAAACACGAGGATCCACTTTTCTCATTTCATTTTCAATTTTGTGTAAATATCTCTATAGGACGTTGTCGTCCCAATTAAAAACAACAACTTTGAGAGATATTTTCTCTGAATTTAAAATTGAATGAAAGAAAGTGGTTCACGGATTTTACGGTTACAGCGGTATTTACATCACCTTAACGAAGGTTCAATCAGAACAATATTTTCATTTATTAGAATCTTAAAAAGTAGGTAGGTAAGTTAAAAAATTCTTATATAATATATTTATAACCAATAAGCACGTTTGCTTTCAGATTTGGAATATAAATAAAACTTATCATAAAACAAGATTAATAAATTAAAAATATCTATTTTCCATACGTATGAAATCGGTTGTAAATAAATGTTGTAAATATATCTCTTTAATGCAAACATAAATGTATTATATGCAATTTACATAATTAATACGATTATTAAAATTTAAAATAATAAATACATAATTTTTCGATTTC
Organism: Gastracanthus pulcherrimus; assembly: GCA_949152435.1. NCBI lineage: Eukaryota > Metazoa > Arthropoda > Insecta > Hymenoptera > Pteromalidae > Gastracanthus > Gastracanthus pulcherrimus. Next base: position 141,353,777 of record OX424573.1, read on the forward strand.
TGATTAGTGCTATAAAATATTGTAATATAAAAATAAATGCATGCTATTAAAGAAAAATTATTGAAGAAAATTAAAATATTAAGTAATTAACTTAATAAATGTTAATAAAACATTTGTTAAATACATAATGTTTAAAAAAATTAAAATTATTATAATATATGAATTAGATTAACATTTATCTATACCTCAGTTATATATCAAATATTAGTAAATTATTTAATTTAAAACTGTATTAATAAATACATTGGGCTTATCTACGTCTAATAAAATTAAAAACAACTACATTATTTGCAATACTTGTCATAATGCAGACAGCTACTTACGCGCACTATTTGTACGTTAAAAGAAAGTTGCTTCCGGCATCTCGTGAACACATTTGTAGTTTCATCTCAAAAAGCGATCGTCGAGATGCCCTACGTCTTCGTAATTAAACAACAAACTTTTATTAGAAATATAATAACGAAACGATTGCCTCAGAACTCGTAAACAAATCACTTCGCTAGCGTCTTAAATCTAAATTCACACATTCTTTAACTGACAGAGCCGCAAAAACGAGATGTTAAATCAAAATTGTGTCAGTTGGCGACGGCGGATGTCTCGCGACCATATGGCCATTCGCACACAATTAAATGGGCGAGTAAGACAAGAATTCACCGCGCGAAATTTCTTAAGAGGGCTCTTATTGGCTTAATCCGATTTCTCGTCGTTCGCTCTCTTTGTCTAAAGTCGAGTTTAAAGGCGCTTTCTTTTCCGGCCGAAGATCAATCGCCATTGGAGAGTATTGACTATAGGCTGTCACGAGACATCGCGTAACAGGTTTTCTCTCCGAATCACGTGAGGTGTGGCTTATGCAAAGGCCGCGATTTTCAAAGACGTGGTAACAGGTTTACGAAGATTAAATTAAACTAAATAATCATTTCTAAAATAACTTTTCTCTGTGCACCAATTCTCTATTATTTATCTATATTTAGATACATTAAAGTATCCAATTATTGAAACGTTTTAAATAAACAAACTGAATGAATAAATAAATAAATAAATTGTTATTATTGTTGTATTTTTAAGTAGTTTAATGTAAAGTAAGAAATATTCAAATATGTAATTTTGTATATAATTTTAAGATTAATTTTTAACATAAAATATCTTTTATTTTCGCTTTAGATAGATCCAAAAATGACGTCTTATAGTCTACCTAGGTGGATGCATCAGAACTATTCGCCCTGAGCATGACCGGTGGCGACATCTAAAATTTGGAAATTCGGGGGATATACTCAATATATATAGTAATACTTTCAAGGCTCCCTTTATTGCTATATACCGCCAACTCAAGCACTGCGATCGTTTCTTTTATCCCCTCCAAGCGTATATTGCTCATAGCGAAAGCTACCCGCCGGCAATAATACGAAAGAAAGGAAGAAAGTAACTTGAAACTGTCAAATAATTTTATAACTTAATGTGTATACTGTTTCAACTTACTTATTTTATGTAAACAACTAATTATTGAAAACATAGATAATAGAAAGCGTTCTGAAAAATATCACCAAAGAATGAAATGTATAAAGTAGATAATAAAATAAATTAAAATCATTGAAATATATGTGTATATTAAGTACATTAAATAATCAATTTTTATAAACCTTATCCAAAAAAATATTTTAATTAAAGTATTATCAAGGATATTTGTCAAAAACAATAAAAATCATACACATATTTAATATACTAGATTCGTGTATATGTACATGTTACGAGTATCAATTATATAATATAAATAATCCGTGTCGAAATAAACGAGATTTTTTGTCAGAAAATCGATAAGAAAACTAGCCAATTTCTGACAATTCGGACAGAATTGGCTCATAAATGATGTAGGTTTCTACCAGGGTTCTGATCATTTTGACCTATGGAGAGAATTCTCTTAATCTTATCTTAAAAAGAGCTCGCACCGTCTTGTAAGTCTTTTTAATATTTTGACGAATGCAAAAATAATGTATTTAAAAATTTTATTTTGATCATCATGAGGGTAGTATTTTGAAAACTAGTATGAAGATTCTGTTTAATGCATTTTTAAATTTATAGAAACAAATACCACTCCAAAAATTAAAAGATGAATCGCGTGGAGTGCGGTCGAAATCGCTTGTAAGTATTAGAAACTTTATATTGAACAGTGTTACGTGCATGCTAGTGACTTATATGATTTTTAAGTCTATAAATAGAAAAAATTACAATACAAAACCTTAGTCCTTTTTTAGTAGAATTAATAAAATTACTCTAACTATTATCTTTTCTATAATAATATTAATGACCTTATACTATTTATGATGCACAAATAAAGAACTACTATACATTATGATATGGAACAATATATTTATTAATAATTTCATGAACAACTATTTTTTATTCTCTAATGCCTTTTATGTATTTGACTTCAGAATTTTAGTTAATAAACATAAAAACCTTAGATTTTTTCAAATCGCGAGTAAATTTATAATTTGTAAACTATAATTTACAAAATATAAACATACGTTACTCGAATCTTTAATATGCAATCGATTTTTCCTGAAATACACATCGATATTGGCATAAAAAATATTTCACTATATTTTTATAAAGAAAATAATTTATTAAAGTATCTTACTCGTCTTAATGGCAGAATATTTGGCCATTCTATTCAATCTAGTGATTGATTCTATCTTCAGGTTTACAAAAAGCGCAGGATATAAAATAAACATAAAATGTAATAAAAAATTCAACAAGGTTACGGAAAAAAGAAATATTTGTGAATTACTGTAATAGAACGCGTGCATTGACTGACCAGGATGAGCGATATCCAACGCACGAGTCACGATACTATCTGTATTTCACGGTCTATACCAGTGTTATGGTTAGTCTACATGCCGTTAATCAACAGTTGCTTTACCGGACGAGAAGCACTCTAGCCATTTAAATTGCAGCGTGCGTTTTACAAAAACACTGTAATGAATTGAGTACAAGTCTCGTCGAAACGCGGCCGCGAAACTGCTTTTTTAGTTGGGCCGCATTTTCTGTCCCGTTACGTTTACGTAAGGAAAAACGATAATAATCTTTCGTTTGTGCGCAAAGTATTTATTTTATTTATACGTACACAGACAGTCATTATCCACGCGTTCGTGTATAATTTTAGTTAGTACACTAATGATTTTAGCTGTAGCCTACGTAGTTATTATTTCTTCCAGTATAATAAAATAATTCGTAATGAGATGAACAGTTACTTTGCCTAATACAAAGTTATATAAATATTAACAATATTGTAATACTAATTGTAATAATAATATTACAAAGTTATATTATTATTATAATATAGAAGTAATGCAATTTTTGTTTTACAAATATTTATAATCAAAATAGAAATTAGTTTTCTAGAATTAATGATTTAAAAACTGTTACACGATCTTCGATATTTCTTAATCTTTCGAAAGTTAAAATTTTTTTAATTTTATACGTAATTAGAATATGTTTATGATACGTTAATGCGATTTAAATTTAATCTATAGTGAAGATGTACCTGCACCGAATACATAAACTGTATCTGTATGCACATAGAATTTGTGTTTATAAGCTAAAGTAAGCTTAACATTCTTTTTTGGTATGGTAATATTTATATATATGTAACCCCTTCAATTAACAGTATAAAGCATTAACACATAGGTAAATAATATAAAAGCAATGAAATAATGTCAAGAACCGCATTAACGAAGTACAGTATTAACTTGTGCATATACTGTACCGCGATATAGGTATATTCATAAAATTGGAGCAAAACTTTAGATAGCTTAATACGAGTAGCTATATTTTTAAAATAATGTACCGTTTAATATGCACAGTTTTTTATGAACTACTTCTGTGCTTCTTTTACATTACACACTAGTTTTTTAGAACAAATTAAAAGAAAACTTAGCTTACAATAAATAAAAATGTCCCTTTTGTGACGGCTCAGAGAGATAAGACTCTAATGTTAATATTGAAAATGGGTGTTAAATAAATGATAATACACAGTGTATATTTCAAATAAAATAACTTTCATTTATTCAAACTCGCACAAGGAAGGAATAACGTCAGTAATGTGCGACTGCTCTAGCTAGATGCTCTAGTACGACTAAAAACACTTGACAAAAGGACATAAGAGAATACCGGGGCAGACGCATATAGTTCCCCACTCTTTTCTATATCTCGCATTTCAGCTTATGTCTTTGGGACATTTCTTAGTAAGTCGATTCATTTTTGTACAAGCATGTAGTAGTGTATAACTACAGTTACACACATACGTATGCTAAAGCATAGCGATATTCCAACACACCCCCTAAAAAACTAATCGACTAACAATTAAACCGAAAAACTAATAATATGCCTTTATATTATCTGTTTTGTATACACATACAATTTATGTACAGATTTTATATAACAATTATATTTGATCAATATCAACTTATATATTATAGACTAGACAATCATCCTTCCTTATATTTTCTCTAGGGAATTACATATGGTCCAACATTTGTTGCATAGTTTAGGGAAAACCCAGAAAAACCTAATCAGACCATTTATAATGCTTAAAATTCAATCATCATTTATATAATTATCACGTGTATATTACAGAATTATTTTTCTATTTTTACACAAAGTAGTTCATAACAATATATTATTTATAGACTTAAATACGTATACCATGAGAAACTTTGTTAATAAAACCAAATTCAAATTCTTAGTTTTATAAACATAACTGTTAATAAATACATATTCCAATTTATTACTTATTGAAATTTATTCCTTTTAATCTGTTTCTTATATATATATATATATATATATATATATATATATATATATATATATATATATATATATATATATATATATATATTATAAAAAAAATATATATTATATCAATGGTAATACACTTTGATATTTTATGATTAATTTGGCTGTTTCCAGTTTTAATACAACCATTATTATTTCCATAAATTGTAAATATGATTAATCTTTCATTTACATATTTATAGTCACTTTTATTGTTCTATTGACTTCTATTACAAAGCTTTTCTAATTTTGTTCTTAAAAAAAATTATATATTCTATTTCAGTTTTTCAAACTACTATGGAATTCAATTCAACAGACTTTACACTCCTTATATTATTTAAACAAATAATGTGTGGTATTTCTTTTTTATTATTAATACTGTAATCAAAATCCACTTAATCAATTCAAATATAACAAATACTTCATACAGATATCAAAGTACCTCTTTATTTTCAGATCATAGCTTAAAATATTTTACTGCTGTATTTTCTATTCAAATCATGTACATATTATTTACATGGAATAACCAATATTATTTTGTAAAGGGGCATCATACTTTTACTCAGAAATAAAACTTTTATTCAAGATCATACTACTTTCATTGCACATCAACCTTTTCTTTCTATTGCCATGAAGTTTAATATAGATATTACGAGTATGATATTATTTTTAATACAGTATTTAACAGCTATGTTTTGAAAACCTTTTTCTCTTTTTATAATAGCAAAAGCTAAAACAAATGTTTTTTAAATTAACATTTTATACATTTACTATATCTTAAATACTATGTCTTAAATTATATCACAAGTTATTAAATATACAGATTTAACTGTCATATACCACTTCATTAGTACCTTTATTTAAATTGTTCTTTTAATACAATTTACAAAAATCAAAACAGTTTGTATTTGTATATGATATAGTTATAAACTGAATTAGTTTATGCATATCCATTATAAATCACATACCTGAGATTTTAACTAAGGCAAAAATTTTAGTACTCACTAAATATTTTATATATCATTCTTAGCATAAACCTTGAATAACATTTCAAGTTTTCTATTTTATGGATTTACAAAAAATTCCTTATTTGTAATACGAGGGTAGTTCAATAAGTCTTTAGAATGACCAACAGATGGCGCGCGAATCGCTCCAAATTATCTGTTTTCAGTCAGCACCACTCCCGACTAGATATATGGTGCAGTCACAGTCCACATCTTCTGAGTTTACGTGTTTTTATAACCAATTGAAAAAAAAAATTGCTTGTTAAGAAAAATGGAAAAAACGAGTTCAGAGTGGTAATTAAACATTTTCATTTAAAGGGTTTAACTCCATATGAGATAAAAAATGAATTGGACTCAGTTCATGGCACATCTGCCCCTGCCTTAGCAACGGTTTATAACTGGGTAAATGAATTTAAGCGTGGTCGTACATCAATAAGTGACGAACCACGTTCAGGAAGGCCCGTAGAAGCAACTACTCCCGAAATCATCAATAAAATCCACGATATGGTGTTGAAGGATAGAAGATTAAAAGTGCGTGAGTTAGCTGAGGCCACAAGGATATCTATAGGTGCAGTTGTTTCAATTCTACATGAAAAATTAGGCATGAAAAAGCTATCGGCAAGATGGGTGCCGCGTTTGCTCTCAGCTGAAAATAAACGCAATAGAGTGGTCGCCTCTGAGGCTCTTTTGGCGCGCATAAGTCGGTATCCTGAGGAATTTTTTCGTCGATTTTTGACTGTGGATGAAACATGGATACACCACTACACTCCTGAGACAAAGGAACAATCCAAACAGTGGATTTCCACAGGCGAACCAGCTCCAAAGAAGGCAAAGACCGTAAAGTCAGCTGGTAAGGTTATGGCTACATTTTTTTGGGATGCACGTGGAATTATACTTATTGACTACTTGGAAAAGGGTAAAACAATTACTGGTGAGTATTATGCATCATTATTAGAGCAGCTGAAAGAAGAAATTAAAAAAAAAAGACCACATTTGGCGAGAAAAAAAATTCTCTTTCATCACGACAACGCCCGAGTTCACACATGCTTCGTTTCAATGGCTAAAATTGAAGAACTAAAATTCGAATCGGTCGAACACCCACCGTATTCACCAGATTTAGCCCCCAGTGACTTTTTCTTATTTACAAACTTGAAAAAATGGCTCGGTGGACAGAGATTTACGGACAACGAAGACGTCATTGCCTCTGTAAGTGCTTATTTTGAGGAACTTCCGAAAACGCACTTTTCTGAAGGATTAAAAAAACTTAAAAAGCGATTGACCAAGTGTATAGAGCTCCAAGGAGATTATGTTGAAAAATAAAAAAAAAATTTACCCAAAAAAAATTGTTTTTATACTTTATTCTAAAGACTTATTGAACTACCCTCGTATTAAGTATCCATTTACTATCACATATATTTTTAACCATACAATTTTCATACTAAACCTTAAATAGCAAATATGTTTTACTATTGATAGCGTATTCTTATTAAATGCTACCTTATTCTTATTCCATAAGATTATATAGTCCATGTTCAATTTTATTATCATAAAAATTCTATAATAGATGTTTTATCCTACCACTCTATTTAGGCTCCGTTACCAATTCATATTTTTCTTAGACTCAAGCCTCGATTATTTTATCTTTATAGGCTTATTTATAAATATTCGTTTTTGTTACGAATTTATTTCGTTTTATTAAATTCAGATTTATTATGGCAAATTAAGATTGTCACTATTTTGCACATCAGTTTCCGTTTTTGTTTTTAAATATCCAATTTACTATGATAGTTTTCTGAAAAAAACAAATTACGATTTATTTATAATAAAGAAAACGAAACTAGCTGACTTTTCAATGCACTAGATTATATAATATCTAATTGTCCGATTAATCTATACCAGATTTAATATGCCAAATCATCTAATTAATCAATATCTGATTTAAAAAAGGCTTTATGCAATGTTATTTATGAATATCAGATTTTTCAATCAAAATTATCTTATTTTTAATATTCAATTTTATAAACAAAACTATCAGATTTCTCAATATCAGATTTATAGAATAATTATCTGATTGCTCATTATCAGATTTGTTTGATTATAATCAACTGATTTCTTATTATCAGATTTCTTTAACTGTATCATCAGATTTCTTAATATCAGATTTCTTCGATTATTATCATAATTATCAGATCTCTTACTATCAGATTTCTTCGATTATTATCATAATTATCAGATCTCTTACTATCAGATTTATTCGATTAAAATCATCTGATTTCTTACTATCAGATTTCTTTAATCGTGTCATCTGATTTCTCATTATCAGATTTCTTTAACTATATCATCAGATACATCAGTATCCGATTTATTTAACTATGGCCATCAGATTTCTTAATATCAGATTTATTTAGCTATAGCCATCTGGTTTTGTAATAACAGATTTAATAATCATCTTCTGATTTATCATCATCAGATTTATAAATATTTACTGATTTTGACATAATGTTCATATGCATCAGTTTTATTATCATAAGAGTTTTTTTTTAATGCAAACTCTTTATAGTACTTTTTCAAACCTTCTACACTCTGTATGTGTCTAGTTTCTATTCAACTAAAATAGATTTACTTAATATTTACTTTCATAAAACAACAATCTTAAATTTTTATTCATTTTAATTTCAGGCTCTTTATAGTACCGTGATTCATATGTTTGTTTGACAATGATTATTGCATAAGTTTTTTCTTTTCTTTTAATAATCATTTTAATATCTACTTTTGGAAACATCAATAAACTATAATGTATAAAATTTGTGCAATAGTAAATCTATGCCTTTAAGTCTTTTATTTAATACCAAAAACATTCTTTTATGTTTTAGTTTAATTTAACAATTGTAATTTAAAATGAGTCTGGCCTTTGTTTCGTTGCTATATTAGTTTAAATCAAATTCATTAAAATACGAAACATTTTCATTTATAGATTATAGAGTGATTAGATTATAAACGTTTTTATGAACTATAAACAACGGACTTTAATCAAACATGTACCTTTACACATCAGTGTAATATAACTTTTAAATGTAGCTTATTTAATTAATAATTTATTTATATTCTAGAAATTGTATTCTATTGTATAAACTTTACATTTATGCCAGAATATATCTATCAAGTTATTTTGATAATCTTATGTATTTCAATAGATATTTTACATTTATCTACTTTAAAATTTATAGATATTTCATTGTTTAACTGCTTACCATTTTCAATCATTTTTACCGTCTTATTTCCAATCGTATACAACATCATCATTTTAATGAAAACAATCATTTGTTGTATTTTTCGTTCAGTGATCTCATATGGAGTCATAAATATGACTCTAGTTCGACTTGCAATGCGGCACGCTCCAACGCGTCACCTCGGACTTCATGGAGGGCTTGACTGGCTCGACTGGAATCTCGACTAGAACAATGAGGCCCTTGTGCCAACCACATATAGTCGACAATTTCAACTTTTCTTCTCTGCGTCGTAGATACGGAAATTCCATTCTTTGTCACAGATTTTTACAAGCCAGTGATTGTAATTTAACAAATCTCTGAAACAAATCATTTTGTTAATAACAACGATTTTATAAAAAAAAACTTCACTGTTAAGAAGAAAAATTATTTTCTTATCTTTGAACTTTCATAGAATAAATGTTTTATCATAAAGACTTTGCCATGTGACATTCCAATGTGTACTTCTCCAATAATTATTTTATTTTACTTGAAGTTTTCTTTGTACTAATATCTTCTGTTTAACAGATTCATCTTTCACAGTGATAATCCATTGTCTCCTTCTTCATCTTTCTGTCTTATAATCCTTTTTAAGATTTATTCAGCATGTTGAGATTGCTTTTCGACATTTCGATGACAGATTAGTATTCCTCTTAAAATTTCATGCGTCTGCAGGCTTAGAGATGCCACAGTGCTGGTGTCACTACTCTCACTGTGTTTTAGTAGCTTCTTTGTATATAATAATTATCTTTTATTAAACATCTGTTTGTCTCATTTCACACGTTTCTCCCTTATTCTTCTCGATTAAAGTTTTATTTCTTTGTGCAGTAAAATGCACTTTCACAATGAACACAACGATCGAGATTTTCAATTTAAACAGTTATTTTTACACAGTAGAAATCACAATTATTTAACCACGTATCTGGGCCCATATCCTATTGAAAATGGGTGTTAAATAAATGATAATACGCAATGTATATTTCAAATAAAATAACTTTCATTTATTCAAACTCGCACAAGGACGGAATAACGTCAATATCGGGGCAGACGCATATAGTTCCCCACTTTTTTCTATATCTCGCATTTCAGTTTATGTCTTTGGGACATTTCTTAGTAAGTCGATTCATTTTTGTACAAGCATGTAGTAGTGTATAACTACAGTTACACACATACGTATGCTAAAGCATAGCGATATTCCAACAGTTAATAATTGAAACTTTGAAGCTAAATTTTTCAATCTTTGATACCGCAAGAGGGGTCGAAATTTCAACCACGTATAAAACACACCTAAATTGATAAGAGTTTCAAGACATTTTAAAGTTCAAATTCAATTATCCGGTAAAGTTTTAAGCAATCGTAATAAAATGTGGAAAATACACTGGAATTTTGAGAATTTCAAAAATGTGTGCCAAATACCAGACATGATTGTTTTCGTTAAATATAAACTTTTTGAAAAGACTTTTTTATTCTTTATGAAAGATATGATACTTATAATAATTACATCAAATTGAAACCATTGATATAATATGTCGTAATCGATGTTAGGGACATCAAAATTAATTATTAATTTACATTTTCTTATATTTAATATATTGGTATAATAATAATATAGTACTTTTGATGAACCTTTGAATTGTATTTTAATCACCCTTGCCGGTCATAGTAAGATCTACACGTATTTTCAAGGATATAAATAACGTATAATAACGCATAAATGATTTAAACACATATTCATTATTATTATCATTATTATTATTATTATTATTGTTGTTATTATTATTATTATTATTATTATCATTATTATTATTATTATTCCCTCCGCGGTTGCCTGGGTTGACGCGTGGCCGAGGCATAGACTTCCTGGCATGAGGAAGCGCAGCGGTCCTCCCAGTAGAGCTTGTAATCGGATGACTGTTTCTCTGGAAGTCAGAAGGTGACTAAATGGTAACCGAACACACTCTACAAACATTTACTCTTACACTCACTTCGCTGCACTTACCACATTCACTACACTGAACAAAATACTCAAACATCTCCTCTCGGGCGGTACGCTAGTCGTCAGATCGGACCCCTGTCGGTTGTTCCCATTGGTATGGGCGAAGGGCTGATGTGAGCCTAGCTCTGCCGCGGCGGTAGTTTCGGTGCGGAATCAGAAGCCGGCCGCTTCGGACCCTGATCAGGAAGTGCGCATTGGGCACGGGGATCGGAATCTCTGTTGCTCCGGGCGAGCCCTGGTCCGTCCGTGTATTCCGGGACCGAGAAAACGAAGATTGGGCCTCAGGGAACTGAGGTAGGATCAAAGTATCCGAGGGTACACCTGTTCCCAGCTGTTTTGGCTTGCCTCCCTACGCACGATGCGCCGGTTAAACAATAAAGAAAGAAATATTCCTTTACTCATAAACAATGAGATGAACCAGGTGGCAGGTATACTCCAAACCTACGAGGAAGCAATGGTGGTAGTGGAGCAGCTTCCTCCCCACACATTGCCCGGTGGCAAACAATAGCCCAGCCGCTCGCAGATAGGAACAGTCCAGGAGTTCGTGAAGCAGGTAGACGAACTCCTCAAAAAGATGGGAAAACGGTTGGAGATGCAGCCTGGTGTCAATACCTATATCAAGCACAGCTTACCCACACTCGTCGAGCTTTTTGACTCTTGGAGGGACCGCCTGCTCACCAATACCGAAGAGCACAGCGCGACGGACTCTCTGGGAGTCGCGGCTATCTCAAGCCAGCGGCCTCAAAATAAGAGGGTGCGATCAAGAGACGGTGACTCCGATAGTGCCGAGTCTTCAGTTACTGACAAGAAGGCTAGATCCACCGAGAAAGCTGCAGCAAAGAAACAGCAACATCAGCAGCAACAGAAACAGCTAGAGCAGCTGACACAAGAACAACAGCTGCAGCGAAATCAGCAACAGCGAAATCAGCAACAGCGACAACAGCTGCGACAACAACTGCAGCAGCAGCCGCAACAAAAGAAGATCCCAACAGCCAGGACATCGACGGCTAGGAGTAGCGAGGCTGCTCAGAAGAAGATGAAGAGGAGGAGGAGAACGCCTAGGAAGCAACCCAAGACTGTCCTGATACGACCGGGGGATGGAGTCACCTACGCGGACGTTCTCTCGAATGTCCGCGAAAAGGTCACAGCAGAGTGTCCAACAACTTATATTAAGTGTATCAGGAAAACCAGGGCGGGCGACGTCCTGGTAGAGTTGGGCACAAGAAGCAACAACCAGAAGCTGGGGACTATAGGCGACTCCATCAGGAAGGTAATGGGCACGTCGGGGGTCGTAAAGACCCTGACACCAAAAACAAACGTCGAAGTCAGAGATCTTGACAGCCTTACCACCAAAGAAGAAATGGAGACGGCGATCAAGAGGGTCTTTGATGAAGCAGGAGACTCAAAGGGTGAGATTAGCATTTCGCTGACCAAGCCCAACAGTAGAGAGCAGCGACTGGCTATCGTAAAGATGGACCAGGAAAAGGCAGAGTTTCTCCTTAAGAAGAATGGCCTGAAAGTCGGCTATATGAACTGCCGACTAAGAAGATGGCAGCGGCTCCAGCGGTGCTTCAAATGTCTCGGTTACAGACATCAAGCGCGCGATTGTCGTAACCCAGACATTGGCCCAGGCAAAAGTAAGACCTGCTACAAATGTGGCGCGGAAGGTCACAAAGGAGCAGCCTGCAAGGTTACCGAGGCGAAGTGCGTCTTGTGCACTGACCTGAAAGTAGATCAAGCACGGCTGAGCCACACGCCGGGCTCAGAGTAGTGTAGAGCGTTTCGCGATACGCTTAGGAAAACCAAAGCCAAGCGTTAATGATGGACCGCATAACGGTCCTTCAAGCGAACCTCCATAAAGCCGAGTTAGACAACAGTGCTGAAGGAACCTGACAGAATCAATTAGGACGTGAGGGGCTTAGGCTACAAGATCGTGTCCAAGAAACTCTGCACGCTTCCAAATCACCCTTTCGACGAGAACACTATGGCTCGAATCGTGAACATTCTGTTCCCAACACACTCGTCAAGGCAAGACCAGGAGGAAGCCGCTGAAATAGGAGAGATTCTCCTATTCTCCACCGAGAAGTTGCAGATCGCAGCCAAAATAATACGGAGCGGAAAGGTGCCTGGGCCCGACAGGATACCAGCTGAGATATTGAAGATCATCGCGGTGAGAGCACCATCTCTGCTGCTGAACATGTACAACGCGTGTCTGAAGGAGGGTGTCTTCTCGTTACGCTGGACGTTAAGAACGCCTTCAACTCGGCAAGGTGGCCAGACATCTTGGACGCGTTGAACGAGTTCAGAGTCCCAGAGTACCTCATGCGGGTGATACGGGACTAACGAAAGGACCGTGTCCTCCGCTACGAAACAGAAGAAGGCCAACGCGAGAAATATCTCAGTGCCGGCGTGGCACAGGGGTCAATCTTTGGCCCTGATTTCTGGAACATCCTGTACGATGCCCTGTTACGACTCGGGCTACTGGAAGGGGTGTACATGATAGCCTACGCTGATGAAGTCGCTTTAGTTATCATCGCGCGGAACTTTGAAAAATCACAATATCTGCTTAACCAGGCGATGCGCAGGATCTCGTGCTGGATAGGGGAAAATGGTCTCGACTTGACAGTCGCCAAGACGGAGATCGTGCCCTTCACTGGCCAACGGATTGAGACCATCTTCCCCATGTATGTGGAAGATGCGGAGGTTTCGAAAAGGAGGGAGGCTATGTATCTGGGACTCAAACTAGATACTAAGCTTATTTTCTTTCGTCACCTAGTGTATGCAGCGGATAACGCGGCGAAAAAGACGGCACAGTTGTGCCGTCTCGTCGCGAACACGAGTGGCCCGAAAGCGAGCAAGCGTCGACTCCTCATGTCAGTCATTACATCCATCTTATTGTACAGTTCTGAAATATGAGCCGATACAATGGAGAAGGACTCATACCGGATTCGACTTCCGTTCAGCGTAGAGGAACTCTCAGAGTCACCAGCGCCTATCGCATGGTCTCGGGACCCGCAGTGCTCGTCATTGCGGGAATCATCCCGATCGACCTACACGCAACGGAGCACAAGCGAATCTACGAACGGAAGAAAACAGGAGAAGACAGAACAACTGTCCATAGAGAGGAACGGGAACGCACCATGGGAACGTGGCAACGATCCTAGACAGCAAGACTGATAGACCAGCTGGCCCCTTGGATTAACAGAGATCATGGGGAGGTAAATTACTACCTGACCCAATTCCTGAGTGACAATGGGTACTTCTGCTCCTACCTCAATCGTATGGGGAAGGTTCAGAACCCGGGTTGCATCTTCTGTGCTGCTGATTGCGATGATGCGTTTCATACGTTTTTCGTCTGCGAAAAATGGAACGAAGAAAGAACAGCTCTTCTCTGCTCGGTCGAACAATTCACGCCTGAAAACATCGTGGGTGAAATGCTGTCCGCCGAGAATAAGTGGGTCCCCACGGCAACATTCGCCGAGACGGTCCTACGACAAAAGAAACGGTGCCTAGACAGGGCAACCGACGAAAGTATGAATGAAGCGCTGGGAGACGCTCCGACACTCCAACATAACCCAGGAACGTCGGACGACTCCATGAAAATGGACGAGGAGAGAGAAAATGGGACCCTTTCTTAACCGGGAGAAGCTCATTTTCTCTCATTTTATGAATGTTGCGGGGAGGGACGGGGATACTTATTCTTTTCGTACGAAGATGAATGCGCTGGTTCGAATACGCGTATAAACTAGACGGATTAGATTGGACGTCATCTCGGGGGATTTAAAATTACGAATTTTAAATTTGTTTCAGGTCAAGGCAGCAGCGGTTGTCGCGACGATACACGAATGGCACCACCCTGAGGTAATGTGATAAACGGTACTAGGGTGGGTTCCGCCAGAAGAGGAAAGGGTGGTCGGTTTTAGTGGGTCGGTTTGCGATGTAACGGCTGTGTAGTTTTTTCGCGTTTTTGTTTATTTTATTTTTCGTTCTATATTATACACACGGCGGATGTATCCCCAACCAGCCGCACACTATCCGATTGTGCGAGCCCAGTCGGGTGTGCCTTAAGTGGTATTTCCTACATACCCTCGGAAAAAAAAATTATTATTATTATTATTTCTGAGGTGGCCAGCTCATTACTGCAACATATTATTTTGAATAAATTATAAAATTATTCTATCTATATATCTATATATATATATATATATATATATATATATATATATATATATATATATATATATATTAATAATATATTTAAATTATTCAATAACTTCTCAAATAAAAAAATCCCGATGTTCTTGTGTTAGTATCTTACACGTAACCATTATTTGATAAAAATTCTTTGTTTTACTTACCTGCACTTTCTCTCCGATAATAAGTAAGGTTTAATGATTTATTTTTAAAAATGAAATTCTACTTGTAATCTTAGATATAAATTTACGTGGCTAAAGTGTATCTGGATTTTATCTTTTATCAAAATGTAAATCGAATGTAATATAATTGGAGATTTAATGATTATGCCTTTTAATTTCATGCAAGAGCTTTGCGGCTTTGTACTAATGTTTGTGAGGACACTCAACTTTTTCAAGCATATGACTTGTTGACAAAGAATACACTGACATATATTAAGATTAAAGGACTTATTGTGCAAAATCTTTCCTTATGACAAGTAAAAGATTAAACTCGACTTTGGATTTTGTATTTTGTACATATAATAAATGATTGCATTATATATATATGACAAAAAACCACGAGTTCTCGGACACGGCTTATCTCGTGATGTGTGAGTTTAAGCGACGGAGGCCCACGAGAGTATGTTTTGAGAAGTTACATTGTTACTTAATTAGATCATATGCTGTGCTTCGTATTTTTCAACGTACTCAAGTATCACAATTATCTATGATGCCATGCTTGTTATAGTAAACTTATGTTCAAATTTTCAAAACCGAAGCCGTGTAATCGTTAAATTGTAGAAAGAAATTAAATTATTTGTTCTACTTAATTATGTGAGTAATTCTGCGGTGAAAAATTATAATGACAAGTCTACTTTTTAATATGTCAAGATACCTATGTAGATTATAATTTTTAAATTTCTATTTAAACTTATGCCAAAGTATAGATTATGAAAAAATATTTTAAATTGTATAAAAAGCTAAATAGTTTTTGCATATCAAGCTACGCTTTTTTGATTGACAATGATAAATTTTGCTACACTATAATTGTTGATTGAATTTTGTTTATGAATATAATAAATGCATATACAGTATATACTACATTTATAAATACAATTTGTTCGTAAATTTGTAATTTTGTTCGAGTTCATGAACAACGGATTTATTCAAAAATATCATAGAAATGAAGAAACGATATGAAACAAAAACGAATCAATGAATCTTAAAAATGCTTTTTGATTTCTAATCTTTATAAAAAAAATGTAAAAAATGAGTGGCCAAATATATCAGCAGAATACTCGAGAAAAAAGCTATCAACATTTTTTTGAAAAAAAAAAGAATCATAAAAATGAAAACACGTTATTGATAAAAAACGAATCGACGAATCTTAAAAATTTATTTTCATTTCAAATCTTTATCAAAAAACAAAAAATCTATTCATTGGTCAAAAACTACCGTGTAATACCCAAGAAATAAGCAATCAAATCATTTTTGAACAAAATTAAACCTCAAATATCTCGAAAAAAGTCCTCATGATCTGGGTAAATAACTTATTTAAGAGATAATAAAGAGCTATCTTTCTGGAAATTTGCTGAAGGAATAGTGCCGTTTTTCTTAAGTTATCGTCAGCCATAGAATATCGATTCTTTTTTTAAAATAATTTTTTTCTTGGTAAGAAAAAAATAAAATGGCTTAAAAATGCTAAGAGACGTTTCCGTTCAAACAAACAAAGGGCGTTTACCTTATCAAAAATTTAGGGTCTGAAAAGTTAGGTAATTTTATATTCTTTGAAATGCATTTTCACTTGATCTATTATATTATTTCTAACGTGCCAAAAGAAAACAATTACTAATCGGAAAAACTGAAAAAAAAACAATAACAAACCCAAAAAAAATAAAAAAGAACAATAACTAATCCGAAAAACTAAAAGAATTATTATTCTGTCCCCTTTGTATAAAAAAATAAACAAAATAAGCCCTGAATCATTAAATTTTTCCGTTGATTACTTGAGATATCGATGCTTACATACACACGCATATTTTTTTTACTATTATAAAACTCCCTCTTTGTGTATGAAATATCGTTTTACATTAAAATACATTGAAAAACTTAATATTAAATGACTGTCCTTAAAAATCATATATTCTTGTACTTACCACAGGGTTCCAGGTCAAAATCGACGAATTTGACGTTTATAAATCATTTTATAAGTAATTTCCAGGTATGTATGAAAATTAAAAACGAATTTAATTTAAAAATATTACGAGCAATATCTTGAGGTAGATACAAGAATTTATGATTTATCAGGAGAGTCATTTAGAGTTACGATTTTCACTATATTTCAATGCAAAATGTATCTTCTTGTTATTCTGACAATGAAAATGACTTTCATTGGTTTTGGTAATTTAAACCTAGACTTCGTTTCGTAAAATCGAATATTTTTGAAAACTTATAACTCGTAAATGTAAACTCGTATTATACCATTCAATGAAAATTTTACTAAATAGTTGTTAGGTGTTGGTTCAGTGTTGGTGTTAGGTTATAGGTTGAATATTTTGATGGGGGCTTAACCACCTTAAAGTTACAAATAAATTTGTTATCTATTTTCAGATGTGGATAAATTATTCATCATATATTAACTATTTTTTAGAGTAAAACTGAACATTTTATCAAAATATAATAGAAACATTTTTTTATGGTCGTTAGGTCTCTTTGTTTGGATATAATACAACCTTGTATGATATAAGTGTGCTAATTTAAAAAACAAAATTATTGGCCAAAGTTATAGCCTATATACAATCTTTTTAATTTTATCATAAAAAATGGCCTAAATAGGTTATGACTTTGGCCAATAATTTTGTTTCTCAAATTTCCGCACTCATATCCTAATTATATGTATTTTGAATACTGTAAAACCTCAAAAACTCTAATCCAATCAGTTTGACTCCCGAAACTATGAGTATATAGAAAATATACAAGGTTGTATTATATACATCAATAAGACCTGACGACAATAAAAAAAACCGCTGTCAAGTCATTGGCACTTAGCTTTCTCGAACATTATAAATTTTTCAAATATGCAATTAATTATTCTATTTAATACTGTGATGCAAAATAAAAATAACAAGTCTATTGCTTTTTAATATGTCGAGATATATGTATATATTTAAATTTTGTAATTGACACTTATGCAAAAGTATAGCATAGATTATGGAACAATATTGTTGTTCAATAGTATATTACGATACGAGTGATCTAAGTAGGCCATTATTTCACGGCGCGTAGTTAACGCCCGAGCGGAGCGAGGGCGCTATACACGCCGTGAAATAATGAGCTTTTACTTAGATCACGAGTATCGAATACTATTTTATAGCACGTGTGATATAAACCCGCCGATTGAAATTTAATGTATGTAAATGCAATATTTACTTATTCAAACGATCGAAAAGCGTAAACATTTCAAATCCTAACATATGCTCTTTTACACTGCGTATTATTTTTCCCATGCTCAGCGATGTAATTGTGCCGTGAGTAGAATGACGATCTCTTGTCATTTTACCGCTTGACCGGTATATTTACCATGCTCAGCGTAGGTCTCGATTGTTGCGCAAGCTCAGCGGTGTAATATTCCGCAAAAATTTTGACTGCGTTGTGTATACTACATCTTGTCCTTGATTCGTTTTCCATTCGTGTTTGAATATATACTCAGATTCTCATAGTTTTTTTCAATTTTTTTCATATTTTTCTTCCAGTTTTTTCATCCATTGTAAATTTTTCAAAAGTTTTTTTAAAGTTCCTTTGAATTTCATAAGAGTGAAGTGAAAAATAAAGCTATTCAAACAGATTAGTGAAATGAAAAGTTTTTTATAGTCTATTATTATAGTTATGGTGATTATTTAAAATAGTATATTTACATTTGTAATATTTAATAAATAGTTTATTTGATTTGAAAATTTGAATTATATTGTTTTTGTTTACTATTATTATTATATGTATCCCTTTTAATCCTATCTCTCATCATTTACAATTATTTGTTATTCAGAAAAAACAGAAAAAGTTCAACTATATTTACAACGAATATTTACATAAAATGATAACAAAATTTAATTGAATATTCAAAAAAATGCGATCTGCCGCTCTAATGTCAAGTGAAACTAACCTTAAATTCAGAAACATATTTTACTCGATCAACATTATTTTCTGGTATATTTCGACGGTATATACAGGGGTTTACTTCTTCTTCTTTCTATTCTTATATGTAACAATACGCTATAGAGTGATTTTTGTCATTAATTATCGATAATTACGAGCCCATGACTTAAGTAAATTCATTATTACACGGTGAAATAATGAGCTACTTAGCTCACGGATAAGCGTGGGCTAAGTGCGGGTTTAGTTCACGCAGTGCTACAAAATATTTTTTACACAAAAAAACATGAAGATTTTTTCAGTACAAAAGTGACTGCCGTAGTCACAAAATGTCAGAAGTGCAATATTTATATAAAGAAATCAAAATATCATGAATATTGTTAAAAAATTATTAAAATGCACATTTTGGCAATAAAGTCATATTTAGCTTCAAACAACTTTAAATATATGGGCTAGAAAAAAAAGAGGGAGTTTTATGGTAGTAAAAAAATATGTGTGTGTATGTATCTAAACATCGATATCTCAAGTAATCAACGGTGAAATTTAATGTTTCAGGACTCATATTGTTTGTTTTTTTACACAAAGGGGGCAGAATAATAATTTTTTTAGTTTTTGGGATTAGCAATTGTTTTCTTTTGGTACGTTAGACATAATATCGTAGATCCAGTGCAAATACATTTCAAAGAATATAAAATTTATTTTTAATTTAAGAAAGACTGTTTCTTTTAGTATGGCGAATGCTTGTAATTTTTTTCATATTTTTAAAAAGTTTTTAAGTATATATATATATACTTAAAAACTTTTAAAAAATCTGAAAAAAATGTATATATATATATATATATATATATATATATATATATATATATATATATATATATATATATATATATATATATATATATATATATATATATATATATATATATATATATATATATATATATATATATATATATATATAATTAAATACTATATAAATATTCTCAAAAACTTATAGAATGCTTTAAAAAATAATTTGGAGCTTTCTAACGTATAAAGTGAGCTTCAAGGAATAGTTTTGTCAAGAAAAAATAAGTTGATTTTTTATCCCTTTAGTGTACTCTAGCCTTAAAGAATTTTTTTCTAACCCCTATAACTGGCCTTGGCTTATATATGCAATTTGCAATCTTTAAAGTCGTTTTTCTAAGCACTTTATTTTTGGTCTTAAAAATGCTCCTTACGCAAATTCGCGTGGTGAAATAATTTGAAATTTTACAGGATTATTGTTTATTGCATTATGAACATATTGTCAGAGCGATTTTCCAGACGAACTTACGGGGATTATATGAAAAATCGCTCTGACAATGTGTTTATAATATAAAAAACAATAATCATGTGAAGTTTCAAATTATTTCACCGCGTCCATTTGCGCAAGGAGCATTTTTAAGGACAAAAATGAAGTGCTGAGAAAAACGACTTTAAAGATTGCAAATTGTATATAAACGAATGTAATTAAATCCTATAAAAATATTCATAAAACTTATAGACTGCTCTAAAATGTAATTTAGAGCGTTCTAACGATAAAGTGAGCTTCAAGGAACACTTTTTTGAAGAAAAAACAGGTTGATTTTTTTACCCCTTCTAGCCTTAACATACTATATAAAAAATGAATAATGATACATTTTTGAAAGTTTTTGGTTTTAAATTAAAGGATTTTATGAGTAATTTATCATGAAAAAATTTCGCTCCGCAGAAAACATTTCTTCATCAAAAAATCTTCAAAAACCCAAAATTTTAAAACTTTTAAAATTTTGAAATTGGCTTTAAAATTAAAATGAGTCGCACATTTTTGCTAAAATTTTAAAACCACTCGTAGACATGGATAACAAACATGCCTACAAAGTTTGGTCAGGGTTTTCTGTATTGCAAAAATTTAAAAAGTTCTCAATGGAAATGTACTATATAATCTATTAAAATATGATATAAACAAATTTCATGCAAATTCCCTATTCTGGAGTTAGGTACCGGTAAAAAAGAGTTCTGCATTGTATTTCTCATTATACACATATAGTTTTAATTTTTTGTTGATTTTCCTTTAAAACTGTATAGTACGCTAGGGTGTCAGACGTATAATTTTAAGGTGTAATTTTTCTACTAAATTTTCAAAGATTATAGTTCGCCGAAAAATTAGCCTTTATAATACAAAGTCGCAGGACTAAAATTGTAGTTTGAATTCTCTTGTGTAGTAAGTTTGGTTTATTTTTTTCGAATTATCAAAGTGGTAATTTTGTTAAAATATTAACAGCTATAGCACTATCTAATTTAATTGAGAAGCCAGTATAAATTAGCTTCTATCTGCGAAATCTAGGTCTAATCAAATAAACTACGCATTATAAACATAGTACGAATAGCATTCCCTTTTATATTATGTGATATATGCATACATATTTTTTATTGAAAAATTTAGAAGATAAAGTATTATGAAAAGTTTTTTTTCATAATGCAATTTAGACAAGCTATCGCATATGAGAAAAAGAGATAGGAGGAAAGTAATTGAATTTATTTCACGGCGTCAACGGTGAATACACGTAATTACTTACAAAAACTAAAAACAATACTTGAAAAGTTTCGAATTAAGGTTTATGCGGATTAGAAGCACATACACATATATGAAACGGAGAAGGGAAAGATAGCAGGATAAATTATCGCCGGCTATAATTATTTCCAGTAGTAGCCATCACGTATATACAGCATGCGATAGATACACTATCACACACGATTACGATGATAAAGAATCACGGGGACATGCATAAAAGTTTCGGAAACAGCCTGATGTTCAAAAACATCATCGAAATTGTCAAAACAGACAATGGACTGAACCTCGCAATGCGCGCGGACGACAACGTTGAAACGTGTAAGCATACAAGGCTATAGGGGAGATATGCCCAGTACCGCACCCATTACTATTTTGAATGTAACATTTTACTATGTAGCGGAAAATTAAAATTAAAATACGAAACGTATTCCTTGAATGCACCTTTTTGAGTACATCAGTAGTTTTTTTCGTCTCCAATGATTTGATTGAATTATTAATAGAAATAGAAATATCATATTTTTAAGATTTTAAAAACGGTGTGCGCAGTAATCTTACCGCCCACTATCAGTTGGTAATGAAATTTCTTGTCTAAATGGTTAATAATCATACTAAAAACACATTAACATGCTGACAAATAGTATTTTTTTATTAAGAATATGTACTTTAGCATTTGTTAGAAACAAAAGAATCATTATTCTTACTCTCTTTGTGACATTTAATTTATCTGTCATTATTTTATGGCTTTTTTTACATTCTTTGTCGTTTATTTTTCCTTGTATTCAATTGTAGATATTTTTCAGTTCAAAATTGAAAAAGAAAACTCAAGAGTACCTTAAAATATAATTTAAGTTGCTAAAAGGTTAAAAAAACTTTATAATTACGAAAAATATATATAATAATAAGATATAGCCGGACCTGACATATGGGCATAAGTTGTGCGAGCGGTACTGGGCAAGAAATACATTTTACCAATTTAGATAATATTGCGCGAGAGCAATGATTTATCGGAGCACGGGGATCTTTTTTAGCCGATTAAGGTTTAAATATCATGTCTGTGGCGTCCCGGAATAACCACTTAAGTCCATATTTTTGAAAATTGAGTTTTTAGTGATTTTGTTATCTACGTATGGTGTACTTTTAGATAAAATGTCAAAAGTTGCAAAAGTTCATCTAATACTTTCTTCTTTTTCATAATTTATGCTTTTCTTTTGCTTAGGCTTAAATGGCAATTTAAAAATTAAAACCTCAATATCTCGAAAACACGAAAAATGGACTTAAGTGGTTATTCCGGGAAGCCACAGATGTATAAATTGCTACAAAGACACAAACTGCACAATAAGTGCTGGGCAAAATTAGACTGATCTCGGAGTATGTTTAATAGCACTATACTATGCAACAAATTACCGTACCTAAGGGCTTCCATATAGCAGTAGAAGTGAGAAACGCCTGGCGACGGTACTGGGCAAAGAGCTGTATTGGGCAAGTCTCTCCTATTGGTTGGTGCACAAATGCATGAAGCTGATGCAGCCGACGCGGGGTATGCGCCGCGACCATAGAGTCTCTCTGCTGCCGTTTCCTGTGAATACGCAGCATCTATCGCTTGTCGGATTGTTAACGAGATTTTTGGAATTACTACTTAAGAATTAGCTAATGAAATTGCTCATTCACTAGTAAAGTTCAATATAACCATACATAATTATATATAACTGTATATAATTCATATTTACCCGGGAACGTAACTTATATCATTTAGTTATTCCTTACCTCACTCGTAAAAAAATGATGGCGAAACAACGAGTAACTTCACTTCTTACGGAAAACTAGAGAGCTTAAGACAATTTGGCTAAGTACTGGCTAACAAATCCGTCAACGTCTCTACCAGAAAACTAAAATCTTTGAATTCTCTTTTTTGAAAGAAAAATGTCATAACTTACTTTCAATTTATTAAGATAAAGTTGCAGTTTAAGTTCTATGGTATGCTTTACCTTATATAAAAAATCTCGATATCTTTAATATTAGTAAAACTACTACTTTCATAATAAATATCGAGAATTGAATATTAATTTTAATTACTGTTATAAATTCTACAATTAATTTGTTATATATACTTTTCATAATATTAATTAGTTTGTAACAAAATGTGATGTATGTTCGAAACCGCAGAATCAAAAACATAAAGGTGTATTAATGAAATGTGGCTTATTATTGCACATGCTTACCTCAATCAAAGTTTACGTCAAGATAACATCGATAAAATTTTATTGCTCGATCTACAACATCTCAAATAATATATATTATATTTATGAACATTTTACTCAATAAACCTTGTTTACATCAAACATAATTTTAATAACATTAATAAAAATCATGAAAATCAGGATCTTTCAGATCTCGAGAGAAAATAGTATTTACACATTTTTCAAAAATAGTCAAATAAAATTAAAATTTTATTTATTTAATCTGATGATAACCTTAGTGGATAAGCGTAACCATGACACGGGAGTAATTTATGATGTTGCGAAATAAGTAATATTACAAAATTTATAATTTTATTTAATAATAAGTTGTTTTACATTCTCAGATGATGATTTAAGGTCCCTAGTAGAAAATTGAGCATATTAGATGGTCGGTTCACGATCTATTGGGCAGATCCGTTTCCTAATAGTTCGCCAGAAATAAACCAGCATCTGACCAGAAATTTATAGAAAATCTAAATAGCTTACATAACCCTAAAAAATTATTGAAAATGTAAATCCCATTATAGTACTTCTGCGTTAAAACAGCATTCAAATTTTTATTCGATTATTTATTTGATTTTTTATGTCTTATTTAATTATAAAACTCTAACCTTAAAAAAACTTTTAATGAAATAAGTTTTTAGTTTTTATTTCGAATCTATCCCAAATATATCTTAGCATTCTATTAACAATAAGCTATTAAATCCATGACATAATAATCATTATTAACTTATAAAAATTCGTTAAACGTTATTTTTTATTTATTTATTCATTAACCATAAGTTGGTCAGGTTTCTGACGAGAAAACGTCGACAGGTAGCGGGGTTTCTTGCCAGACTTTTAAGCAAAAATTGGCCATTCCCTATAAAATAGAGTAAAATCTGGCGAACATATGGGGAATGTTTCTACCAGGGGTGTACATATTTATAAATGAAGGTACATGTGTATATGAAAACATGTCTAAAATATTTAAATTGGCTAGCGGGGCGTCAGTTTTACGAAGTATCGTCGGTCACCCTTATTATAGAAGTCAAGCGATTCTTATTTATTCATTCTAACTACTTAACTCTATACAATTCATTTTACGAGCATTATAATCTTTTTGAGAAAGCACAGTGCTAAAGCAATTGGCAGCGTTTTTTCTTTTAATTTCGATATACAACATGTTAAATATCGCAGTTATTTGAATTTTGCATATACCTATATAGTCATAAAACTCACACAATTTAAATAAGTTTAACCATACACATTAAATTATAAAACCAAATATTATAAATACCAGTAAAATGGTTGACAGAAGCTGACCTATATTTTATTATTCAGAATGACTAAAGACGAATTAGAATAAAAAATATATTTTATAAATTTTATTAGCACGAATAAATATTTTGTTACATAAAACTCGGACAAGAGTAAAATGCTATAATAAACTAAAGGCTTTACCTGATCGACAAATCGATGTGACGTCCGATTCGAGCATTGAGCCTTGTGTGCCTAACAAATAGCCACTTGCAAGACAAATATACACCAAACATGTGTTTATACGTGTGAAAAAAAAAATCTCTGCTAATCACGGCGCGTCGGCTATCGTCATCGTCCCCGCGCTCATTACAGCGATGCACGCAAAATCGCAACACGAGCTCGACTGCCAGTTTACGGGCGACAAAAATCCTGCTACCGCCTCCTCTCCTTTTTCTCCTTATTGACCGCCTCACTTACGATTGTGAGGAGATAGCGCGCACTGACGGCTGCGGCGGCTACTGCGACAGCGACGACCTACCGGATAAAGCGAGCCACTTGTTGTCGAGTAGTCACGTGGTTTAATTGCACGGGCGTTCGTCACATTCATACAAAAGACACTAACAGGTCAATCATTAAACTCGAAATTCTGCTTTACTAAACTTCCTATTGTACTTACTATTTTATCATATTAATTATCAGTCACATTTTATTCAAATGCAAAATCCAATAGAATGTAATAATAATAATAGCTGCGATGATTTCGTATTCGTTATTTATCAAATATGATTATCTAAGAGATATTAAATTCGCTTCTGGCTATCAAAAAAATTTCAACCAAAGCATATGTAATTAAAATTTATATTGGCGGTGTGACGCTTGCGGTAACGACATTACGAGAATTCAGCATATAATATTAATAAAATTTATACATTTTCTAATTCAATAAAAGCTAGAAATTAAAAATAATCACAAACATTTTCTTAATTAGTAATTTTTTTATAATTTAATATTTAAAATAAAATTTGCAGAAATCCAGTAATTTATATAAAACAAACTTAGAATATTATAATACATTTATAAAATAATACGATTACGTCAGGTAACGTCAAAGTCTTAACACTATTTTACGTTAAGATTATCATTATCTTAGGAAACTTAGCAATTTATTGATACTTATCCTATCACTATACAGAGTTTGTTACTAGCTGTCTAGCATAAAGATAATTTTTACACAACTAGTGATTTTAGTATGAAATCACTTTTAAATATAAAATTAAAAATTTATAATTACTTAATTTTAAAAATGACTTATATAGTTTGATATAACCTATTAATTGCAATATTAATAATGAATGTAAAGTAATATATTTTTACTATTATATTATTATAAATACTAATAATTGATAAAGTAAGATTAGTTTATCCATCTGTTGAGCTTAGCCACTTGTATCAATAATATATATATATATATATATATATATATATATAATGTCCATTGTTCAGCTAATAACATGTTTCGTTTAAAAAGCATGTAGCAACTGTCAGTGAAAATTCTATACGGAACGATTATGAAAATAGGAAAGTATTAGTAAGATAGTGTGTGGTCAAGCACGCAAGTGGTGAATAGGGAAATGCGTACATACGATCTGAGTAAGAGAGTAAGTGAGTGAATGAGTAGTAAATGAGTAAATGTGTGAGTAAATGAGTGAGTGTTAGAGAGTCATAGAAACGTAGAGTAATAGAGATCGATACAAGAGCGAAGAAGCTTGATTATTTTGTTGTTATATATAGACACATTGACCGAGCTACGAACCACCCAATTATCCAGGCATTCCACTATCCGCAAACTCTAATCCACGTTCAATGTTCATTGTGTGTAATAATTCGAGTTAGTTATTCAAAGTAATTTATTCAAACTCATTTTAACTGTGAACTCAAATTTTAACTGAATTAAATATGATTCCTTACAAATTGTATTGGAAAAGAAAATATACGAAATATACCGATTAACTAAAAAATGCTCTACGGTCTTCTCGTATTTTGAAACTATTAAATTAAATTTTTTTTTACAAGTAATTTGAGTAAACGCATAATTTTGTGATAAAAACAGGGGTTTTTAAAAAATGTTCTTTACGCACACCTATTGAACAAAATCGTTTTTAAACAATTCTTAAATAATTCAAGAAAAATTTTAACTATGAATGAATGAGAACGTTAATATTCTTAGCTATGTTTAAACTCAATTTATGGTCTGAAATAAATAAAACATTATTTGAACTTAAGAAAAGTATAGCATAGATTATGAAAAAATATTAAATTGTGTAAAAACTTTTGCATATCAAGTTACAGTTTTTTCAATTGTCACTAATACATTTTGCAACAGTATAATTGTTGATTAAATTTTATTTATAAATATAATGTATACTACTTTTACAAATAAAATTTTTTCGTATTTTTGTAACTTTATTCGAGTTTATGTACAACGGTATAAAACAAAAAAGAATCGATGATTCTTAATTTTCTTTTTATTTCAAACTTTATCAAAAAATAAAAAAAGGGCTTTGAATGGCCACAAATTATCACATAATACTTTAGAAAATAGCGGTTAATTTTTTTTAAACCATGAATACGTAACAATGAAAAAAAGTTATTAAACAAAAACAAATCAAGAAATCTTAAAAATTCTTCTTGATTTTAAATCTTTGTTGAAAAATATGAAATGAGTTGTAATTGGTAAAAAATTATCGCGTAATACAAAAGAAATCCGTGATCAAAAATTTTTTGATAAATAAAATATAAAAAATGCAAAAACGTTATAAAACAACAACGATTCGATGAATCTTAAAAAAACTATATGGTTTAAATTCTGGGTCAAAAGACGAGTATAAGCGTTCATTGGTTACAAATTACCGTGTTATGCCCAAGAAATAAGCAATCAAAAATTTTTTTTTAATATAACCTCAAATATCTGAAAAAATAAAAGTCCTCATGATTAGGGCAAAGAACTTAGCCAAGAGATAGTAAAAACCTACATTTTTAAAATCGAAAAACCACTAAAAAGCAAAAACTAATCCGGAAATCTAAAAAATTTATTATTATGCCTCCTTCCTGTAAAAAAAACAAATAAAATGAGCCCTGGAACACTAAATGTTTCTAACCTGTCTTTCGAAAAATCTTTTTTTACTCTCACATAGCTTCCTCCTTGAGGAAGCAAAAGTTTTTCTAAAAACATGGTAGAAACATGTTTTGAGACACAAGAAATCAAAATGCATGATCATTACCACCCGCTGCAGCGGGAGGTAATCATTACCTTCCGCTCCGACGAATACGCTCGAAATGCTCAACTTGACATTCGCTTTAGATGCATGGAAATTACATGCACGTGTTAAGAAAAATATATTATGTAACAATTATGTCCTTCCAGATTTTTTGCTTCCTCATAGAGGAAGATTTGTGATAGTAAAAAAAATAGTTGTGCTAAAATATTAGAAAACTATTTTTAGACAAGGTCTGTATGGATGGGTGTAAGTGTCTATGTGTGTTTGCGTGTGTGTGTGTATATGTGTCTGTGTGTGTGTGTGTGTATACTGTGTGTGTGTGTTTGGGTATGTGCGTGCGTGCGTGCGTGCGTGCGTGCGTATGTGTGTGTGCGTGCTAACGAATTGGTAGCGGTTTTTTCTTGCAGGGAAAGAAATGATTATTTAAAATAAATTTATTTTCTATGGCCCACGATAACAAGTTTTCCTTTTCAAGATGTTTGAGGTTATATCTTAACACAATTTTTTATTTCTTATTTCTTGGGTATTACGCCGTAGTTTTAGACCAATCAAAGCTCATTTTCTTCGTTTTTTGATCAAGATTTGAAATCAAAAAGAATTTCTAAGATTTATCGATTCTTTTTTGTTCTGTAACGTTTTTTCATTTTCATGATACATTTCTTTTTTCAAAAAATTTTTGATCTCTTCAAAATACACTATTTTTAGAAAGTGTGCGTGTGAGTGTACTTGTGCGTATGCGTGTGAGTGTGCGTGTGCGAGTGCGAGTGAGCGTGCGTGTGCGAGTGTGTGCGTGTGCGTGTGAGTGCGAGGTGCGTGTGTGTGTGTAAGTGTGTGTGCGTGTGAGTGCGAGGTGCGTGTGTGTGTGTAAGTGTATGTGCGTATGGCGCGCGCGTGTGTGATTGTCTGTGTATGTATACATCGATATCTTGAGTAATCTGCAGTAAAATTTAATGTTCCACGGCTCATTTTGTTTGTTGTTTTACACTCGTATCGATCTCTCTCTTTGACTCTATTACTTTATGTTTCTATGACTCTCTGACACTCACTCATTTACTCAGGCACTTACTAATTTACTACTCATTCACCCACTCACTTGCGCATTGACTAACTCATTCCCAAATGTATTCCGCTACTCACACACTCAATCTCGCACTTAGAGCTAGAGTAAGTGAGCGAATGAGCGAGCGGAAAATCCTTACTCGGATCGTATGTACGCCTTTACTTATTCACTCACCTGCGTACTCGGTCACTTACTCTCTCACTATTACTTTCCTATTTTCATAATCTTTCCCGTGTAGAAATTTCACACGAACGTTCCTGGCTATTCGCTAGATTCGAATACATTTTCCGCGTCTAATCCGTATATACGGATCAGAGCCAAATTAAGCCGACGCGAAGCCCGAGACTGACTCATCGATAGAGGCCCCTTTTCTAACAAGCCAAAAAGGAAAAGGTCATTCAATTCCCCATGCAAAATAATATTCAATTAGATCTTTTTACTCCAACCCCAACTACCCCACGTACAGCAATTTCCAATTAACCGAAAATTCCTCAATCGCACACGAAAGTATGTCTACCACATAAAGTAATCTGCAATTAGATAAATGTCAAAGTGGTACCGCAAAACGCTCAAATAAAGCTTTTTACTCTAGCCCAAATTACCCTACGTACAGCAATGGCCAATTAGAAAAGGTTAAATATAACTGTAATCTACAAACCCAACTAACACAGGCAGATCAATTTTAAATTAAAGAAAAGTCCCTTTATCGTACAGCAAAGTACATCCATCACGCAAAACAATCTTCAATTAGATAAACGTCTAAGTGATACCGCAAAACCTTAAACTCAAGTATCCCAGGTACACCAATTTCCAAGTAAAAGGACGTTCAAATAAAACTGTTTATTTTAAACGAAACTACGCCGGGTACGATAATTTCCAAATGCAAAAACGTTCAAATAAAATAGTAAACCCTAAACTAAAGTACGCTAGGCACATCAATTTACAAATAGAACAAAAAAAATTATTCCAAAATAATCGTGACTTTACAAGTGTGTTAAATAATATTGTCAAATTAAAACATATTTAGTTGAACCCCAATTTTTTCTTATTTCTTAAGCAATATTAATGTTTTGAGGCTTATAGTTTTCCTTAAATGTTCATCTTTTTCTTTTGAAGGGAAAAAGATCTTTATGTAAGAAAAATAGATGTTTAGTCAGTCTCGAATACTGAAGAAAATCGTCAGAATTTGATCCGAAACTTTTTAAAACGGTAGCTTTTTATTATTTCTTGAACGAATTCTTTGTCCAGATCACAACGACAATTATATTTCGAGATATTTGAGGATATCTATTTTTTTCTCTTTTATCGCTTATATCTCGAGAATAACACGGTCATTTTTTACCAAACGGAGCTCATTTTTTTCGTTTTTTAATGACGATTCAAAATTCAATACAAATTTGAAAATTCATCTAATCGTTTTTTTTATAACAATTATTTGATTTCTGGATTTTTGAGTTTTAGTTTTTATCGATTTTTTTGGTATGTTAGAAATATTATGATCAATTTAGTGTAATGCTTTAAAAAGAGCATAAAATTACCTATATTTTACAACCGCAAATTTTGGATAGGCTCTTTCCTTTCTTTTGTTATACACGAGAAAAAGTAATGTATAGGTTATATGTTATATCTCGCAAATCTGTGATAGCAAATCATTCACAAAATTTTAGATGATTAGAAATTCAGTGAATCTACGTACTAAACTCTGATTAAATTTAATTTAAATATTTAAATAATTTTAATAAATTGCGTACAGACAAAAAATTGCTGTGATACGGATTATTACCTATCGTTCTGTAATTTAGAAAAAAATTATTTTTTGTCAAACCATCAATGATAACAAAGCACACTCTTTTTGAGCTATTATTCAGAAAGTGATACAGTAATTTCAAATTAATTTATTAGAACAAAGAATTTCATATTGAAACAACTAATTTAGTTTGAGGAAGCTAAGTGCCAATGAATTGGCAGCAGTTTGCAGAAATTTGTGTGCTTAGGGTAGTTGGTTTCGAATTTAAAGTTTTACACTTCTATTTGAGTATTATCCTCGCAGGTCTCGCGGAGCCCCCAATTCGGTGGGGCCCGGGGCTATAGTCTCCTAAGCCCCCCTCCCCCCCCCCCCCTTATCCGGCCCTGGTACGGATATCACTACGCACGGAGAACTGGTCAGATTCGCGTCAGATCTCCATACGTGGGATAAACGCACATTTTCAAAGCCAGGATCCGGCTTGATACTGAGACAAGAGTATAAAAAGCGTTATAATGGCGCTTACATAATATACAGAGTCTCGGTAATTAGGACATACGTGCTGTAGATAATTGAGGCATATTCAGGGTAAGGATATTAAGGTCATAGAAAGTGTCAATAATCGGTATACATACAAGATGGTATGCATACAATGTATCGGTAATTAGGACCTAAACATGATGTCAGTACTTGGGACATATGCAGAGTAAGAGTAATGAGGTCATATACAGGCTGTCGGTAATTGATACACGTACAATGTGTCGGTAATTGGTACACATATAATGTGTCGATAATTAGGAAATATATATAATTTCGGTAATTAGAACATATCCAGGGTGTCGGTAATTGGTACACGTACTATGTGTCGGTAATTAGGGCATGTACGAGATTTCAGTAACTAGGACATATACGGATGTCTGTTTTTAGGACATATGCACGATTTCGATAATGGAGACATAAACAATGTGTCGATGATTTGAACCTATACAGGGTCTCGGTAATTAGCACATATACAGGCTATCGATAATTGGGACATATACAGAGTCTTGGTGATCAGGGCGTGTACATGGTGTCCATAATTAGGAGATGTTTAAAATATTAGCTCTATTAGTCAAGTACTTCCTTAGATATTGGGAGGACATACATACAAAAATCTAACCAAATTTAAAAATGAATACCTCAATATCTTGAAAAAAAGAATAAAATCCATTATTTATTCTTTTAATATAACGGGGGGATAGTTTATTCTGTTGTAAAGAATAATATCTTAAGTATATACTTTTCGTAAAGAATATAATCCGTTATTTATTCTTTTAAAATAGCATGGGGATGTTATATATTATATATTATATTTATATATTCTTTTTATTTTCTTTTTTATGTATGTTTTTTATGTATGTATGTATGCAGTACGTATGCATGTACGTATGTATGTATGTGCGTATGTATGTATGTATGTACGTGTGTATGTATGTATGTATGTATGTATAAAGGCAGCACTTGATGATTTGAAAGCCGTCCCAGAGGCGGCGCAGGCTGTCTCAGCATCACCAAGTCGTGTACATGAGGACGGTAGCGACATCTCTGCTTCTTCCCTAGTAGGCAGAGTTATCGCTGAGCCAGAAGTTCCAGAATGTGCAACTCCACCTGCGCAATTTCAGTCTTCCCCAGGATCCAGTGCGTCAAGTTCTCCACGGTGGAGTGACATGTATGACAGAATTCCCTCAGCAATCGATCGCCTTCGGGTGGTTGTTGAGAAGGTGGTTGGAGAGATGTGTCGTCCGCCTGCAGTGAGTGGCTTAGGACTGTTTTCCCGCCACCTCCTCCACCGAGGCCGCGGAAACCACGAAGAGACATACCAGTTGAGCGGCCCGTGCCACGAAGACAGCAACGTCGCCGCGAGTTTGCCAGAGTACAGCAACTCTTTAAAAAGAATATGTCAAGAGCTGCCAAGGAAATACTCGTTGGAAAAAACGAGTCCACTCCCCCCGATATGCAGGCTATGGCAGAGTATTGGGGGCCAGAGTTGACACAGGAGTCGACCACTGTTCCTCGGGAATCGAGACCTAAGCATCGAGTTGACCTTCAGTACGTATGGCATGCGGTGACGTGCGAAGAAACGCAAGCTGTCAAGTTACCATTCAAATTGGCACCAGGGTTAGATGGGATAACAGCAAGGCAATGGAGATCTGTTCCGGCGAGCGTAAAGGCACTGTTTTTCAACGTAATCCTTGCAAGAGGTGGATTCCCCCCAGAACTGCTGACTAGCAGGACAGTTTTTATACCCAAGAAGGAGACGAGTGAAACACCAGCTGAGTTTCGTCCGATCAGCATAGCCTCGGTGGTCGTCCAGCACTTGCATAAGATCCTCGCGGAGCGAGTGCTTGAAGCGAATCTTGTCGATCTTCGATAGCGGTGCATGGACGACGGCTGCGCCGAGAACATCACGGCGTTGGCTACATTGTTGGATGACGCAAGGCGCAACTTGAGAGAGATCCACATTTCTTCTCTCGACTTTGCCCGGGCATACGACAGTGTAAGTCACGAGGCCATCGTCTCCGTATTGGAGGAAGCTGGTCTGCCTCCTGGTTTCATCAGGTATATCGCCAACGTGTACAGTAATAGCTCAACAGTTTTGGACGTACAGGGCTCTCGCTCGGAACCTATCAAGGTTAATAGCGGGGTGAGGCAAGGCGATCCTCTTTCCACAGCGGTCTTCTGCCTTGATGTTAATAGGGTATTAAGATCATTGCCCCAGTACGTCGGATACGAGCTAGGAGAATCACGGATAAATTCAATCGCATATGCCAACGATCTCTTCCTAGTCTCGTCAACCCGTAAAGGCATGGAGCTTCTCCTGGAGGCGGCTGAGAGAAAAGCTGCGCAGCAGGGACTCTCACTCAATACGGCGAAATGTGTCGCCCTGTCCATAGTGCCTGACCGTGCGCATAGGAAGTACAAGGTTCTAACAGAACCGTGGTTCAAGCTCGCTTATGGATCTCTGATTCATCAGCTGACCCCCTCGGAAGAGTGGCGGTATCTCAGAGTTGACTTCAGAGCGATTGGACCAAAAAAAGCGGGAAGCATACTCGATATTGAGCTGGACAGGATTACGAGAGCCCTCTTAAAGCCACAACAACGTTTGCTGATACTGCACTACTTCCTCATAAGCCGTCGCTATCACAAGCTTGTCTTGGCCTGAACGACTCTTGGGAAACTGAGAGCGTTGGACAAGCAAGTAAGGGTGGCCATCAGGAGATGGCTCCGGCTCCCTGCCGACACTGCCACGGCATACTTCCACACTCCGTGTGACAGAGGAGGTCTAGGCATTCCTTCGTTCACCACGACTGTCCCTGGCTTGATGATGTCACGTCTCAAATCATTGGAGACATCCTCATCCCCTGCGATACGTGAGGTCGCCCGTTCTAAATGGGTTGACATGCGCCTAGAGTGGGCTAGGAAAGCACTTACGTTAGATGGAGATGTTCTCGATACTAGGTTGAAAAGGGACAAATGGTGGGCTCGGAGTCTCTACAACGAACTCATGGATCGACGCCGGCAGTTTTGGCGTACCCGGGCGTGATTAGATTCACTATTATCACGTACGAGTAAACTGCTTACTCACCCGGATAAGAACATCAAGAGGACCCCGCAGGGACCAGAGGGAAGTGAGGTGTCGTGCAGGCTGCAACACTACTGAAACAGCCGCACACATCATCCAGGGATGTTTCCGGATACATGGCGGAAGAGTCAAGCGACATGATGGCGTGTGTCGGTCGTCGCCTCGGGCCTGCGGAAGAAAGGGTGGGAAGTAGCGGAGGAGCCCCGCATCCAAACATCTGAAGGATTGCGGAAGCCTGATCTGGTTGCTACAAAGAATGATCGCGTGTGCGTGATTGACTCGCAGGTTGTTAACGGCTCGCAGTCGCTAGATACCGCACATGAGAATAAAGTGGCGAAGTACAGGGACAACTGAGATCTCGTCACCGCCGTAAAATCTTGGCGTGGCAAGTCCTATGAGACTGTCAAATTCTCGTTGTGCACTCTTTCGTGGAGGGGCGTCTGGTTAGCGAAGTCCGTTGACTTTCTGCTAGAGCTTGGGCTGACGAAGAGACTCTTAGCGGGCATAACGACGAGAGTTCTCCAAGGAAGCTACATGAATTGGATCCGCTGGAGCCAAATGACGTATGTTTTCCAAAATAATCGAATGGTGTATATATGGGGTTACCACCGGTAAGCCTTTCGAATCTCGTACGTAAGCACGAAAAGCTCGGACGGTTGGATGGTTGCCCGGGCCAGCCTCACACACGGGAGCGCAACACAACAAAAGCACGCGTGCTCCTACGGTGCTGGAGAAGCATTTTTTTTCTTTCTTCTCTCTTCATTTTCGAATTCCCTGCCTGTTTGTACTTGAAAAAAAAAAAAATATATGTATGCATGCATGCATGAATGTATGTATGTATGTATGTATGTATATATGTATGTATCCATGCATGAATGTATGTATGTACGTATATATGTATGTATGTATGTAGGTATGTATGTATGTATGTATGTATGTATGTATGTATGTATGTATGTAAGTATGTATGTATGTATATACGTACGTACGTATGTTATAAATTAATGTTCGCATTAATTTATTAAATGAGACTTTCCATTAAAAGATTCTATAAGTCGATTAATCAAGACCTTTCTTTGAGAAAGCATTCTGCTAAGGCAGTTAGCAGTCGTTTCTTTATTGTACATACATAAACTTTGAAAGCTAAGATTTAATTTGATACTTTAATATTCTACCAAAGTTCTCTGCAATTGCATGAATTTTTCATTTCATATGGCGAAAAATGCGTTTAAACTTTAGAATTAAATATCTTTTCGAAATACCAAGTAAATTATACTGAAAAACCATCTGCAGATTCAAGGCATTTTTATTAACAATTAGAAAATCGGTTTGAATCTTAAAGTTCAAATATATACTTTGTGCTCATACCTCCTTAAAACATGTTTTTTGCATCATACATACAAGCACCTGCCAAGTTAGCGGGTTACAGGTCCAATATCTGCCATAGAAAAATCCAGAAAAAACATTTTCTTTGAATGTCCCAGAAAAATTCAGACTGATGGGGAATCGAACCTTCGAAACTTTTTTGTTTTTCTTTGAACATTTTTTTTACTCTTACGAGGCTTTCTCTTTAAGGATGCAAAAATCAACAATCATTTTTTTTGTTTTATAAGTGACGCATATATGCATGAATTTATATGCACTAACGATATTAATATTTAGCACAATTTCTCATTGCATTAATAGTATAATTTAAAAAACGGTTGCCAATTCATTTGCTCTTAGCTTTCTCAGACTAAATTAATTGTTCCAATATGAAATTCTTTGTTCTAATAAATTAATTTGAAATTGCTATCTTTATTTCTAAATAATAGCTCAAAAGGGGTGTGCTTTCTTATCATTGATGGTTTGACAAAAGATAAGTTTTTACTAAAATTACAGAACGATAGGAAATAATCCTTACTTATCACAGCATTTTTCCTCTGTACGTTATTTATTAAAATTATTTAAATATTTAAATTAAATGTAATTAGATGTTAAATCGTAGATTCACTGAATTCCTAATCATCTAAGATTTTGTGTACGATTTGCCATCATAGATTATGGAGATATATCCGTTTAAACTGAATATGAATTTTTCGTGTATAACAAAAGAAGGGAAAGAGCCTATCCAAAATTTACGGTTGTAAAAGATAGGTAATTTTACGCTCTTTTTAATACATTTATATTAAATTGATCATAATATTTCTAACATACCAAAACACTTAAAAACCTAAAACTCAAAAATCCAAAAATTGTTATAAGAAGAAAACGAATCGATGAATCTTTAAATTTCTTCTTAATTTCGAATCTTCATTAAAAAACGAAAAAAATGAGCCCTGTTTGGTAAAAAATGACTGTGCCATTCTCGAGATATAAGCGATAAAATATGTAAAGAAATACATAACCTCAAATATCTTGAAATATAAAGGTCGTTGTGATCTGGGCAAGAACTCGTTCAAGAGACAGTAAAAAGATACCGTTTTGAAAAGTTTCAGATCAATTGCTGCCGATTTACTCCAGTCTTCGCAGCTGACTAAAAATCGATTTTCTTACAAAAAAACTAAACAAGGAAAATAGCTTATTCAAAATTTTGGGTCGGAAAATATAGGTAATTGTATTCTATTTCAAATGCATTATTACTCAATTAATGAAATTATTTCGAAGGTATCAAAAAAACCTGAAAGAGTAAAACTCAAAAATCGAAAAACCACTAGAAAAACAAAAAAAGATATTTTAAAGCTGCCTTTCATAAATAAAAACGCTGTCAACTACTTTGGCACTATACTTTCTCAACGAGAATTTAATTAAAATTATTATATAAATAAAGAAGAGCTGCGCAGTACAACCCATCATTGTTATTTTCCTGTCTAACTATTTTCATTTAGAGATTTATTCCCTACTGAAAAATGAATATTTTTCAATAAACATATTATCGTATATGAGGGTCTTTGGTCAGCGATATATCATTGATTCTAAAATTTATTTTTATCTATAGAATCAAATAAAACCTACACCTATAAAAGATTGAATTATTGTTATTTTTTCTTTCATTGCAATAAAATGCATAAGACACAAAAACGCATTATTTTTTAAAATCACTAATTTAAATTTTTTACTAGCAGTTAACGTATATTAGTTTACAAATTCAATCATCAAAATAGTATAAAAATTATAATTTTCTATGATCTATAAATATTAATTATTGCAAAAATAAATTATGTAATTATTAAATTATATTTTAATAACCACAAAATAATAATATTGTTAATATAACGTTATCTTTCCAGTCTTTTTTTTATTTTATCGTGCAATAAATGCATAAAATTGGCTGGAAGTGTATAATAGTAAATCTCACATATATTAATACTTAATATCAAAAACATACACACACACATACACACACACATGCACACACGCACACACACACGCACACGATCACGCACGAACATACACACACACGCACACACATCCATACAGACATTTTCTAAAGATAGTGTATTTCGATTCCATGTTTTTAGAACAACTTTCGTTTACCATCAAATGAAGCTTCCTCTATGATTAAGCAAAAATGTTAATAACCGTAGTTTCCTACATCTGAAATTGTAGCACTCGTAGGTAGTGCTCCTGAAATACCTGGTGATAAAATAAATGTTTTACTAAAATTTCGAATCCAAAAAACCTGTCCACTGTTATAGCTAATAAAATGCTGATTATTTAATACGGACATTGAAATTACCTACATAATATTTTTACTACAATTCATCATTATGGAAATTTTTCGCATTGATTAAGAATACGGTTTGCAACGATTTATCAATAAAGGATTAAGATTATTTATAAAAACTACTTTCCAAATATATATGTTCTATTATGTTATAATACTCTTAAACAGTATTCAATCGCATGCATCATTAATCAACTCGAACGATATCTTGACATCTATTATGAGAATAATGTTATCAGAAACCAGATAAAGTACTGATTTTTGGAATTCGATATTCATAACAAAATAGATACTAAAATAATTGCAGTTATCGATTTAGAACCCGGTGATGCTATATTCTTATCATAATTACCAATGCATTTGGCATTCTTCTGGTTTCATCTTTTGTTAATTATTACACATTTATGTAAGCAATTCGATAGATTAAAATTGCTTACTACACATAATAAAATAATTAATGAAAATGCTTATATTATTGACTTATACCGAATCAAACAGTATTTTCATTTTTCTTAATTGAGTTATGATCAGGTAAGACCTGCTTTTTTTGCTTCATAGAGGAAGCTTTGTGATTGTAAAGAAAGTGTGTGAGTATGTGTGTCTATGTGTGTGTGTGCGTGTGCGCGTATATGTGGGTGTGGGTGAGTGGGTGGGTGTATATTCACGGTCAAAATTAATGTTTCAGGGCTCATGTTTTTTGTTTTTTTAAGGAAGGGCCTGACAAATATTATTTTTGTTTTTCTATGTGTTTTTGTCTTTTTAACGGTTTTATATTATCGATTCAGTTTAAATGCACTTGAAAGAGCATAAATTGCCTATCTTTTTTGATTTGAAATTTTAAATAAAGTATTTCCTTTTATCTGTAATACACGGAAACGTCATTTTTTGTTTAAATGGTGATATCTGGAAAAGATAAAGTTTTTGAAAAATTTGAGATTATAAATACGGAGAACAATATTCTATAAATTTTGAAAGTCTTGATCATTTTCTTTTTTAGAAAACAAAAAATTATTTTGTAAAAATAAATCTATTTTCTATGTCGAACGATAATTTAAGTAAAACGACACCATTCCTTCTGAAACTTTTCAGAAAGGTATATAGCTTTTTATTATCTCTGGAGCTCTTTCTTTGGCCAGTTTATATCGACCTTTATATTTCGAGTTATTTGAGGTTACGCTTCTTTTTTCAAAATTTTTTTTGTTCGATTATATTTCGAGAATCTTTTTCAATTTTTAATGAAGATTCAGAATTGAAAAGAAATTTTTAGATTCATCGACTTGTTTTTGTTTTACAATGATTTCTCTATTCTACGACATTCTGAATTACCTATTTTCTCCGACGTGAAATTTTGTATAAGCTGTCTTTCTTTTTTTGTTATGGGTGATTGTCAAAAAGTTGGCTCTTTTTAAAAGTATGTTTTTCAAAAAAGTGAAAGTCTTCGAAACCGAAAATTAAAAATATGATGTAATAATATTAATCATATAAATAAAGAAAATTAAAATGGGCGAGATCAAAAAACAGTTTTATGTAGTTAAAAAAATATTACAATGTTGAAAGTTTCTTATAACCAATTCTTTTAAATTACGAATTAATAGAGTATAACTTTCATTTAATATTGTTTGATATATATTACTTTACATGAAGTATCTCTTGTTTAGCACAAATTAAAAATTACATCGCTTATTACAGAATATGAACGATTATGATCTACGCTTAAATAGGTTAAAATGTTGTTTATTTACCTATTTGTCGTATTCGATGATACCGCCTTCGATTGTTTTAGTACATTTAACGTAAACATTGGACGGACAAGGCATTTGTGCCGTAAATATTTTTTTAGTAGTTTATTTATTT
Organism: Gastracanthus pulcherrimus; assembly: GCA_949152435.1. NCBI lineage: Eukaryota > Metazoa > Arthropoda > Insecta > Hymenoptera > Pteromalidae > Gastracanthus > Gastracanthus pulcherrimus. The sequence continues at coordinate 141,394,515 of OX424573.1, forward strand.
AAATGCACCAGATGTATGTGAAATTAAAAAATACGTAATTCCTCTGTTCTTTTAAACGACAAATTCGATTTAAATATTTATTTTTCAAACTGAATGCTCTGTTAAAGAATTTTTCGCTGGACAGTCAAGACATATAATAAAGGTACGGTAGTGGAAGTGCAATATTAACTAATTATTTGTAGAAAGCAATACTAATAAATAAGTATATGTGAACTTTTTTTACAAAATGTATATAATAGTTACAAGAAGGAATAGATTGCATTTTAATTTGTGAATATTTTAATACAACTTTCTTTGAATAAATCCCTTGGGACGGACAAGACATAAAAACTAGGAGACACATTTCGAAACGACCATACATAAACAGAATACACGCATTAAAACATCACGCATCATTTTTGGATTAACTAAGACTTACATTAACCCTCTGTGTAATTTTTTTTTGGTTAAAATTTAGCGAATTACTAAATTTATTGGTATATTCAGATGAAATTAAGGCTTGGGACATGGGACAGACAAAACATTATGCATAGTTTTTTATTTTTTACTCAGAATAGAAAATACTTGATATAATGAAAATTTTGCAGATTCTTGCTTACGATAGTTCGGTCGTAGTACTATTTTTTTAGATTCACATAATGCCCTTTTACCTTGTAAAACAGGAGGGACAAGAATTGTTCAACTTTTTGACGAACACCCTTATACGCGAAATCGTCACTTTTTGTTTAAATGGCGATATCTCGGAAACATATGATGGAAAATGTTTAAAATAAATTGAGCTAAAAAAGGTAAAGCATTCCACTATACTTTGACTAAGCTCTTTGCCCAGACTATAAGGTCTTTTAGTAGATAGGCTGTAGGCATACTGGCTCACGCGGGTTCTGTATCATGCCAAAGTGATACAGAATCGGTCGTGTGTATAAGGCCTATCCCTGTTTGTCCCCTTCTCCAATTTTTGAGCATTCGTATTGTATTTTTTAAGCCCCTCCCCTGGATTGACCCCCTCTCAAAGTGATACAGAATCGGTCGTGTGTATAAGGCCCATGCCTGGTCCCTTCTCCAATTTTTGAGCATTCGTATTGTATGTTTTAAGCCCCTCCAATGGATTTACCCCCTCTCAAAGTGATACAGAATCTGTAGTGTGTATAAGGCCTATGCCTGGTCCCTTCTCCAATTTTTACCGGATTCGTATTGTGTGTGTTTTAAGCCCCGCCTCTGAACTGTCCCCTCTTAATGTGATCTAGAATTCGTATCTGATTTTTTCTATCCCCACTCTGTAGGCCCGAATACGTAAGCGTTTTACTCCCACCCGAAGAGAGGGAAGAGCTCTTTGCTCCTCTTTTCAAAGAAACAGATGGCAAGCGTAGGAAATGGAAAGTAGCCGAAAAGAATGAAAAGAAAGGGTCAGCCTTTCTTTCCTCTGCTTTTAAAAATAGATGGAACGTTGCTCACTGACTTTGCTAGCAATACACGTCATCGTCGCAGGTATGCGCTGTAGATGCGCGCAGATAGCAGGAAGATTGCATCAGTAAACGGCCTTCGAGAACTTACTGTGCGGAGGCGCAAGTTTGAAGGTCCTCGCGCAGGTAGTAGTAAATTACATTCCAGCAATAAATAACCTTTTGAGAAAGGCATACTGCGCGCATACATTCGAAAAGTCTATTTTCGAGCCAAAACACTGTCAGTTTTTCTCCGCAATACACGCTATACTACAGTATGTCATAGCGTGTGTTAAAGGTCCTTGTGCAGGTAGTAGTAAATTGTCCCCAACAATACACGACCCTTAGAGAAAGGCTTACTGCGCTCACGCTTGCTTTTGTTTTTAGGCCTATACGCTGTCAGCTTTTCGGCGAGAAAAGATTTATTACAGCAAGGCTTGGTACAGGTTGAAGAACTTCTCGCAGGTGGCACTTTTCCCAGCAATAAACAACCTTTTGAGAAAGGCATACTGCGCGCATGGGTTCGAAAAGTCAATTTTCGAGCTAAAACACTGACAGTTTTTCGGCGAGAAACGATTTATTACAGTAAGGCATAGCGCGTGTTGAAGTTCATTGTGCAGGTAGTAGTAAATTGTCCCCAACAATACACGACCCTTGGAGAAAGGCTTACTGCGCGCACGCTTTCTTTTTTTAGGCCTATACGCTGTCAGCTTTTCGGCGAGAAAAGATTTATTACAGCAAGGCTTGGTACAGGTTGAAGGACTTCGCGCAGGTGGCACTTTTCCCAGTAATAAGCAACCTTTTGAGAAAGGCATACTGCGCGCATGGATTCGAAAAGTCAATTTTCGAGCTAAAACACTGACAGTTTTTCGGCGAGAAACGATTTATTACAGTAAGGCATAGCGCATGTTGAAGGTCATTGCGCGGGTAGTAGTAAATTGTCTCCAACAATACACGACCTTTGGAGAAAGGCTTACTGCGCGCACGCTTGCTTTTTTTTTTTTTTTTAGGCCTATACGCTGCCAGTTTTTCGGCGAGAAACGATTTATTACAGCAAGGCTTGGTACATGTTGAAGGACTTCGCGCAGGTCGCACTTTTCCCAACAACTTTGACGCCAGCTTCTAGAGATGCACTTTCTCGTCATCAAGATTGTAGAAACTTTCACGAAAAAAATGTGTAGGCGTGGATGTGACCGACAGGGAGGTGGTTCTTAAAAAATTCTGGGAGGAAAATTTCTGCAAGGCAGGCGTTTTTCTAATTAAGGGAGGAGAATTTTTAACCAATCGCAGAATTTCTTGAATAAGTGAAAGAAGGGGTAAGCTCTTCTGACGATATAAATTCTAGGGCGCAAACTAGGGTCAGTCAGTAAACTTTCAAATTTCAAAAAATTATACGAACTTGAAATTTGAAAAAAAAATTCGAGATGGCAAATAGCATGACGAATTTGCAAATGATGCGGGATCGTATCCGGTGGCTTATTTCTAACGGGCCCACATTGCTCATGATGCTTGACCATGTGTCGTGGGCAATGGATGCGATACATTCATGTAAGTATCATTTTATAGAATTTTATTAATAATAATTAAAATAATATCATGTTAAATGTTTATTTATTTTTCAGTACCACCACTACCCCCTGTTGCTGCTATGCAACAGTTATACGAGGGAATAGTACCTCAAGAGAGCGCACCGGTTGCTCGCTCGCCGAGATCAAGGTCGAGCTCGAGATCCAGCTCGAGTTCCAGCTCGAGTTCCAGCTCGAGCTCTAGTTCCAGCTCTAGCTCGAGCTCAAGGGGCAGCTTAAAGGCTGCGAAAGGAAAAAATATACAGGATGTTGGTCGGATTCCAAAAATTTCATCGCCGAGCAGCAGCAGCGGTAACAGCAACAACGAGCGAAAGAGGAAAGCTGAAGGTAACTATTTTTTTATTAAGTTTTTTTTATGTAAAACTTAAATAAGGTAAAGTGCCCAGTACTTGGACAAAACGAAAATTGTGACCAGTACTTGGACCGTGACAAAAATTGTAATTACTGATAAAGATGATAAAAATATGTATTCGTTGGCATTCATTCGGATAGTTTATGATGTGTAGTATATAATTTAACCAAAATTATCTTAATTTACGTCTTAAATTTGTTATAAATGTAAATATAACATTTTGAGGTTATGTCGAGAACTGTAATATGCCGAATGTATTGTCCAAGTTTACGTCCACTGCTTTTTCTGAACCCAGGAGTTGGACACATTTAATTCATATGTCCAACTACTGGGTCCTAACTATGTCCAAGTACTGGGACCAGCTTGGCATATGATGTCCAACTACTGTGACGTATAGTTGAATTTTTAAACTTACTTTATTAGTATAAAAAAGTATGTAAGCGTATTTTTTCTTGTACTAATAATAGTAAAACATGCCGAATTAACGATTAGATTAAAGATTTGGGAAAAATATTGAGTTTCGGCTCTATAAACACTGATTCCGTATTTTCGTTTCAAAAAGTGTCCAAGTACTACCTACTTTACCTTAATAAATAATAATCTAATAATTTGTTTTTTTTCTTTTCTTTTATAGATGAAGCTGAAAACCAGCCAAGGCCGAAAACGCCTTCCACGCCACCCCATTTGCATACGATGAAGTCACCTTCCAGGTCGACAAAGATTGGTAAGAAATACAAAAATTAAAAATTTCATTTTATTTTAATATTTATATTATATTATATTTTAAAACTATTTTTTTTTGCCATTTTTATTTTTTCAGATCTAGTGAAGGACGACAAAGCTTCGCTTCAAAGTAAGCAAGCGAAACGAGATTGGCTGCGAATGCACAGCCGAGTGCAGGATAAAACGAAGATAGCAGCAACAGTAGCATCACCATCACTACCATCACCTCCACCACCACCACCACCGCGACCATCAATAGTAAAACCTCGCATCGTAGAAGATGTGACATTCATAGAATAGATATTATGTAATAATATATATATATATATATATATATATATATATATATATATATATATATATATATATATATATATATATATATATATATATATATATATATATATATATATATATATATATATATGTGTAAAAAATAATTATTTTATTATATATTAATTTTTAATGTAATAAGTGTTTTTTTGAATATAATGAAAAAATATTTTTTCAACTTGTTTTCGTTTATTCCCCTTGTCATTTCCTCCATTTTCCTTTTCCCGATATTGTCTATATGATGAACAATGCTTTATTCTAATTAATATAAAATATCCGCAGTAACACCCACATGTACCCTATGTTTCCTATAGATTTATCTATTATATTTTAATTTTATATTTGTGAAAGAATAATATCGTAAAATGATTTTACTTTTAATTTTTTTTTATTCAATCATCAAGCTTCTCTTTTTTTACAGAATATTTAATAACAATTTATTTCCAATATACACATGAGTATGTATTCCTTTTAGAAATGATATCTACTTCATCTTGGCCAAATTTAGCATCCAAATAATCTAGTAGCCATGCTCGTATTGAGATAACATTATGTACAGCGCATATAGGTTTCCTTCTAATGCAGAGAATGTGATTAAAACATACGTAATGCTTATCGCTCGATAACGTTTCTAGTGATGGACATCCAAAGTCTTCAACGTTTGAAATTAATCTGTAAATAAAAACAAAAACGTAAGAAATACGAGCATAGAAAAGTAAAAGTATGAAAAAGTATGAAAAAGTATGAAAAAGTATGAAAAAGTATGAAAAAGTATGAAAAAGTATGAAAAAAGTATGAAAAAGTATGATAAAAGTATGAAAAAGTATGAAAAAGTATGAAAAAGTAATGAAAAAGTATGAAAAAGTATGAAAAAAGTATGAAAAAGTATGATAAAAATATGAAAAAGTATGAAAAAGTATGAAAAAAGTATAAAAATAGTATGAAAAAGTATGAAAGTAGAGTCATATTATATATCACTTACACATTTGGTATGAGATTTCTTAGCCATTGCACTTTCTGTTCTCCCTTAACGTATAATTTCTCAATCCCTTGCGAGCAAATTTGGAAAATTCGTTGAAGACGATGATAAGGAATATCACCAGCGTCCCATGTAATTCCATGATGATACTTCTCCACCCAGTGAGTCATACATTTTTCTTCTGCTGTCAGTTCTTCCAATGTCATAGGAGGTTTAAAGAGGTATGCAGTCGGTAAAGCAGTTTTCTTTAAATTGAGAAAACTTACTTCTTTGAAAATGAAAGAATCCTCTGCTATTCTTTGGAAACCTTGAATGTCACAAATATAAACATTCTCTTCTTGAAATTGCAGTATGGCATTTCTGAACATCAAGTCGTAGTCACGTGTTCTAGCCATCTTACAGCTCTGTAGTTGATAGTTCAGTACGAAGTGAACTCGGAGAATGAATAGGAAAATTCTCTCATCCTGATTTTATAACAAGAAACTCCGCCTCAGGCTCTTTTAGGATTGGTCGTTCAAAAAAGAAAGTATATTCTTGATTAGAGGGATGAAAAGCCGCTTTTTGGTTGGTTCAAACGGAAGAAAATTCATCCCTCCCTTAAAAAATCTCCTTCCTCTTCCCAAAAAGAACTATTTTAGTTGGTTCAAATGAAAGAAAATTCATCCCTACCTAAGAAAATCTCCCTCTTCTTCATTTTATCCTTGGTCAGTTATTCGAATTTTCTACCTCTACTTACGTCGACATTGCATACAAAAAGGGAAGCAGTTTCTTGGATAAGCACAGTTCATCTATCGCGGTCAACGAGTTTTAGTCTTGACTATCGTGCACATTTGTGAAGTCCTATTCTAGTGTCTATTTTAGTGCTATTACAGTGAGAAAAAAGCAAATATGGCATCCATCGATCTTTTTGAACGCCTTGTTCAGCTTCTTCGTGATACTTTACAAAGTGTAAATGATTTAAGTAATAACGATATTCATTATTGGTTGGACATGTGTAATTCAACCATAAAAGAATTAAATGAAAAAATTGCAAAATCTAAACTTACAAGAGGAGAGAAACAGAAATGTCAAACTTGCATGACTCATCTTTCGTGCGTGCAAGTTGAATTTGAACAACATCTTCAACGAGGAGGTAATCTACAATCTGAGAAAACAGAAGCTAGTGTAGAGTGGCGAGATGTGCAGTCGGCATTCCAAAATCGAATCAAGACTGGCGTAGTTGTAAATATAAAACACATGGACATTGTGAGTTTCTTAAGTGATGCACAAAAGCTCTTCAAAGTTAAGGCACAAGAATGCTTAGAAGAATACAATGCTGTGAAAATAAATTCAGATTTTATCTCGGAATTTTCTATGCAGAAAAATGGAGAGGAAACGACCGATATTAAATATTTCACGAGTGAAAGTGCTACAGTATACATGTCAACAAATTTAGAGGAATGGTTTAAAGACTATATCAAAGAGCCCATTCTTACACAACTAGAAGAATTTCAGGAAAAGGATTCCGGCTGGACATTGAAGAGTATTAAAAGTTTGTGTATAAATATGAAAAAATATTCTCCATTCAAGGGCAGTTCTTATATTCCTCTCCCAAAGTTTATAGAAAACAAAAAAGCATGTGTTAATGTTCATAACAATGACAATCAGTGTTTCAAATATGCTATTCTTTCAGCATTATATCCCAGCAAATATAATTCCAACAGAGTTAATCAATATCGTGTACATGAGAACGAGTTGATCTTTAGTGATATACAGTTCCCAGTAAAACTGAAAGATATTTCAAAATTCGAAAAATTGAATAATATTTCAGTAAATGTATACATGCTCAGAAAGTATGGTTCAAAATTTGAAGTATCGCCTTGTCACGTTTCGTCAGAAAAGAAGGCTGAACAAGAAAATCAAGCAGAAGAGGAAGATCAACATGTAAATCTACCAGAAAATAATAATCAACCAGAAAAGAAGAGTAGACATGTAAATCTACTTATCATTCAAGATTTTTACATTGATGAGCATGAAGAAAATAATTTTGCTGATGGTGATGAAAGTATGCCTAAAAACCATTACGTTTGGATCAAAAGCATGTCTCGTCTTCTGGGTTCTCAACTGTCTAAAGCTAATAGAAAATCATACCACTGTGAAAGGTGTTTACAAGTTTTCTATAATGAAAAAAGATTGGAAATTCATGAAAATCATTGTAAAAATATGAATAATTGCCGAATCAATCTGCCAGACTCAAAAAACAACATTCTCAAATTCGAAGATTACAAAAAGAGAGAAAAAGTTCCTTTCGTTATTTATGCTGATTTTGAATGTTTATTGAAGCCTACTGAGAATGAGAATGCTTTTCAACTACATGAAGCATACAGCATAGGTTACTACACAAAATGCAGCTTTGATGACAGATTATCTGTCTATAAATCTTACAGACAAAAATTTGGAGATCAAGAGACACCTGCAGAATGGTTTGTTCGAGAACTAAAATCAATAAGTGAGAAGATAGATCATCTGTACAAGAATCCTAAACCAATGAAACTCACAGCTCTAGAAGAATTATCTTTCCAGAGGTCAACTGTTTGTCATATATGTCGAAAATCAATCCGTGATGAAGAACTTGCAGTGCGAGACCATTGTCATTTTACAGGACGGTATGTTATTAGTTTAGTTATATTTAAAATTAATTTTTGGTGATTCCCAAAGAAAAAAAAAAAAAAATGAATTCTTTTTTCTCTTCAGTTTCAGAGGTGCAGCTCACAATTCATGTAATTTGAATTATAAGAACTCAAGATTCATTCCCGTTGTTTTTCATAACCTCAATTATGATACTCACTTCATTTTGAAAGAGATCGCTACTTCTACATTGATGAAAGGACGAGTTAGTCTAATACCTCATAATAAGGAGAAATATATTTCGCTGACGAAATACATAGATGACTGCGACATCAGCTTTAGATTCATAGATTCTTGGCATTTTCTACCATCATCATTGGAAAAACTCGCATCATATCTACAAAACGTGCCTATAGCGGTGAAAGAGTTTCGATCAGATGGATTCACAGATGAAATGATAGATCTTCTCAGACGGAAAGGTATATTTCCATATGATTATGTAGACGCATTTGATAAGCTATCGTCTACAAAATTGCCAGAAAAGAATGAGTTTTATAATAAACTAACAGATTCCCATATTGCTGAAGAAGACTACAAGCATGCTGTTCGAGTCTGGGATAAGTTCAATATAAAAACATTGGGAGAGTATTCAGATCTTTACTTAAAAACAGATGTTCTACTATTGGCTGACGTTTTCGAAAGTTTTCGAGAGACATCTCTTAAAGCTTATGATTTATGTCCTGCTCACTTTTACACGACTCCAGGGTTAACATTTTCAGCAGCTCTTAAAATGACAAAGGTGGAATTAGAGCTTCTTACAGATATTGACATGCTAATGTTTATTGAAGCAGGCATTCGGGGAGGAATAAGCCAGTGTTGTAATCGATATGCTAAGGAAAACAATCCATACATGGGTTCTTCATACGACGAGAAACAGAAAACGAAGACACTCTTATATTTTGATATAAATAATCTGTATGGGTGGGCGATGGTACAGCATTTACCGATTGGAAAATTCAAATGGATTGACTTTGAGGCGAATCCAAGCTTCTTCAATACACCACCAGATTCAGATATAGGTTACATTGCTGAAGTAGACTTGGAGTATCCTGAGGAAATACATAATGAACATCGAGACTTCCCTTTCTGCGCAGAGCACCGTGCACCACCTGGCTCAAAGCAGAACAAACTTCTCACTACTCTGAACGATAAGATAAAGTATGTGATTCACTATCGAACACTCAAACAGGCGCTGGATAATGGACTTCGTTTGAAAAAGATGCATAGAATTCTGAGTTTCGAGCAGAAGGCCTGGCTTAAACCTTATGTCGAATTAAATACTGAGAAGAGAAAGCAAGCGAAGAATGAGTTTGAAAAACTCTTCTATAAATTATTAATTAACGCTGTCTATGGAAAGTGTATCGAGCGAGAGCGGTCTCGTGTTGATGTACGATTAGTAAATAAATTCACAGGCAGATATGGGGCAGAAGCACGCATAGCTCAACCACATTTTCACAGCTGTGCAATCTTTGATGAAAATTTAGTTGCTATTCAGCTAAAGAGAACAAGTATCACAATCAAGAAACCGATATACGTTGGTCTTTGTATCCTTGATTTGTCCAAGACATTAGTTTATGATTTCCATTACTCGTATATGAAACAGCGAGTAGGAGAAAAATGTAAACTTCTTTATACAGATACTGATAGTTTGATATATGAAGTTGAGGACATTGATATGTATAAAATAATGAAAGAAGACATTCACAGGTTTGATACTTCTGATTATGATGAGAATAATCAGTTTAACATTCCACGTGTCAATAAAAAAGTCCCAGGATTAATGAAAGACGAATGCTGTGGCAAGATCATGATGGAATTTATAGGTTTACGAAGCAAAATGTACAGTATTTTAGTTGATGGAGGAGAGACAGTGAAAAAAGCCAAAGGTATAAAATCCAGCGTTGTGAAGAAGACAATAACTTTCGAGGATTATAGAAGATGTCTTCACGATCTTATTATTGTAAAACGTGATCAATGCAACATTCGTTCAAAATTGCACATAGTGCATACTGAAAGACAGAATAAAATTGCTCTTAGTCCTCACGATGATAAGAGATTCTTATTGCCTCAGAGTACAGACACTTTACCTTGGGGTCATTTTCGAATCATGGATGAGCAGATGGCGCAAGCTGCACTTCGAATAGAGGAGGATGCTGAAAAACAAGAAATAGTGGTAGGGATGGAAGTGGAGAGGGGGTATGAAGTATCCAATGAAAGTGGGGCAACGCAAGTGGGGATGGATGTTGCAGAAGATGAAAGAGAGGGGAAAATACGAGGTGGGGGTGATGCAGCCAATGAAAATGGTGAAAGGCGAGAGGGGATGACACTTTATGACAATGAAGGTGAACAAATCAGAATTGAATATGATGTGTTAGAGGAGTTTATGCATGACTGGGATCCATCAATGGAGGGGATACGCTCTGAGGGAGGAGAGAGAAGGGATATATTACAGGAGGCAATGGAAAGGACAGAAATTGTGGTGGGGAATGAACTATATCAACAGACAGACCACGACGAGGAGCAAATTCGAGCAATCGAAGAGTTCGAGAATTATCATCCTTTTGGGAAGAAACCAAGACTCAACTAAATTTCTAAGTAAGTTCACAGTTAATTCTCACCAATTTTCTTTTTTTTTTGCTCTAACAAATCTTTTCTCTATTAGAAGTTCTTATTTTTTTACTTTTTCCAGAATGGATCTATCTACACTTAATAAGATTGCTGAACGCGACTTCTTGCCAAGGAAGAAAGTAACAGACTTGGAAAAAGATCATCAGTACATGGTGACAGCACTTAAGGAGGTGAAGACGAGATTCGATACGAAGGTCGTAGCCGAACTCGACGAAAGTTTTCAAATCTTTTTACCGGAGAAGATTTCATCAGCCATCCTAAGAGATCAAGAGTTTTTTGACAGACTCTCCAATACTGCAAATAAAATGAATTTATTTGTGACATATCAGGGTGGATCTGAGTTATCCTTTAAGTTTAATTGAAATACGCAGCTTGCTTTGATTATAATACTTATTTTATTCAGATTAAAACTTGTACATAATAATACATAAATAAATACAATAACATAATATGATTGCTTTCTTATTTACTAGTACCTACATTATTGCGTTTACATTAATATTTTTGGTTAAATCTTGGCTAAATCAAATAATTTTTTTTTTATCTATCCAACTATTATGCTCATTACTAAAGCCTAACCATTTAACATATGCACGATTTCCACTTTTCTTTAAAACTTTTTCTACTAGATAAATTTCTGGATACATAGTTTTCTGAATTTCCGTTTCATAAAAGCCGCCAGAGATGGGTTTATCATAATAATCTTTGACATGATAAGTTACCGGATTGGTTTTTACAACTCGTGATATTGTGAAAATTTCAGTAGACCAATTTGGTGTATAACCTTTTTCAAAAACATGTTTTATCTTACTTATCCGCACTTTATCTCCTACTTTAAATTTCGGTTTTTTCACAGGTAACTTTTCATTTGGAAAATGCTTCTTGACCTCTCTTTCATTTGCCTGCGTAACATTTTTAGGCTCAATTCCTATTGTCCGATGTTTTCTTGAATTGTAAGCTTTCACCAACTCAGGCAGGATATCCCACCATTTATAGCTCCCTTGTTTGCTGAACTCTATCCACATTGCATTTTTTAACGTTCTATTAAAACGCTCACATATGCTTGCATGAAGATTACTATGCGAAGAGTATAGGTTTATCTTGTACTTCTTCATGAGTTTCTGAAAGTTTGAATTGTAAAATTCTTTTCCTTGGTCAGTTTGTAGATTTGTCGGTACGCGTTCTTGTTTCAGTATTGACTCCATAGCTAGAGTAACATCATTACCACTCTTTGACTTGATTGGTATAGCCCATGCATACTTTGAAAATGTATCTATGACAGTAAGTAAGTAGCGAAAACCTTTGTTTTCGCTGGCGTATGGAATCATTTCTACAAGATCAGCTTGCCAAGTCTCATCTATTCCACGTATATCATATTTTCTTCGCTTGTAGATGCGGCGAGCTGGTTTGTGCAACTCTTCAGCTATTTTTTGTCGCTCCATTTTTTTTTTTTTTTTTGATAATATGTTTAAGGTTTAAGAAAAACTTTTATTGAGTCAGAATTTTTTTTTTTTTTTCAAAGCATTCTTTCAATTTTGTCTCAAGATTATCTAATCGAATTTTAAGATGGGAAAGAACCTTATTGATTGTATTTAATTCAGTGTTTATGGGAATCTCTAAGTCAACTTTCGTTACAGCCATTATGTTAGTTAGATTTCTAACTTCTTTACTTATAGTTGTCAGAAGCACTTCCAAGGTGACTGCATCATTAGGCTGACTTGGATAAGCAAGGTTACATAACCTTTTATTTTGTAAATCAAAATTACCATCTAATGTAAGATTATAACCAATGCCTGGTGGACCGCGACTCGCTTCTTGCGTGCCCTCAAGTTTTCTTCCGAACACGTCGAGACTCATGATGCTACTGATCTTATAAGAAAACATGCATTTCAATATAAATGTCCAGCTTCACGTAGTTCCTCAATGATCGATTGTATTTCATTGTCGTGATTGTTATTTCCAGCAGATCGTTCCGCAACTAATAATCGCAGTCGCTCGATAAGCTCGTTTGGATCATCCCAGTAGACTAGATCTATAGAAGAATTTTTCTTTGCTATTTTATATTTAGGTATGAGGCCTCTTCCGGTGGTGGATTTATTTTTACGATCGCTGCGGAACATGGGTCCTATGATATTCATATATTTTCTACTCTTCGAAGTGCGTATACTCTCATCTTTGCTGTATCTTTTCCGATGAGCATTTGATGCTTCCAGGATGCTGCGATAATTTTTTCGATCTGTTGAACTTATAAGATTGTCATCTGGTTGTTTCTTGAAGAGTAATTCCATTAGACCCCCACTTTTAGGATAACTTTTATCTCTCACTTTTACCATTTTATCATGAAATTGAATTTCTGAATCGCCAATCATATACACTCCATTGACGTTCCGTACTCCGTATATGTTATCGATTTTGCTGCGGCTTTCATTTAACAATGATAAAAAGTCACTTGATTCATTTTCTTCAAGCGCAGATTTGAATGTTGAATTCATCATTGTGCCATCCATCGAAGAAAAATCTGCATCATCATCATCATCATATGCGGAACCCGACTCATTTATATCATTTACTATATAACTTGATCGATCGAATCTCAATTTCTTCCTCGGTTTCCTGTTGCTGTCTATATTCAAAATGTGATTAGAAGGTGGCAAGCTTTCGACTTTCGAATCGACGAGCTTCTCGAGTGGTGTAATGACTGGTTTCAATGTATCACCAATAACTTTTTCAAAATCTTCTCTCTCCTTTTTCAATAAAGAGTATTTTTGTTTAATAGCCTCACGTGCTCGCAAGAGCTCGCTGAGAATATTCTTTTCTTTCTTGAAGTCTGACATGCTAACGAGATGCTGTCTACAATTGAACTGTAAGTTTCGGATTCATAACTTCTTTTTTATTGCAAAACAGTCAAATCCTTTTCTGTATCTACCATCATCCATCACTCTATCTTTGTCGATAACAACAAATCCATACTTATCATTCTTCCAGCATTCAGAACAAAGATTTCGAAATTCATTGAAAGTTAAATCAGTATTGACATGATCTTCATAGATATGTTTTAGATTAACATCGTCTTGACGATAAATTACTAACATATTAATATTGTCCCTTACGAGGTGTTTCGGTATATGAGCGTACGACTGACATAGATAAAAGCTGTCTACACTTTTATGTCTTCCCATACAGAAAAATGCTCTGACGTTGTCCTGCTTCTCACAAGCCACATCATCAAAAATCATAATTGAATTTGGTCGGGCTTCATCTGGAGATACTACAGATTCATGCTCACTAAAAGGTAGATATGATACACCTTTTATCGGTTCCAAAACTTTTTCGAGAAATTGATACTTTGGCTGATTCAAGGATTTAGAGTATACATACAAATTTTCACATCTAAGACCATTGGGATGTGTAATTAGAGCCAATAAACTATTTGTTTTTCCACAGTTAGATGGCCCGCAGAATACTGCTCGTATAGTATCAGGTAGTAATTCTCCATGATGCTTCCTTCTCTTCTGTTTTCCGAAATCAAAGTTTGTGACGGGGAGTTTGACGTTCTGCTCGCTAAAATCCATGTTCACGTGTCAAAGTCTAGTTTGATATTGAACTGTGGAAATATAAACGCATGTTTTATATTTTGATCTTTAGTTTTAAAACAACACTCGAAGAGAGATGATCGTACATAAATCTCGGAAACAACCGAAAGGTTATGGATTGCTTGATAAAGTGATCAATAACTTGCCGATTGAAATGCATCTTCCTGGATATCAATACTGTGGTCCCGGAACTAAATTGAAAAAACGATTGAAAAGAGGTGATCCTGGAATTAATCCGCTTGATCAGGCATGCAAAGAACATGACATAGTGTACTCTGATAAAAATGGAGACCGTAAAGCAGCTGACATGAAGCTCGCTGATAAAGCTTGGCAACGTGTTAAAGCCAAGGATGCCAGTCTTGGTGAAAAAGCATATGCTTTTGCTGTTACAAATGCTATGAAATTAAAAGGAATAACTGGAATGGGTCTAAAATTTAGTAAGTTAGTGACGGCTGCTAAAAAATCAATGACACCAAGTAAATGTTCCCGCAAGGTTATTCAATCCGCCTTGAAAGGTGCACGTCAAGCTGTTAAGAAAGTTGGTGGTAAGAGGAAAGTTATCATTCCACGTGTTCTTCCAATTCCATCAAAAATTGGTGGAGTTCTTCCGTTTCTCATAACGTTGTTCGCAGGACTAAGTGCGACCGGTGCTCTGGCAGGGGGAGCTGCAGGAATAGCTAAAGCAGTAAATGATGCTAAAGCTGCACAGAAAAACCATGAAGAAAGTAAGAGACATAATAAGGCAATGGAAGATATTGCTTTAGGCGAAGGTCTCTATCTTAAACCATATAAAACTGGAATGGGATTATTTATGAAACCTCATGTTGGTCATGGTCAACTTACTAAAAAAAAAAAACTTCGATTTAACTTTGCCAAATCGTCCACTGACTGACTATGATCTTCTAAAATATGCTCGTATGTTGCAAATTCCACATTTCCGAGGTGTTTTTATGAGAAATAATCTGCCTTCCGATGGTCCATGGAGTAATGAATCTGCTATTGTTAACTTGGATGACATGAAAAATAAAGGCACTCACTGGGTGTGTTATCGAAAACATGGTTCCAAAGTAATTTACTTTGACAGTTTTGGTGATCTGAAACCTCCCATAGAGCTCATGTTATATTTCAACGTGAAAGAAGTAAAATATAACTATAAAAGATATCAAAATTTTGACTCATTCATTTGTGGTTATCTTTGTCTTCAATTTTTAACCGGAAGACTATAAAAGAGAAGATTGCAAACGAATGGGAATCATTCTCTTCCAATCAGTCATGGAAGACAGTTTCACTTTGAGTCTTTCAGGAAAATCTTCTGTTCTAGAGGCACAATATTTTCCTTCAATTGAACTACCTCAGCATAAAAATTTTGTTTTGGGTTTAGTTGAACTTTTAACATTCAACTCGATTCCCAATGTGGACTATTCGAATAATAAACTTCATGTGAATGGAAATATTATTACTATCCCTACTGGCAGTTACGAGATTAATGCTATTAATAAATTTTTACAAGAAACTTTGAAATCTAAAGGAATTGAATTTTCTTTGAGAGCTAACAACAATACTCTCAGAAGTGAAATTAATTGCAGTCATTCGTTAGATCTCACTCCTCACGATTCAATAGGTCGTCTTCTTGGCTTTACTCCTCGCATTCTCAAGGAAAAAACTCATCACAGTTCTGATTTACCTGTGAAAATATTGAAAATCAACGCACTCAGAGTGGAGTGCAATATTACCGCAGGTGCTTACATCAACAACAAAAAAGTTCATACAATCCATGAGTTCTTTCCCAGAGTTCCACCAGGATATAAAATCTTGGAAGTTCCATCTCATGTCATATATCTACCACTCAGTGTCAAGTGCATAGATCATCTTCAAATTCAAATCGTAGATCAAGATGGAAATTTAGTGAATTTCCGTGGAGAAGAAATTACTATTAGACTCCACATCAAATCTGTATAATGGGCATCGTTTACAACTCTAGAGTGCATATAAGTCAACCAACATGTCAATCGGTCATCAGTCGACCGAAGAAACTCAAACCGTTAACACGGAAGAGCATTCAGTTCCTCAGAAGCCTAGGTCTAAAAGTTCGTGGAGAAAATTCACGTGTATAATTCTCTGCTGATTCCAGAAAAATGGACGAAATTCTAAGCATTCAATCAGGTGTCGTATTCGATGAATCTATTGCTCATTACGAGGTTCACGCACATCAACCTTACTCAACACTAAGCTTTGATAATAGTGATGAAATTCGTATTTCTATCCAACATCAAGATCTATGTCTCTTACCATCGCGCAGTTCTATCCATGTATGTGGAAAACTGCAAAAACCAGATGGAACAGCACTAAATAAAACTAAATTCGTGAACAATGGCATTTGCCATTTGTTTGATGAAATTCGTTACGAAATTAATGCTGTGGAGATAGATAAAAGTAAAAATGTTGGTTTAAGCAGTCTCATGAAAGGATGGACATCATTCAATCCGAATCAGACTCTCATGTTAGAAAATGCAGGCTGGCTTGACGTTAGAGAAGAAAGCAAAACTTTGGTAGATGCACACGGCAACTTTGACGTTTCCATTCCTCTGAGTATGATCTTGGGCTTTGCAGAAGACTATAAAAAAATTATAGTTAATGTGAAGCATGAACTCATTCTCACAAGATCAAGAAATGACTTGAATGCAATAATTCAAGAAGGTACTATAGCAAATAGTGTAACTACATATGAAGACTACCAGGTAAAAATAACGAAGATAGAGTGGTTAATGCCATATGTTATTGCATCTGATAAACAAAAGATCCAGCTGCTGAATTTCATTGGCAAAGATAATCCTATCTCTATGTGCTATCGATCTTGGGAGTTATTTGAATATCCTCTACTTCCGAGCACGAATAAACATGTCTGGACAGTGAAAACTTCAAATCAGTTAGAAAAACCTCGTTTTGTCATTCTCGGACTACAAACCAAGAAAAAAAATTTGAAAACTGAAAATGCCAGTCGATTTGACCATTGTGAGATTAGTAATGTGAGACTTTTCTCGAATTCTCAATATTATCCATATAACAATATGAATCTCGACATATCTAAGAATCAGTTCGCTGTTCTCTATGATATGTATGCCAATTTTCAAATCACCTACTATGGAAGAGATCCACAGCCACTGCTGACAAAGTCTGAATTTATCAACCTTGAACCACTCATAGTTATTGACTGTTCACGGCAAAACGAATCTATAAAGAGCGCTCCTGTCGATGTACGTCTAGAGTTTGAGTCTAAAAAAGACTTTCCAGCTAACACTTCAGCTTATTGCATGATCTTACACGATCGCATCGTTCAGTACAATCCCATCAGTGTGGATATCAAGAAGCTTGTCTAAACAGCATATTATCTAACACACTTTCGTTTCAACACTCATTCCAAAATGGAGTATGCAGTAGACATGATTGGTTTCAAGCTAATGAGAGATGATTATGTTTTAAAAGTACAAGACTGCCTGCGCACTTCACACCGTCAAACTCATAAAATTATTCTATCACTCCTGTAAACATTTGCAAAGAAAATAAAGAAAAAAAGTAGAAAACACTATAGGCATTCTGGTTCACGTGAGAGAAAGGGAAGCTCTCCCACTCTCTCGATTTCGGATTCTGGATCATTCTGGGTGATTTAGAATCCGAACGGGTTCTGGATCACTTTGAGAGGGCAGGGGGGTGATACAGCACCCGCGTGAGCCAGTATGCCTATAGCCTATCTACTTCTTTTATCTTTCAAGCTATTAGAGGTTATATTTCTTTTAATTTTAATTACATATATATCGAAAATGTTGCGGTCATTTTTTCTTTTTACTGTATTTCATTCAGTTAGTCATTTATCGACTGTGGATAGGTATGAATGTTTTAGTAGGATATGAGAATGGAGTACTAGGTTTTTCTATTCCACGATATTTTGAAATCGATAATTCAATTATGATTACAAGCTTATAATTTTTTGTAATCTATTTTTTGACAACAATCGATGATACAAAACAGACCTTTTTTTAACTATTAATAAGAAAAAAATATAGAAATTTATTTAAATTGGATTGCTTTTCAGTTACACGATAGAGTCATAAAATTTATAAACCTTTTCTTATCGATTATCGAAATTATATGCGAGATTAAAGAAGATACTGAATTATTAATTATTTTATACGTTTAATTAAATATCCCGATCCCGACTTTTACTGTATTTTATCTATAAAAACGGTAGGTCGTTTTTTGATCAGTGGAGCTCTGAGACCTCCGTCGTAGTAAAATGGCCTCTCCATTAATGCGTCGTTCAGACGATGCAACTTTAGAATTCGCTGATCACCGACCCGGCATAAAACAATCGACAAATTGTTGGGGCTGCGCTAACCTCATACTGCGCTGCGGCGTTGACGGATTTCGAACGGCGCGGCGCTCCGTTCTTCTTTCAGTGTGGAGATTTTTGTTTCCTCCTACAGCAAGCTTTGTAATAGTAAAATAGAAGTTTCCTTAAAAACATGTTATAAGCATGTTATTGGCCATTTGAAACCAAAATACTATTTTTAGAAAATGTCCGTATGGATGTGTGTATGTATGTGTGAGTGCATACGCGCGTGAGTGTGTGCGTGCGTGCATGCGTGCGCGCGTGCGTGCGTGCGTCCGTGTGTATATGTGTGTGTATGTGTGTGTGTGTTTGTATCTCTCTATATCTCGAATAATCCACGGTAAAAATTAATGTTTCGGGACTCATTTCTTTTTTTAAAGGAAGACGACTAAAAATAAATTTTTTTGTTTTCAGATGAGTTTTTAATGTTTTAGCGGCTTTTCGATTTTTGAGTATTAGTTGATTGGGTTTTTCTATATCTTAGAAAAAATATCATCGAATCAGCAAAAAGGCATTTGAAAGAGCATAAAATTACCTAACTTTTTCGACCTGAAAGTTTGGACAAGGTCATTCCCTTCTTTTGTTATATATGAATACGTAATTTTCTTTCAAACGGTTATATCTCGGAAACATATGACGAAAAATTTGTAAAAAATTTTGAGATGATTAGGAATATGAAGAGAAATTTTCAGTAAAATGTTGAGTCTTAATGCTTTTTTGCTGCCGAGAAAAAAATCATTTTGTAAATAAAATCCATTTTCTATGTCGTACGATACTTGAGAAAACGGTATTATTCCTTTTAAAAATTTTCAGAAAGGTAGCTTTTAAGTATCTCTTGGCTGAGCTCTTAGCTCAGACCATGAGAACTTTTATTTTTTAAGATATTTGAGGTTATGTTTTTTTTCAATTTTTTTTTATCTCTTATATATCGAGAACGGTGCTGTCATTTTTTGCCAATTGGGGCTTAGTTTTTTCGTTTATTTAATGAATATTCAGAATTAAAAGAAATTTTAAGATTTATCGACCTGTCTTCGTTTTTGAACGATTTCCCGGTCTTATGATATTCTGAAATCGATGAGATAAATTATTTTAGTATGTTAGAAATACATCGATCGCTTCAGTATTAATACATTTGGAAGAGCATAAAATTACCTATCTTCTCTGACACGAAATTTTCTATATGCTATCTCCCTTCTTTTGTTATACACGAAAACGTCATTTTTTGTTTGAACGAAATCTCGGAGAAATATGACGGATAATTTTTAAAATAAATTGAGCTGAAATATATAGCTTTCCACTATCTCTTAGCTGAACTCTTTGTCCAGACTATGAGGTTTTTTATCTTTTAATATATTTGAATAAGGTTATGTTTTTTTTTAATTTTGATTGCTTATATCTGGAGTATGTCACGGTGACTTTTTATTAAATAAATGATTTTTTTAGTTTTTTGATGAACATACGAAATTAAAAAAAAATAAATATTCCTCAATTCGTTTTTGTTTTATAACTATTTACCTAGTTTACGATACTTTGAAATGTATACGGCAAATTATGATCATAATTGTATACTTTTTGGTAAATTATCTCTTAACAAGCAATTAATGATAAAATACATACTTTTTTAGTTATTATTGTTTTTTTTTGGATCGGGGTTGGACGTAAGTGATTGTAGCTTGCATAAGCAACAAAGAAATTAGAAGAAAAATCATTCTAAAATGTAAAAAATAATACGTTTATTATTAACAAGGTTAAGAAAATAATAGAAAAGAGAGAATAAAAGGAAGTACAACTTTTTGGAGTTTCAAATAAAAATTTTATTCTGATGAAAACACTACGAATTCAATACTGACATTTTTTTTGAAATTACGGGGATTTTAACCTGGAACCTCTTGCACATCAGTCAGACACTATCCACTCGGTCACAGAGTTACATACGATGTGAAAGATTAAACTTCTACTTAAGTTACTCCAACTACTTCGCCTTGTAATGTGATCAGTAAAAAAAAATATTAATACTATAAAAATTTGCGATAAAAAATAATTAAGAGGAGTCCGTATCTACTGTCCTTGTCTAATCACGTTTTTGCTATTTATTCAAATTATAGTTTGTTAATTGAAAAACTAAAAGTTGGCCCCAATTGGTATTAAAATAAGGAATATTTTGAGATCTTAAAAAGTATTTAACATTATTCCCTTTTCGAGAAAACTACGGAACGCGAAAATTGAGGTTAGCTTTTCCGTTCCGAAGTTTTCTCAAAAAGGAAATAATGTTAGATACTTTTTAAGGTCTCAAAATATTCTTTAATTTAATACCAATTGGGACCAACTTTTAGTTTTTCAATTAACAAACTACAATTTGAATAAATAGCAAAAACGTGATTAGACAAGGACAGTAGATACGGACTCCTCTTAATTAGAAAAGTTAATAATAGTCGTAAAATTGATAATATCTGAATAGACATGAAATCCAGAAACCGTACTTCAAATTTACCTTTGTTTATGGACTTGCGCATCGGATTAGCTACATATCGTTATTAGCGTATATATGTATAATTTACTATAATACTATTATATATTAATATTAATTATATATTAATTAAATGTATTGCTTGAAAATAACAATTAATAAATTCCGCGTTAAAAATACCGTATTTCAAAACAGACATATTATTTATTATTTTGAATTCTATTTTATATTTACATAATAAAATATTAACGTATCTATATAAATAAATTTTCTTTATTTAAATATATTTAAAACTATAGTTTTCAATAACATTCAAGAATACGTATCACCTTTTCACTTTCATAACTTCTCTCTATCAGAATTTCTGAGAATCTTCAGATAAACTTTTAGTAGCCCTGCTAGATACTTATCTAGTTTTGATGAAACTAAATAATTTCCAATAAGGATGATTAATATTAACGGCAGGGAGAACAATATGTTGCAGAATATGCAACTATAGATACAAATTTTAACATATTTCAATATAATTCTCTCGTACATTTAATAATAAAATCTAATTTTTATATGGTGTTTTTTTTAAAAAATATGTCTAACACGGAGAAAAAATGATAAATGTGAAAAGCCGATAAGTGTAAGTCGTATCCAATAAAACATCAATAAGAATAATTAAAAACAATCAATTATTTTTTAAGGCAATAATATATTGATTGCATGTTTATCCATATATCAAGATTTATTTTTAAATATTACAATAAATATCAAATGAATCATTTCTCATTTCCACTTTGGAGTATGCAAAAGGGAAAAAAGATTCCTACGTTACCGACTCCATCTTTATTATTTTTATAATAGTTTGTAAATATTTTTTTGTAAATAATAGTACTCTGGTATCTTTCTTTTTCAATAGATACCTAATAAGCCGACTATTTAAGCAGTTCCATTCAATTTATCGCTACGAATTGTGGGTTCCCGTTATAAAAAAAAAACATATTAAGAAGACTGGAACCTAGGTTTTGTGGTGATAAAATGAATAAAATTAACATAAATTTTATTTTGTTTATTTTTTTCTGTTAAAGTTAACCGAATAGAATAAAATACCATTTTTCATAAAAAGATTTACAGTCTATTTTAAAAATAAAAAATGTTGAGTCTGTAACTAACGTAGAAATTGTTCCTTTCCTCTCTACTCACATCCCCTTAAATAAATAAAATTGCATAATGCTTTATAGTATATACAGTCATAATAATGACAATAAGTCGTATTGATAAACATGTATAAATGTGTAACTAAAAAGATAACAAGACGGATTTAATGTGTAAAATAATACACGTGCAAGTGTGTTATAAGTTGTATGATGCTACCATAACCTCAATTTAAGTTTCTTTATCTTTTTAAACACGTACAGGTGTGTTATTTTACACATTTACATGCGTTATTTTACGCACATAGACCGTGTTTATAGTTTAACACGCATAATACATCTAAAAATTACACACAAAATCAGTGTGTTTAGAGTTTACACAGATAAGTGTGTTATTTTAACATATATATTGGAGATCACACACTAAAGTGTGTTATGCTACACACATTAGATGTGTTTTTTAACACGCTTGGATTCGCAGTGAAATTACCTCCCATGAGCTAGAACCTTCTATGAGCCAGAACTTATATCATAGCTTATCTACTGAAGTAATTTTCCAATTTGGCGGCTTAAATGAAAAAAATCAAACAAATTGTGACATTTTTTTTTAAAATCGTAATTTTTTAAATGAAAACGGTACCCAATTGGATAGAAGCTATGGATCTGGTGACATACAGACTTGTACTGTAAGATGCTACAGGAAAACTTTAAAAATTCAATATGGCGGATATAATTTGAAGATTTCGTTTTCTGTACAAAACCGAGTTTATTTGATTTTTTTCTGACAACTTCAAAATATTTTCAATTCTATAGTAATAGATGTAGTAAAATTGTGTTAAAACATCAAAGACTAACGGAGTAGATTCATAGGATAGTGGAGTCGTGAATAGCGATTAGGCGAGCAGAGGATACTTCCTGCGCGACGTCCGGCCGCAACGGATGGAATCGTCAAGCGTAGACACGCGGTCTAATGATCCTCCAGAGAGTGATAGGAAACCGTGTCCCAGCTTCTGATTGGTCGGCTGTCAAACCCAGAAGAAAAGCATAAGATAGAAAGATACAGAAGTTAGATCTTCTGTAGATATACTGCCATGCATTTAGATCAACATGGCGTCCGTTTTTCCTATCAATATACTATTGAATCCTGTATTCAAAATATTTGTGTATTCCCGTTTTCTATATTTTTCATTTGTACTGATTTCGCTGAGGTTTCAGGAAGTACTTTCTGGTACCTAAAAATGATGCCGAGCATCCGCTGTTTCGTCTCATAGGCCCATGGGGTCAAGATATGACCTTCCGTATTCAAAATACGCGTTATTCCAGTAAAAAATGGTACCTATACTTCAAATCATAACTCTGCAGGTTTTTTTTGCTAGAGAAATGATGCAATAAGATAAAGAAGTTGACTACAAGAGCTTTATTTTAAGCTTTGCTTCTGTTATTATTCTGTTGCAAACTTATGAACAATCAAAAATGATGACGAAAAATGCTTGAAAATTGGAGGATTTTCAGCTCTTTAAATTGAGTAGTTTTTCAAGCATTTTTCGTCATCATTTTTTATTGTTCATAGCTTTGCAACAGAATAATATTTTTATATAGACCCAGGCTTAAAATAATGCTCTTGTAGTCAACTTTTTTTATCTTATTGCATCATTTCTCTAGCAAAAGAACTTGCAGAGTTATAATTCGAAGTATAGGCACCATTTTTTACTGAATTTTAGGTACCAGAAACAACTTCCCAAAACCTGTGTAAGAAAATTATTTTTGTAACAAGTGCAATACTAGCTTGCTCAACTGGGATATACGACGCCTATAGCATTATATACAATATATCTAAGAATTTCTGGCATAGCGCATTTCTTACACATAAGAATTATACACGTAATTATTGTACACAATTTAGCATTGGTCAAATTATATATAGATATATTCGACCAATGTTAAATTGTGCACAATAATTACGTGTACAATTCTTATGTGTAAGAAACGCACTATGCCGAATTTCTCGTATACTTGGTATAGCAAATTTTAGTATATGTATTGTAAATTTAGTATATTAATATTTATTAGATGTAAAAAAATACTGCATCATATTAGTATATTTAGTATAGATGTATTGTTAAATTTACAGTAATTAATGTAAAAAGTCCCGTACTAGCCCTGCCCAGAAAAATCTATTTAATCCTATTTGCAAATAGATAATAAGATTGAATACGAAATTAACGTCGGAAATCCCCCTATTTAGTCTTTTTAAGCAAGCATTGAAATATGATTGAATAGATTTTTTATTTTAACCGTTAAAACGAATAGGATCAAATAGTTTAAACATTTCCACATCTGTCGAATATAGGATTGAATACGCATATTTCAAATTCCAATAAAAAAATTGTAAAATAGGGTTTAATAGAGATATAACAAACACTAAAATATATCAGATTTAATTGTAGGCCAGTCTAAAAAGGAACAAATAATTGTTCGCAAAGAAAAATTTATAGGATTAAATCGTTTCAGATATTTTTTGGTTTGAGACATATAGAATTAAATGGGATCATATTATATTTATACAGAAATTGTGAACAATTAATCAATAGGAACAAATAAAGTTTTATCTGATTATATAAGAAATGAGGTTTAATAGGACAAACCCCGAAATGTAAATTAGTCCAAATGAGAAGATTGCTAATTGAACTATATTGGATTGAATCGTTTCAGATTTTCTGGTTTGTAACATATACGATTAAACAGGATCATGTTATATTTATAGAAAAAATTCGTATGATTTACTAATTGGATCAAATAAAATAGGACCTCAATTTATGAGAAATGAGGTTTAATAGGACAAATTCCGAAATGCAAATTAGTCCAAATGAGAAGATTGCTAATTGAACTATATTGGATTGAATCGTTTCAGGTTTTCCGGTTTGTAACATATAGGATTAAACAGGATCATGTTATATTTACAGAAAAAATGCGTAGAATTTACTAATTGGATCAAATAAAATAGGACCTCAATTTATGAGAAATGAGGTTTAATAGGACAAATCCATTAATGCAAATTAGTCCAAATGAGAAGATTGCTAATTGAACTATATTGGATTGAATCGTTTCAGGTTTTCCGGTTTGTAACATATAGGATTAAACAGGATAATGTTATATTTATAGAAAAAATGCGTACGATTTACTAATTGGATCAAATAAAATAGGACCTCAATTTATGAGAAATGAGGTTTAATAGGACAAATCTCGAAATGCAAATTAGTCCAAATCAGAACATTACTGATTGATCTGTATAGGAATAAATAGTTTAAAAATTTTTCGATTCGTGGTATATAGAATTAAATGGGATCATATTATATTTATACAGATATTCGTGAAAATTCATCAATAGGATCAAATAAAGTTTTATCTGATTATATAAGAAATGAGGTTTAATAGGACAAATCCCGAAATGTAAATTAGTCTAAATGAGGAGATTGCTAATTGAACTATATTGGATTAAATCGTTTCACAATTTGTTGGGTTATGACATATAGGATTAAACAGGATTACTAACTAATTGTAGCACTTATTACACTTTACTAATTGTATCAAATAAAGTTTCACCTTATTTTATAGGAAATGGGGTTTAATAGGATAAATCCTTAAATTCAAATGAGTCTAAATCAGGTGATTACTGAACTATAGGGGATTGAATCCTTTCAAGATTTTCTGGTTTGTGGCATACAGGATTAAACAGGATCATATTGTATTTTACCAGGCATTCTTAAAAAGTTTTTGATATGATTATGTCAAATTATATTCAATTTTTAATTAAATGTGACACGAAAGTCGAATAATTACAATAAATATCTGAATGTTATTTTAGAACATATTTATATTAAAAATCAATTTTTTTACATTATATTTAAATAGTGTCTATTTTACATATCTTAATACATAATTAATGAAATAAAAAATATGCATAAATTCTTCTTCGAAGATTTTTTAATTTTTATTATAAATGTAAATTAAAAAAATGTAGATACTTGCAGAAAGTACTTGCATATGTTAGTAATAAAGTGTAAAGTTTTATTTATTAAAATTTTTTGTTGAAGCTATAGTTCCTCTTAATTCCCAGCACTGAAATAAAAAATTATAATATTTTTAATTACTATAAAACAATATACATTATTATATTATATAGAGAGTGTGGAACGCGAGTACAATGAACAAAAATTTTATCAATTTGGTTATCTTTCCAACATTCAATTTTTTTGCACATGAAAATATCGAAATAGAAATCGAAAATTCGATACACCTACCGCGATTTGATATCTCGCGTTGGATTTTAATATATAAATTAATTGACCGCAATAACTAAAATAACTGACCAGTGACCACTGTCACCGCTCGGTAAAACGAACACACCCATAAAATGAACTCACCCATAATTAAATATAAAACATATACATTAGTTCAATTCTCATGTGGTGCAGCCGTAATGCTTCTGCTAGCCACATTTGCTTCTAAAATTTATTTTTATCTTATTTTGTGCAAAACTATAGGTAACAACAATGATTAAAGTAGTTTAGTGACTAAAAAAATGCAAACCATAACTATCTTTTAAGTGTTAAGTCTCAGAAATAAACATATAAGATAGATTTTCAAAAACTACAAAAACAAAGTCTAATATAAATTTACTTGTACTGGCAAAATCATGCAATTAATCTTTGTACTTTTGAGTTTATTACTAGGTAAATCTTTCAATTTTTTTGAAATTGTTTCAAAACCAAAATTGTCATTCATCTTTTTTATCACTGGAAGTTTAATTGCTTTTGTCATTTGCAACTTTGAGGAAACCAAAAGTAAGAAGAATTATGTGTTGTGTGATTTATTGAAAGAATTTTGCAAATACAAAGCAGAGATGCACACAGTAATTTTTTTAATGGTCTCTTATATGTAAAGTCTCAAAAATAGGTATATTAAGTAGATACATTTTCAATAACTATAGGTAAAATTTTTTATAAATATCTACTTGTAACTAAAACTTAAGTTACTTAGTTACTTGATCAACAAATAATTAACAACTGATGTTCATCAACAGCAGATGATCATGATTAATCTTTTTACCTGCAAGATTCCATACTTTAACACGGTGTGCATTTTTAATTTTCATCCTCTTAACTAATTTAATGACTTATTCGTAGATTTCATGAATTATGAATGAATAATCAAAATTGTGTCTAGTCTTTCAACATTAAAGTAGTTTAATTGTTCTCGTCATTTACAATTAGTGCAATATGTAATTATGTAATTACTCTATTCGTCTTTTGCTTGCACAAAAGTTGAAAAGACGACAACAATTAAAGTTTTAGAATCATAATGGGCTACATGCAAATTAAATTATTCTGCACTCTCATTACTAATCAATAATTGTAAATAGAAAAGTATAACCTACTCGAATAATTAATACTAATCATTAAAGTAATTTAATAACTTTAATTAATCATTAAAGTAGTATATATTGTTCTTGTCATTTACAATTTTTGTGCACTACCAAAAAGCAAGTTGTGATAATATTACTACTATTAGACGTAAGAGAGTTGTACAAATTTAATGATTCTAATTTTATGGAAAAGTCATAGTTATTTTTGCTGTGTTTTACTTGTCATTCAAAACTTTTATGCAAAACGAAAAGCCTGTCTTGATAATTTTAATGACTGAAGATGTGAATAATTAGCTTGTAGTAGATACATTTACGAAGTACAGTATAAACTGAGACATCTGCAAAGAAGTGCTCAATCCCAACATTAAAAGAATGTATAAGATGAGAGTTTTTAAACTTTAATGCGAATCTATTTGTAAGTGCAATCTGCAATTATTCAGGGGGTGTTAAAAACTTCGAATGTGTAAAGTGCCGAAAGTAAAAATATAGAAAGTTGGAAGTTTCGCAAATGAAAATTCAGAAAGTGTAAACTTTCAAAAGTAAAAATATAGAAGGTTGAAAGTGTCGAAAGTATAAATTCAGAAAAATAGAAGTGTTGAAAGTATAAATTCATAAAGATTCATAAAGATTTATAAAGATGATTTTAACATGAAATGGGACAAACACATTGAACGGGGTTTACAAAAAACAAAATATCTAGTTATTATTTTTTCCAAAATATCTATGATAATGCAATTCAAAACATTAATGATTGTTTATTATGCATTTTTCCACAGCTATGTCAACTACGACATAATTGGTTGGGGGGAGCATATAAAAACAATCTCTATTTGTTACAAAGTCTGCAAAATAGAATTTTAAAAATTATAAGTAAGAACACATTCATAACTTAAAAATTTGTTCAATTATTTTATAGTTCTGCATGTGATTGAATCGACACTTTTATATTTATGAATTTATATTTTCAACACTTATCTTTCCGAATTTTTACTTTCGGCACTTTTATCTTTCTGAATTTATACTTTCGACATTTTTATTTTTCTGAATTTATACTTTCAACACTTTTATCTTTATGAATTTATACTTTCAACATTTTTAAGTTTCTGTATTTTCATTTTTGACACTTTTGAGTCTTTGTATTTTCACTTTCGATACTATTCATTTTCTAAATTTTCATTTTCGTAACTTTCAACTTTTTACATTTTTATTTTCTATAATTCTACTTTTGATACTTTGGACTTTCTGAATTTTCGTTTTTGTAACTTTAAACTTTCTATATTTTTACTTTCGATAGTTTAGAATTTCCATTGTCAAAACTTTCTACTTTCTACATTCCTGACTTAGGGCACTTTACATATTCGAAATGTTTAACACCCCCCCCCCCCCCCCACCAATTAATTTAGTTAGCTTGCACAGAAGTTGAAATAACGACAACAATTAAACTTTATAATCATAAGCTTTTTAAATAATAAATATTGATTTTTTAATCATAATTCTAAACTATACATTATTGAAAATAGTGTAATGAGTAAACTCTCTTTAAGTCAGGCGCTGTTTCACACAGGTTGAGTGGTGGAACTTTTGCTCGTTTAGTGTCAATTGAGTCTTTCAGTGTTTGCTCATCATCTGAAACAAAAAAATTATTTAAAATATAAATCCATACATCTATAATAAATACATAACATCAAAACTAATAAAAATTAAAATTAATTGTGTTGCTATGGCTGGGGTATAAAATTAAAAAATATTCTTTCAGTTGTGTATATTTACCATTGACAATGATTACAATTCCTTGGCAACGTTCTTCATTGACACTCATCCAATACTTCATATTTTTTTTTGTTTTTCGACCAATCAAAGTTTTCAATGTTAGACGTTGCCGTCACTTCTTGTTTATTGGCAAATTTGCCATTTCTTATGGTATGCACCAATGCAAACATTTCAACCCTGAGAATTATTCAATAATATGAATTATATAATTTTTAAATGCTATATTCTACTTATAAAAACTTCTTCTCATAAAACTAATCTAAATGAACATCTTTCAATAATTTTTTAACCTATTTCGTCTTGCGATTTATAATTAAAAATATTATATTTTGATTACGAAAAAATTTAACTTCATTATTTTCTTGAGTATGAAGCATCATCAGACATGTAAGTTAGTAAATAAAACATGATGAAATTGAAATCTTCATCGGAAAACGTTTTATGACGTCTTTGTTAGTAACAATAATATTTTTCTTACTAGATATAATAAATAGAATAACTTAACGTACGACGGACGCACATATAAATAAAAAATTAACCTGTCATTTATATCCACCTATATTAATTTTAATCTAATTTTACTAAGGAAGTTGCATCATCAAAGTAAGATAAAACTAATAATAAAGAAGAACAAAAACATGCATTAAACAAAGATTGTAGAATAGACTTATGTAAAAATGCACATAATCGTGCATCAAAAGCTTGAATCAAACCAAATAATTTCAGTAATTTTTAAGAAATATTTATAAGATAATGAAAAAACGTGCAATCGATTGAAATTTTGACTGGGAAACTTCACGATGTCATTGTTTCTTTGTTTCACGGGGAAACTTCACGACGTCTTTGTTTCTTTGTTTCACGGGGAAACTTCACGATGCCTTTGTTTCTTTGTTTAACGATACCAGGAATACCGAGAAAATATTTACAATAAATTTTATAACGAAACTAAACTATTATTATGAATACTAATATGAAATGAAGGTTGATAAATTTATAAAAATGACGTGCATACGATGGATGAAAAACTTAATTTTGTAAGAAAATATTTTCAGTAATTTTTTACGATGTATAGAATTTGTTTTGCTTACCTTGAGAAAAAGAAACGTATCTAACGAAATTCTATTTCTGGAAACGTCTTATAGGAGGCACGATGCTTTTATTTCGAGTTGGTACGAAAGGCGAGAATTTATACTTTACGCAAATCGGCGTCTTGCGACAACATCACCGACAAAGAAAAGGCCGCGTCTATATCATTGCTCTTGAGTCCGCTCCATGCGTTGCGCGCCGTGCTTTGTACGCCGCCAGTCCGCCACACACTGTATCGGAGCTGTGATTGGCTATACTTCCAAAATACTTGTCCAATCGCTGGATACGTCACGTAGGGGAGGGCGGGCAGTTTGGGTAGTGGGGCATTTTAGGCAGTTAAATTATTTTAAATACTGTGGTTTTTTGAAATACAATTTTTTTATATATATACTGGTTAGAATTTAGCTAGAAAGAAATCATTGTAATAAACCATACAAGCATACAAAATAATGTATTTTTCATAGATGAATTCTTTAACTTTTATTTTATTTTTGTTTGTTTATATCAATTATTTTACAGTAAATAAAAAAATCAATATTTCAAAATTGAGTATAGTTTGGGGCAAAATTTATGGAGTACGGCGGGGCATTTTGAGCACACAAGTTTCCTCAAATGCACATCGCTAAATTTGTATATTATAAAAATATTTATTATTACACTTCATCAATATAACTTATTAGTTTAATAACATTTTTAACACTGTTCAAAACATTATTTTGTTCTAAAAACTATTTTTTATTTCTTGTTATTGCTTGCATTTTGGGGTTAGAATCTGACATGTACTCATAACTATATTTAGGAATAAATTACATCTTTCATGTTTGGCCAAAAATGTCAAACAATCTTTTAATACACATAAATAAAATTGACCAAATTGCCCCGCCACTCTAGTGGAAATGGCAACTGTGAAAAACTGTGAAAAAAAATGTGAGAAAGCGTGAAAAACTGTGAAAATACACATACTTTTGGAACATTTGTTACAAACAAATTAGCACATTTTTTCACAGTTTTTCATAGTTTTTCACAGTTTCTCATACTTATAAAAAACACGTATTTTATCATAATTGAAGATACACAATTTTTCACATTTTTTCACAGTCTTACAGTTTCTTACATTTTATCACAATTTCTCACAGTTGTAATTTCCTCTATGTAAGAGAATGTAATGAAAAGAAATGTGAGAAAACTTGAAAAACTGAAAAACTGAAAGTTATGTATAAACTGAAATATTGTATAATATTTTTTAAAATTTTGTTCCAAATGTAAGCCTAATTTCACAGTTTTTCACAAAAATTCATAGTTTTACACACTTTTTCACACATTTCACACAAATAAGTTTTAATTTTCAAATCATTTAATTCAAAATAAATTATGCTTAAAGTAATACGTCCTTAATTGGAAATTACAAAATGTAATAAAACGTAAGAAAAAGTTAAACTGTTGGATTTCAGACATTTTTGTACGTTTCTATACGTATTTTTATGTTTTATTACGTTTGCTTACGTTTCATTACAATTCCTTATTTTAAAAAGAATAAGTTTACTTTAATTTTTCACCGATAGGTGGCGAGGCATACATAAACCAATTCACCATTTACAAAATAGGAAATAAAAGTTACTTAAGAAACATTGACACTTAGAAATTTTTATTTTTGGGAATATTTGACACTACGGGTGTCTGTTTA
This sequence comes from Gastracanthus pulcherrimus, assembly GCA_949152435.1. Lineage (NCBI taxonomy): Eukaryota > Metazoa > Arthropoda > Insecta > Hymenoptera > Pteromalidae > Gastracanthus > Gastracanthus pulcherrimus. The sequence goes on from OX424573.1 coordinate 141,426,776, forward strand.
GTGAGCGAAGTTTTTAGTGTGAAAATGTATTATAAAATAATAAAACGTAAAAAATATAACCCTGGTTAAAATAACATAGGACCGGATTGTAAAATAAACCTATATGACCTTATCCGGATTTTGAAACCTCTTTCATATAGTCATATCCAAATTAATACGAAATGGTTGATTTCCGGATAAGTGCGGACAAAACAGGATGAGATCAAAAAGTCAATTTCGAGGTCAATTTGGTCTTGTCCGGAATTCTAAACAAGTTTTATCAGGTCTTATCCGGTCTCATAATTTTTTTTAACCAGGGAAGAAAATATAATATAAAACGATCAGAAATCCAACAGTTTGATAAACCCACCCGTCATGAACAATTACGAGAACTCACTTATTTCATCTAATTTTCAATTTTTAGTAAATATCTCTCTGAAATGTCGTTGTTCTAATCAAAAACAATAACTTTTCATTGAGATATTTTCTCAAAATTCAAAAATAAATTAAAAAATTGGTTCCCCGTATTTGATGATAACACGGGGATTTAGCATCACCTTAATTAAAAAATGTGTACACTACATTCGCATGTTCAAGCGAAAATGCCCCACCTGATGGTCGAACTGGGTACGGCTCAAAGTTCTACATAAACTAATAACCCTTTTTTTTAAATGAATGCAAGATGTAAACTGAACTTAAAATATACAGTCATAATAACATTGTATTAATAGAAAAAAAATAATATTAGTATTTAAAATAATTAAAAATTATATTAAAATGTAACATTTAGGCTATCAATGTTGAACATTTACACTTCCCTCGATGTTTCACGTGATTTTGGTATAACATTATTTGAAGGCTCGTTTCAAATAGAAAAGTATCTTATTTGTTCCGATTTACACCATGCTGCTTCAGTATTGAACTATTGTTAAATACTAATTTATTTGGGAATAGTAATATTTAATCCTATAAAATGATGTTACGTCAAAATAGATACGCTCCTATTAATTTCTATTAATCAAAAACTTTTTATCGTATAGGAAACTGCCTTATTAATTCTCGTTTGTAACATAATACGGACTATCACCTATTTGATCCTATGTATGTTTTAAGTATTAATCTATTGAGAAATTGTACTGTTTAATCCTATAGGCTAACGTTTTATGAAAATACGTATTATTTCTATACATTCTTATTATTAATTAAGTTTATCTCAAATATGATGATCTATTATTTATTTCTATTTAAATATAGCTACAAATTGAATCGGTTTCATACAGAGAAGTTCGGACGAGAAAATCGTATTCAATCCTATTACGGTTTTAAATAGACATAAAATGTGACTTTTACTATTTGCAATTATCAAATTAATTCTTATTGGAACAATACGGTTCAGAAAAATTAATTATAATATTTCCATATTTTATCTGTTTTAACTAATACGTATCTTATTTTATTTATTCCTATAGGTTTCTTTAATGTGGATTGCAACGATATAACCCAAATAATATAGAATAGTTTAGAAACCGATTTATTCTGATATAATATAAATTTAATATTTGTAACGGAATTGAGTATATTAATCCCTATTAAATTTTTAATAAACTTAAAAAACGATATGTAATATGTAACCATTCAAACTTATTGAAAAATATGTAAATGGGATTGCATTAGCTATTTTATAATTAAATATTTTTATATATTTTATTTTTTCTGATACATTCCTATTAATTTGAAAAAAAATTGCTTTCTTATTCAATCCTATTCATTTTGAATAGGACACTTTTTTCCAAATCGGAAATTTTATTCATTCCTATTACATTCAAATAGGAATTTAATAGGATTTAATACATTCTTCTCGGCAGGGAGTGTAAGCAATTTGTACTAGAAAGAAAGATATTTAAGATCTCAAACAGTAGGTATGATAAAAATATCTGCATTTCTGGTGATCTTTCCGATCGATGCATGATTCAAATTTAAAGCAGATGACGCAAAAGTAGAGGTTCTTGAATCAGAATGTATAGGTTGTCTAAGAATGTCTGTATGAATGTATGTGTGTATGTGTGTGTCTGTGTTTATGTACATATGTTTAGTTCATCCGAGCTCAAAACTTGTGCAAAAACTTAATTTGTAATTAACATTTTAGCTTAACTTAATCGTAATACTTATGAACTTCTAAAACTAATTTGCTTTATAATATATTATGTATTTTGCCAAATCCATCAACAGACCTACGCATAATAATATAATACACTGTATGACATGACTGATACCTCTTTTCACGGAGTTTTTTACAGGAAAGAAGTTTGTCTGAATTGACACTAAAAAGTACATAAAGGGATCTTTTCTCCTTGTGCCCGAAAGTGCTCAAAAATGTTTGTCACATAATCGAAACAGATCCTATTCTCGAGAAATCTTACGGAGGCGATTGACCCTTAAAACTCTCTCAAGCCGGAAACATATGTTTAAATACATAACATTCTGAACCCTTAATAGCGGCACTAATATGAATAAAAAAATCTCATCTTCAATCTTTGTCAAGACGAAAAGTCAATTCAGTTACCGACTCTTCTTTTCCACAAAGATTGAAAGATGCCACGGTTGAATTCTCATCGCTTCATACTTGAAGTTGATAACTTTTTTGTCGTATATATTGAGATTGAAAGTGATATGGCTGATGAGGCTATCGTATTTGATATATATGCGTTATGTATTTAAACATATATTTCCGGTTTAAGAGAGTTTTGAGGGTCAACCGCCTCCGTAAGATTTCTCGAGAATATTTTTTAGTTCTTTCGAGCGCAAGGAAGAGATCCCTCTACGTACTTTTTAGCGTCAATTCAGATAAACTTTTTTTAACACACCCAGCCATAAAGTACGTACTTTTTCCCCGCCAAGCCGGGAATAAAGCGCTACATTAAATCCCTACCCCCATATGTAGCACTATTTTCCCTCTTCGGCGGTGACCGAGTACGAACTTTTGGTAGGTACGTTAAAAAATTGTATATTGCACGTGTGAATAAAGTGAACCAGCGATTGCCAGCGTGTGTGACGCCCTCGCTTCGCTCGAGCGCCAAACCACACGGAGGCATTTAATGTCTCACTTTAGTCCCTAGGTGCATAATATACTATTTCCTGTAAATAAACACTGTGTGTGAGAGAGCTGAGTGTCAAATCAATTGGTATCGTTTTTTACATTTGTTTTAAAAAGATACAACCAAACATCTGAATGCATTAAGTAAACAAGAATTCAGTCTATATGTGAAATGTGTCGTCGTAAATAGTTACGAGACAACGGAATATATACGTTAGCTTATATTTATGAATTAAATTATCTATTTAAAAATATCTTAAATTAGACAAATTTGTGTAACACAAAAACCAATCAACAAATCTTCAAAATATCTTGGAAACTAAAAGATTTTATGAATTGAGCAAAGAACTCACAAGGAAACCATCAACCGTTCGGAACTCAGACTTTCATGATGCTTTGGAAGGTGCTTTCTGACACCTGAGAATGAAGCCTGGCACCCGTAGTTTATGCTTAGGGGTCATTCACATATTATGTAATACTTCTGGGTGGGGGGGGGGGGGGGCTCAAGTATACCATGACAAATATATATTGAAAATAAGAATTATAAATAGAACATACTTGATAAGATAATACTTGTAAATGTAAATATAATCCTTTTTCTATAATTGGGATTAAGAAAATAATGAGCCCAATTTAAAATATTTATTAAATTTATTTATAAACTATAACTTTTTGAACTCGGTACCAACATCAATCATTCCAACTAAGGAAAAACAATCAACTTGAAAGTGAAATTCAGTGTGTTATAAGAATTATACAATATTTAAATTCAGTTAAGCGTTCGAAATAAAAATATAAAACCAAGTGCCTATTTATAATATAGATTCAATATTATATAAACAAATAATTTTTTTGTAAAATTGAATTTTTTTACTATAAGAAAAAGATTCGATCTTTGAAGAGACGGTATAACTCGAAATTTTATTTATTTTTTTAAGTATTATTTTTTTAAATATTATTTTATTTTTTTAAGTAACAGTTGGTTTTTTAATGTATTTCATATTTTTGGTATTCCACATGGGTATAATTAAGTACTTGACCTCCCTATCAAATTATTTTGATGCAACTCTCTTTTTACTTGATTTCCCACGGTTTTCATCTCGTTTTTCTCAAAATGCCATTTTTCTAGTTATACCGGTATTCATGCGCATCCCGTAAATTATTAATATTTTATGCGAGATATACATAACCATCGATCTCTACAAGAAACATTGAGCGTATAACGGGTTAAAAATAAACATATTTAGTTAAACGCTCTTCACATTTTAACCGATTACTCCGTATCTTGGGTATAAACTATTGGGAAGACCGGGGCAAATTCGTTAACTTCTGGTCTTTAAATTTATAAATATTACTGTTTGGTAAAACATGTGACTCTTGCAACTAATAAAAATATTCAGCCTTTTATTTATTCGCTTAATATTATTACTTTCAGTATTGTCGCGGTATTGTAATATTATTTGAATATCTTAATTATTGTTATTTCCATTTTGAAATAAATTCTTTCGGTATATACTGGTAAAATATGTAAATAATAAGTTAGCCGGCTATAACGATTACTCGTTGTACAGAGATGCGTGGCTGGTTGCATATTACGTGGCTCTCTGACAATACGATTTTAAGAATCGCATAATCATGCTCTTTAATATGTTCTTTTTCTATCATGTGTTTTGCGATAATAATTAATATTCAACGTAGGTATTTATACTTCTTATATTCATCAGAATATCTCACTACAGAGCTAAAAAATTGCTGCAATACTGCTCAACTTTTATATGCATTTCATGCCTATTAAGGGGGCAAACCACCTTTGAACCCAAAAGCAAAACTTATTTGTATGAGTCCATACAAATTTTCCCTTACAAAAGCAATCATTCTGAATTTTTTTACTATAAGTACTTGATGATACCTTTAATTTCACCGTAAATAAACCTCAAAATCTTGATACAGTAAATCATATACACTCACTAAAGTTATTAAGGAGAAACTCCACCGATTATTAAAACATCTCTCCCTTTTGACTAATAATATTAAAACTTCGGTAACTTTTTTGTCATAATTAAAGAAGGCTGTAAAAAAGTTTTGAGAATTTTTTACTGAAATTTTCTTACTAGTTATTGGAGAAAATACATATTTTTGTAATAAAAACAAGGGTTTTTAGAAAAGTTCCTTGCGCATACGAATTTAATTCTATTTTTTAAAATTGTAGAATTTTTTTCAACTTAAAATGAAATAAAGTTAATTTTTTTTAAATTGTTTAAACTCAATTAATGGTCTGGAATAAATAAAACGTTTATTAAACTTAAGAAAATATAAAAAAAACTACATGGTTCAATTCTTACAATTGAAGAATAAAATATTTAATCTCAAAATACCTCAAAACAAAATATTAACTTATTTTTACAATACTTTACCTATATTTTCTGGAAGTTTCAAAAATACCCATGGTCATGGGTTGCGCAACGAACTTTTTGAAGTTAGAAACGTAAGTTTCGAGAAAAACACGTTTGAAGTTTCAATTTGGTATGCTAAGCAATATAAATTGTTTCACTCAACAGGCTATAACTTCAGCGTAACAAAGAGTTTTGACACCCAGCAGGTCTCAAAATGTTCATAAAAAATAGCATAAAAAATATGTAATAAAATTTTTTTCTATTTTTTGGTAAAAAATCATGGGAGGTCCCCCTTAAGCTCTTAATCCACTGTCCACGAGATTCCAAGTGATCCCGTCGGCAAAATTTCTCCAGATTCAAGGATATTACTTTTCAATACATTAGTTATGGTATAAGTAAAGGAAATTAATTTTGACCACGTAGAAAAATTTTTACATACATATTACTGACTTTTTTTTATTAATTTTATAATATTATTAATTAATTTTACCATATATATATATGTAACAATTTTTCTACATAGAAAAATTAATTTCCTGTATTCATAGCATAACTAATGTATTGAAAAGTAATATCCTTAAACTTGGGGAAATTTGGTCGACGGAATCACTTGAAATCCCGTGGGTAGTGGATTAGGAGCTTAATAAATATGGTGATTTATAATGGCGTGCTGGATTAAAATTTTGAGTTGTTTTTTACGATAAAATTAAAGGTATTATACAGTATTTACAGTAAAAAATTTTCAGAATGATAGCTTTTAAAAGAAAGAATGTTCATGGACTCATACAAATAAGTTTTGTTTTTAGGTTCAAAGGTGGTATGCCCTCTTAACTCAATTAAGTGTTTAAACCATCAGAGCATCATACGTTAAAGAAATTAGTTAATATTTTTATCTGTACGAAAGATTGAATATTGCTATTGTAGACATGGTTAGCATTATATTTTTTCAAATTCTCTATTTATACTTTCTTAAAATAGTCAATACTTTTTTGCCTGATATGCATTGGCTGATTATAGTATCATCTGATATAATCGATAACTTGTAGAATAATTTATTGTAAAAGGTTCGTTTAATAAACTGTACTAGACCAGTAATCATAATAATAACATTTTTACTAGTAATTAAAACTTATTATAATATAATATAGAAAAACATTTAATTTAATTAACATTAACATAAATTTAAATTGTTAAAAGCAAACAGATAACATTAATGCATGAACATTTAATGCAAGTTAAAAAAAATATGTAAAATACTAAAAAAATATTCGCAGTCGGTAGGACTCGAACCTACGCTCCCAGAGGGAATCTGATTTCTAGTCAGACGCCTTAACCACTCGGCCACGACTGCCACCTTATTGCGCTTGCTCTAAAGCCAACATATATACTTCCAAATGCCGTAAGGATACTGATTATATTTTTATATATCATACTAATAATTATTATCAAATATAATTAAAATTTTCTTTTAGTAATCAATTTTGTTTGAATAGGTCGTCAATTTTGCGTTGTAAACCCGATACAATTAATATACCAATACATTAATACTACTGTATTATACAAGGAACACGAATCATTTTAAATTTTGCTAATTTTTTGTAATAATTTTTTCTAACGTCTTTAGTTATCTAAATTAACTTTATGTTTCTAATATTATTAAATATATAAGATAACCTAGATCTATAGCTCACAGGACTTTGATTATTGTAGTAACTAGGATTCTGTTTTTGCCTAACTTACATTTTGTACAGTTTTGCATTTTATTAAAGTTTAACATAGTTTAAAATAAATTTAAAACATTTTTTAGTTAAATATAGTGAAATATAATTCAAGGATACAACAATTTTACTAAGATAGTCTTTTTCAGCAACGAAAATTAGTTAATATATTATATATAATTATTATATTATTATATACGATTGTATATCTATAAATTATTCCAATACTTTAATAATTCATGTCTTAAAAACAAACTCATTAATTTCGTATTAAATATTCATCTTTAAAGGCACTGTACAAGTGTTATGATTGATAAAAATTAAAATATGATTTCGCAATAAAATATGTAATTGGGTTTTATTATAAATATTATTTAAAACTTACTTAATAAAGGCGTTACTTCCGACGGCATTGCGAGCGGTCAGCGACTGACAGCTGAAACTGCACTAAACGAGTTTACATACGATCGTACACTCGTTGTTAGATGCGGAGGCCGCGCAGCATACTTGCTCTTTATCCTCGGAATTTAAGGGCCGTGTAACACGTCGTCCGTCTAGAACTATCATAACATGATCATACTTATAAACAACACCACGTAGTTGCTCTCTTTGCTGTCACAGCCCTAAAGTGCAGTAATATCTACTAGAGAATATAACGCTTCACGATAGTTGTGCCGGTAAAGCAGTTTGTCTAGTATACAGTTTTCTACAGTGCCACCAACGATATCAACGCCTATGCAACGAGCTATAAAACTTAGCATACAATATACTTACAATCTGTTCTACATTCATGCATTCATGTATATGTGTATGTGCACATGTGTATATGACAAGTGCAACGAAACAATTGATTAGCAAATATAAAGAAAAATAACATTATCATATAAAATAACTTTGATATTACATAGGTTACAATATCTAAATTTTTAAATTCTAAAAAAATATAAATACTTGTATGAGTTATAATCATATAAAAATTTACATTAAAACTAGTTTTTTTGCATGGAAAATTAGTTTATCACAAATTTTCTCATTTATATATGGTCATTAGTCTTTAAAATTATTTTTTTAAATCGATTGCTAGCCTATGGTGATATAATCGCGGAAACGTAAAACAGCCGAGTACTATGAATAAAGTTGCCTCTAATATATTGCAACATAAAAATTACGTCTTTGTTCATAAGTATAATAATAAAACCCTAAATTTCAAACTTATTTACCCCGAAAACATTATTTTGTTGTTAGAAATAAATGTTTAAATATTTAAATGTTCCAATGTGAAATTATTCGTTCTATTTAATTATGTGGTGAAAAAAAGTTATAAAACTAAATCGAATCGATGAAATTTAAAAATTCATTCGAGTTTAGCTTCCTCAAACTTTATAAATTGTTCCAATATGGAATTATTTATTCGATTTAATACTGTGGTGAAAAATAAAAATGACAAGCCTATTGCTTTTTAATATGTCGATATATATGTATAAATATAAATTTAGTAATTTAAACTTATACAAAAGTATAGCATAGATTGTGAAAAAATATTGTTTAAAATATTTTTTAATATATATATAAACTATTTTGAATAATTAACTCGAATTAAATCTTAAAAATGTTCATTAAGTGTAACTATTCGAGTTAATTATTCAAAATAGTTTATTCAAACTCATTTTAACTGCGAACTCAAATTTTAACTCTATTAAATTTTATTCTTACAAATTGGATAGGAAAAGAAAACATAAAAAATATATTGATTAAGGTGATCCTGTAGTAAAATTTTACGAAAAACTTGATTTCTTTCTTTCTTAGTTCATTTTCTGATACTTTGTACACTTTTAGAACAGAAACTGATTTTGTATTGGCAATATTGACCATAGAAATTATTTCAATGATCTTTAATAGTTATTTATACGTCTTGTTTCTCCGACCTCTATTGCACACAATCCAGCGTGTTCTTAACCGAATCCTAACCAGTATTCAAATCTACTCTTTAATATGCAAGCAAACTTCAGAAAACATAGAAATTATTAATAAAAAAATTGACCGATATTCTGCGACAGAAAATTTGTTTTAAAATCATCAAAAAATTATTTCTTATTTTTACAAAAGTGCGGGTTTCTCCATTTATGGTTTTCCAATGTTCAACAAGTCAAATCTGAATAAATCTGAAACTTTAAGGATATCTTATTCAACTTATTCGCAATACAACCATGAACTCCGACATATCAAAAATAATTTATTAAGAAAGTGTTGCCCGTAAATAGAGTTAAAAATGGGTTTCTTTAGGTGTTTTATACAATGAAAATTCAATATAATTTTATTTTTCTTTATAATTGTGTTTTTAAAAAATTGGAGTTCTGTGTGGTACAGGTGTTCGATAGTACGAGTACATAATTTTTTTCAAGTACTTCACTTGTATTCTCATGCGCAAGGACAGTTTTGAAGAAACATCAATTTTTATTGAAAATTGCTAAATTTCCCTACATAACTATTGGTATACTGTCTAAAAATTTATGAAAATTTACAAAATAGCTTCGTTTTGGTAACAAATATAACTTCCCTATTTAAAAAAAATTTTATCATGTAACTAGCAAATATTTTAATACTTAGAACCACAGAATTCTACGGTTGATTACTACAAAAATACTTTTAGAAAACGTATGTGCTCTTAATAATTTATTACATAAAAATAATTATTTAGTTATACATGAATCATGAAAGTAATAATTTAATTCTTTTGATTGTTTAAAATATTACAGATTCAAAAAAAAGTGATGAAAATGAAGATTTTGAAAGTAAAATTATTGACATTTTAAAAGAAGAAAAACAGACTAGGGATGCAGTAGGTGGATTCTTAAGGTGATGCTAAACCCACCGGTCACCGACAAATACGAGGATCAATTTTTCTAATCTCAATTTTCAATTTTGAGTAAATATCTCTATGGAAAGTTGTTATTCCAATCAAAAAGAACAACTTTCCAGAGAGATATTCTCTTAAAATTTAAAAATGAATGAAAAAAGTGGTTCTCCATATTTACCAGTAACACGGGGTTTAACATCACCTTAATCCAATTGCGAGAAAATATTCGTAAAATTCCTCCAGATGAAAGATTATTATTACAAATACAAATTCTAATCTTAGTGCATAATAAGTTATCGCAATTAAAACAATTGAATAAATAAGGTATTTATTGATATGTATAAAATTGAAAAAATATTTATTAATGTAAAGTTAAGTAGGTACTTGGATGAGAAGATAAAAATTTCCATAAAGTTGTACTTAAGGCGATAAAGTTAAACAATAGGACAACAGAACATTTGTAAGAATATTCAAGAAAATAAATAAATTTTCATAAAAAGATTATTTTATTTTTTTGCTCTTTGTGCTCTCACAAATCTTAGAAATCTCCATTGATGGTTTTTTTTCATTGAAAAGAGACTGCTTCTTTATTCATAAAGTATTCGGCAAATTGCTCTCTTATTACATTAACTTAGTTTATTGAATCTTCTGCAGAAGGAAGGTCTACTAAACTGTTTTTATTGTTTTCAACTTGTGCTAGTTTGTATCTTTTTATTTTAGCTTCAAATAATATTGAAAAATTGTATAAGCAGATACAAGCTTTGATAACTTCAATACTAACTGGTAATGAGCTTTTTATTGTATTCCTAAAAACTTTGCATACAGCAGTTAAAGTGCTCTCTCTTGAGAGACTACAATTAAAGACTCTTTTTTTAAAGACAAATATTTACTTCGAGGGTATGGCGTTAGCATAAAATTACTTAAAGCAAAGGCTTCATCTGCCACAAACACGTATGGTAGTTTTATACCACCAGAAACTAAAGGTTCAGGTGCAGGTATATTTAACTCATTCTTTTTTAAACGCTTGCCAATCTCGCTATTATTAAAGATACCACCATCACTCTGGCGTCCTGCTGCCCCTACATCTACTGCAATAATTTTTTGATAAGCATCCACATATCCCATAAAATGTACACTATGCCATCCTTTGAAATAAATAAAAAATTAATCCACTGATTGGTGGGGCCTAAAATAATAAAGTTTTAAAGAATATATATTGATATATAATATGTTAAATGAGTTTAAATAGTTATAAATTTACCTGTATATTAACAAGTTTACCATCCACAGCACCTGCATAGTGCGGAAATAGTCACTCCATATTAAACCCGTCAGCAATATTTTTCCATATATCTTCGGTAAGTTCTTATAAAACAATGGGCATTAAAGATTTCCAAATAGCGTTAGATGTTTCGTATATTATATTACTCACTGCACTGCTGCTTACTCTAAATAAGTAACCTAATGACTTCACGCAATCACCTGTAGCAAGATATCGTAAAGTCAGCTGCAATCGAATGGTAGGGGATATTGGGTTACGAACAACTTGTTGTTTAGAAATCTATGCACCAATAATAGTCATTCAAACAACTCTGGTGCCATCCTCATAAAATTGTTATACGATGTATGGTCGTAAATTCTCATTGTATTTAATAAATTTTCTCTTGCACCTTGTAAGATGCGATTTTATTCACTATAAAGTTTGGATACCCACATACGTCTTTATCTTTCTTTCTTTTTGTTGCACAATCTAGCATAAAGTGAACATAAACTAATAATTTTAATATTTGCAGATGCCTGCCATTTTAATTTTTTTTTCTCTATGCACTAGTATAATTTCTTGTAGATTAGAAGCTATAAAAGAAGTCTTCATAATTGCTATATATTTAGCTTTTGTACTACTAGTTATTTATTAACTTATAATAAATATATAAATAATAAATAAACAAGTAGAAAAGTATATAATTACAAATGGACTTCTGAATATTTTAGACCGAAACTGCCGCTACCGCCAAACTTGCATTCTCAAGAACTTCAGGCCCTGTATGTAAACGCACCCTAAAACTGAAGAAAGAAGTTAAAAAACTTTTTGAAAACAAAAATGAATATCATAAAAATGAAAAAAGTTCTAAAACCAAAAAGGAATCAATAAATCTTAAAATTTCTTCTTAAATTCAAATCTTCACCAAAAAACGTAAAAAATGGGCTTTGGTTGGGCAAACATTACCGCACAATACACGAAAACTCTAGGATAAAACATTTTATAATAAAGAAAATATCATAAAGAATCATAAAAAAATGAAAAATGTTATAAAACAAAAACGATTCGATGAATATTAAAAATTCGTTCTGATTTAAAATCTTCATTCATAGACGAAAAAATAAGCACTCATTGGTAAAAAATTACCGTGCAATATCCAAGAAATAAGCAATAAAATTTTATTTTTAAAAAACTATAACCTCAAATATCACAAAAAATAAAAGTTCTCATGATCTGGGCAAATAACTTAACCGAGAGATAGTAAAAAGCTACCTTTTTGGAAGTTTTCAGAATGAATAATGCCGTTTTACTCAGGTCATAGTTTGACATAGAAAATCGATCTGTTTACACAATTATTTTTTTCTCAAGCAAAGAAAAATAAAATGTCTCATAAATTTTACAGAATAATCTTTTCCATTGTCCTAATTACTTAAGTTTCTTTTCAACAACTTTCCATCATTTCTACAGAGAAATCACCGTTCAAATAAAAAATTACATTTTCGTGTATAACAAAAGAAAGGAAACACCATATCCAAAATTTCGGCTAGAAAAAGATAGAAAATTTTATGCTCTTTCAAATGCATTTTCACTGGATCGATGATATTATTTCTAACATACCAAAAAAAATGCGAAAAACTAAAAGTCAAAAATCGAAAAACCTCTAAAAAACAAAAATTAATCCGAAAAACTAAATAATTTATTATTGTGCCCCCTTTGTTTAAAAAAGCAAACTGCATGAGTCCTGGAATATTAAATTTTACCGTGGATTACTCGAGATATCGATGCCCACATACACACACATACACACGCGCACACATACACACACACACGCACGCGCATACACACATACTCACACACACATACGCACGCACGCAGGCGCATACACACACATATCCATACGGACAGTTTCTAAATATAGTGTATTTTCATTCCTTATATCTCAAAATATGTTTCTAACATGTTTGTAGCAAAACTTTCTTTTTATTATCACAAAGCTTCCTCTTTGAGGACTTAAAATTTTTAAAAATGAGCTTTGATTGGCCAATAATGAATGGGTATTACTCAAGAAATAAGTGATCAAAAATTTGTAGAAAAAAAATTAATATCATGAAAATGAAAAAACGGTACAAAACAAAAACGAATCGAAAAACATTAGAAATTCATTTTGACTTCAAATCTTGATCTAAAATCGAAAAAAATGCGCTTGGATTGCTCTAAAACTACGGCGTAAAAAATGTTGTTAAAAAATATAACCTCAAACATCTTAAAAAGTAAAACTTAGCCGAAAGATAGTAATAACCTACCTTTCTGGAAATTTTCAGACGGAATGGTGCCGTTTTACTCAAGTTATCGTGGGACATAGAAAATTCATTTTTTTTTTGAAAATTATATTTTCCTTTTCAGGAAAAAAACCGCTATCAATTCAATAGCATTTAGCTTCCTTAAACTATATAAATTGTTCCAATATGAATTTCATTATTCTGATACATCCATTTTAAATTGCTATATCTCTTTCTAATTGACCTTAATATAAAGAATAAAAACTGTATCGATGGTCCCTGAAAAGAAAGACGTATCTCGGCATTACGTTTAAGAAGGACGTAGTTCGCCATAAATTTAAAAAGGCGTAACTCGTCACAGCTGACCGAAGTCAGAGACCAAAAGTTTTTACTCACACAATGGTTTAAAAAGTTATTATCTCTTTTTTAAAAGGTTTTTAGATGTCTTTTTATTTTTATTATTATCTAAATTAATATTTTTATGTACACTTGTACAAAAATTAATGAAATATCTACAAAATATTTTATTTTATCATCTAGTTTACTTAAACCCGCACTGATAGGCCTTGGTAAAAGTGAAACAGTATTTTTCAAAAAAAGTTAAATAATAATATTAAGTGAAACCGCAAATATAATATATTAGGAGTCGAAACCTTTACATCAAACCCTTTATAATTCCTAGAATATAGAACATAATGGTAATGTATATATTGTATAATATACTGACGCACAAAAATTATTTATTGTATTAAATATGAAATCAAATTGAAAAAATATATTTAAACAAAACAAGAACAAGATCTTTTAAAATCTTGATCATACAATCATGTTAAAATATTGACTGGCATTAAAATGTCTTGTTCTTGTCTCGAAAATTTGACATATATCTTGCCTTGATATTGTCTTGATTTTCGTGACTTTTATTTTGAGATTTGAAATAATTTTTATAACTATGACTAATGCAAAAATAATAGTATTTTATTTCTAGGTAAAGTTTTGTACTATATTAGTGAAATCATTTATTTAATACACAATTTTGATATTCGTAAATTATGTAAGCACAGTTTATAAATCAAAATAAAATAGAAAAATACAACAATATTTAAAAGTCAGTCATTTTTATTTTATAAAATATTTGGTGAATAATACACTACTCAATGTATTATAATATACAATAATATAACAATATAAATATCAAGGCAAGATAAACGTCAACTTCTCTAGACAAGAACAAGACTTTCTAATGCCAGTCAAGATTTTAACAAGATTTTATGATCAAGATCTTACAAGATCTTGTTCTTGTTTCTTTAAATATATTTTTTCTATTTGCTTTAAAAATAAAAATTTGTTAGGTTGTAAACGAACGTTAGTTTTTCCATACTCCAGGTACAAGCTCATTTTTGTTGTTATTTGTTGGTTATTAAATTTTATTTGGCAATAAAAATGTTTTATCTAATCAATGCAATGTAGTTACTTTACACATAATATACTTTATAACAGAAAAATATTTGTTTCTGTATTTTCTTCATTTCGATGGAATTTCCTCCTTAACTAATTTAGAAAACACTGGTTCGCTTTATCCCGGGACTTTCAATGCAGGTTAAAGCAAACTAGGAGATAGAGCAAAATATTTTGTAGATATTTTCTTATTTTTTGCATAAGAGTAGATAAAAATGTTAATTAAGATAATAATGAAAATAAAAAGACATCTAAAAACCTTTTAAAAAAGAAAGGATAACTTTTTATGTCATTGTGGGAGTTCCTTAAAACTTTTGATTTCTGGCTTCAGTCAGCTGTGAAGAGTTACGGTCTTTTAAATTTATGGTGAACTATGTGCTTCTTAAAAGCAAGGCCGAGATACGTCTTATTTCCTAGGGACCGTCGTTATATATATATATTAGGGGGGTTCGGTCTCCCATTATATCATACTAATCGATATAAATAATATTTTTTTAATCATTCAGACTAAAGTACCTTTTTCCAATATATTTAAAAGTTTATTTAAAAAATATCTAAATATTTAAATTTTTAATTATTCATATTTATATTTTTTGCTTATAACAAATGGGAAATCAATTTACAATAAATATTCTTTATACAAAAATAACTAATAAATAATATAATTATTTTTCTATTTTTCAACACCATCCAGGAGGTAAATAGATTGATGCGTTGATTTTTTTAAAATTGCGAATAATCATATGTAGTTCTTTACAGCAAATTAATGTAATTTTGTTACATGATAAATTTACGTATAGTTGTTATGCTTCTTCACTCGATTATTAATAACTTAAACTGTGGTAATCATCGCCTGAAGCCCCTCACAACCACGTAGAGGCAAAGCCCTTTACCGCCTCTATTAAAAAAGATTAAGTTAAAGATTATTACGACAGTTAATATGTGATATTTAACTTACATAGTTATGTATGTGACAATTCTGATAACTTTTATTAAAGTATTCGTCCACATATCTAACTTATTCTTTTTCAAAAGAGATTACCCTTCTGCTTCCTACCTAGTTCCGGTAGGTATACCTAATAAAAAAAGTCTGTAAAGAACAATATTTAAAATTCGAAATAACCCTATATACCTTATTTGTAGATATTCAGATATATTTATAAATTTAAATTTAAACATGTTCTGTTTAAATTTGCTCAAATTTATACTTAAAAGGAAAAAGGAAATTCATTATATTACATTTTTTTTACATTTAAAAGATATATAAATTGTTTGTATGAAGAATCGCTTAGATCGACTTAAAACTTGCACAAAGAATATAATTTAATTTAATTAAAACAATTTATCGGTTTCTGACTAAAAAAAATTGAAATTAAGCATATATTTTGACTATCTTGTGGTCGTAAGTAGCCGATAAATTTATTCATATGAAATTAATCATATTTTGTGCAAGTCTTAAGTCAACTTAACCGCTCTTCAAGCGATTGATTCAAATGATAAAACGTATATAATAAGAAACAAAAATTTATTCAAATTTTTATATATGCTTGTTCTTCTGTCAAGATTATGATTACTTTTTTTCAACTTTTGATTTTTTTTCTAAATAATTTATAAGTGGTTTCTATTTTAAATAACATAGCTTAGTATAATATATTAAAAATTTTAAGGAAAAATATAATTACTCAAAACGAATTTATATTACAAAAAGTTTATATTATCAGACAAAATTTATTACGGAAAAATGGCACAATGTGTCGCAGCACGCAATGTGGCTCACCTCTATTTTAGATACTTTGTTTGGTTTTAAACAAGTTAAAGTGATTTTATTTAGTTCTCTAATATACTTAATGTATCCTAAAAAGTTACTGTATCATATTATAAATTCTCTACTCTAAAAAGGATGAAAATATTTGTACAGCCTTTTACCTATAAAAATTACGTTTAATAAGGTTACTCATAATTAAATGTTTGTCACTTTGCATAAAGTAAAAAATTATTTATGTATATCTTGATCTTAACTACTGTTAATTTCTACCTTAAATTTGAAAAATTGTTTACATATATTCCATAAAATATTATAAGAGGTAACCTGATGTGGCGCAGTATAATTAAATACATTATAAATGATTATTTATTTTCAAATGAAGATAGAGAATATGTAGAAGTGAATTCTAAAAAAGTTATGCATTAGAAACTGGCCCTAGCATGCTAAAGATTTCCATATACAAAGAAAACATGAAATAATCTAACTTTTGATTTAGCGGGATATTTTGCGTGAATATTTTTCGCAATTTTAACAAACTTATTCAATAATATGCAGAATAAGTTATTTAATTAATACTTAACATTACAAAAGTACTACACTGTTTTAAATGTATACTTATATCAATTTTATAGTGATGCGCCACATTGTCTGCTATGGCAGAAAAAAAGAGACTTGTGAATTTATTTATAAAAACTTGAAATTTAAGAGTATAAGCATTTAGACTTAAATAAAACGTTTTAGCATTTCTAGCTAAGATATCAAAGTAACCCTTAATACTGTTAAACATAACATTAAGTGAATGTTAACAAGCACATTTATTAATGCGTCTTAGGTGCGTCACATTGGACCGTTCTCTCCTATCAAGAAAATTATAAATCATAGACTTATTATAAAAACAATTATAATGTAAGAAAGAGTTTAAGAAAATTCAATGAAAAATATTTTATGGCGACGTAACCACATTTTTATGTATTCAAAATTAACCAGAATTAACTTAAGCCGTGAAAACGTTCATGGCGTGCATCGCCGTTAAAACACCGTATTTCGTTCAAACGACTCTTTTTTCACTGAAATTTTCCTTTATTATATTGGGACTTTCGTGTATTCTTCAGAAATACAAATTAATAAAAAACTATTAATAAAGTCGTATCTTAGTTCTTAATACTCTGCTAACACCGCTTACCAGAATTTGGCGTATCAGAGGCGTCCACGCGCGCGACCGCATAGGACCGAAAATTGTGCCTACTTTCGGCTTAAAGTTAGTACAACAGTTACACACTTTTCGTCTAAATCTGGAATATGCAATTTGTAAATAAGTTTTGCAAGATATAAACGATATTTATTATAAATATTTTCATCCAAGAAATCGTTAGCTGCTAAGCCTATATTCCTCTCTAAATGGAACTTAAAATTACAGTTACTTGAATCTGCCATAACTCAGGAATATCTTCCCATCGATTATAAAAATTAATTATTTTATCTTTATCTTTATCAAAATTTTCAATTAAATTATTTAAATCATTTAAATGTTGTCTGTTTATAAAATCGTTTAAATATGAACCATATTGTTCTTCAAAGCAATATGTTCGTTAATTTCATGATTTAATTGATCTAACATGCTTTCTTGTTCAGAAGTATCAGTTTCAACATATGAATTTCGAATTGGATCCCATTCCATTTTGTTTTTGCTAAAAATTAATTTATATAGTTTGATATTAAAAACATGTACTTATAATATTATTCCGAACATATTTTTATATCTACATTATTAACGATAAAAAATTGTATTCCAAACCACATTAATAATTTCTTTTGAATTTTCAGATTCATTTTCAATATGTACATTATCTGGATTTTTACATCGTGAAAGAAAAACATATAACTAACCTTATAAAAATAAAGGTCTAGCTTCTAATAAATAAGTCAACAGTGTCAAAACTTAGTGTTATTCTAGGTATAAGAACTTTATTTCCAATTTTTTCTCCGGTTATAATTTCTGCTTCAATGTTGTAATTGTATAATTTTGTTATTTTTAAACGAGTACGGTTGCACAACCCATGAGGTATATTAAATTTTTGATTAACATAATTATTGCACCAATTTTCAAATCCAACGTATGAGGTAAATGACCTTTGATGTCGTTTAAAGTTTTGATTTGAAAATTCAAGTTAATGTTATCGTGCACTTGATAGACACCCTTATGCGTAACGTAATCTATACTAGGGTACTTGTCCATATTTATGAGCCTGTCCATATTTGTGTGCCTTTTTTTTAAATGTAATTTGCAGCGATTAAATAATAAATGAATCATTAAAACTATTTTTAAAACTAAGATAAACTATTAAGTTAGAGTTTACAAGAGTTACATGAAAGTTTAAAATGTTTTTCATAGAGTTATAATTTTTTTAAACATATGAATCATGATTTGGTGGTTTTACTTTGTTTCCTAGTCTAAAATGCTAAGAATTGCTTGACTTTTCAAAACTTAATTTAATTATTCGGACGTGATTTATGACAAACAAAATATTTATTGTATCATAAAATAATTCAATTTAATATTAAAAAATGTGAAATGAACATTTTAGACTCAATTTATTAATTTATTAATGAATCCAGTAATACCGCGACATTTTCGAAGTTTGTCCGTATTTATGCGCCTCCTCATGATCGACGGAATAATCTCACTTCTGTTTGTAGAAGGGAGAAGAAGATTTCGAAAGCTTTATTTTTTCTAAAGCTGTTATTATGGAATAGTGCATAATAAATCATTATCATTGTATCAGTTTGCATGAATTTAGATAATTTATAGATTATGAATTCGGCATAGTGCGTTTCTTACACATAAGAATTGTACACGTAATTATTGTGCACAATTTAGCATTGGTCAAATATATCTATATATAATTTGACCAATGCTAAATTGTGTACAATAATTACGTGTATAATTCTTATGCGTAAGAAACGCGCTATACCATGAATTCTGTGTCAAATACTTAGTTTTGTTCATAATATCTCTGTGTCTATCACATTTATTAATTTAAAATATTTTGAAAGTTTATTTATATTTATTAATTATTAATTAAAAACTATCTAATTAAAATTATTTATTATAATATTTAAAAATAATAATAATAAAATTATTTAATTAAGCTTATTTTAAGTTATCTTATACTTAAACAAAAAATAGATTCCATTAATATTAATATTTAGCAGTAATTATAGAAATAATTAAAATGAGACTTCATGAGCACACTAATCGGGGGCACAGTTTTTTGAGCAGGCACACTAATGGGGGCACAGAATTGTGGACACGCACACTAATACGGGCAAATTGGGCATAGTAATACGTTATAGCCCATTGAAGAAGCACACTAATATGGTCCAAAACCTTTTTTTTTATTTCTAATATATTTGTATAAATGCTTAATATATTCAATTAAAACAAATGCCATCATAAACACGGAAGGTTAGAATACCTATATAAACTTCAATAGCAAAGATTAAAGCTATATACGTTCAGCAATTAATTATTAAATGCAAAAAATTGCTTCATGGCACACTAATACGGACAAGTATCCTATAATACATTTTTATTTCACCAAGTAATAATTTTAATACTTTATTGTCAATAATTCTAATGTCATCATTATGTGCTGCCAAAATTACTCTATTAATAGAAGCATTTAGATTTATATCTTTGTAAATTTTTGAACAATTATCATTTGTTTTTCATTTACAAGGAATTATAAACGAATCGGTATTACCGTTTCCTATTTCTAATAAGAAGCAAGAAAATTGTTTATTTTCTGACCGAATATTTTTATTTAAATTCATAATTTTGAAAAGTGGCCATAATTTAGAATATTTAATTGTTTCTTCAATAATAGCACTTCTGTAACTGTTTTTTATGACTGGAAGAATTTGACGAAAATCTTCGCCTAAAATAATTTATTTAACACCAAAAGGTGTATCATTATTACAGACATCACTAAGAGTCAAATATTTCTAAGGCTTTTTTTGGAATCCATGATGCTTCATCCAAAATTATTACATCTCTTAATTTTTTTTATCTGAATCTAATTTAAAAAATGCACTATCTATACTATTTAAATCTAAAGATAATCTAAAAGTTCGATGACTTGGCATTCTCATTGGTAATAAGATAGATGCAATTCCCGCCCAGGCCATTGATAATACTTTTTTTTTCTGATGATAAAAGATAATATATTAATGTCTTAAAAATAAACCACCAAGTCCATCAATAAATAGCATATTACGCATCTAGGGAGGAAAAGTATTGGCTGGTCCATAGCACGTATAAATTAAACACGTGCTGTAGCCATTTTTCCTCCCGTGGTACGTACACTAGTTTTCACCATACCCGGGCCGATTCGGAGCCGGGAGGAAATGTGGTACTTTCGGCCAGGGTATGATGAAAAAATATTTTGTCAATATTACTAAACAATACTGCAATATTAATTTACAATATTAATACAGAAAAACCTGTTCAAAATAATGTCACTTTTTTTCCACTTGCCGCCATCTAATTAATATTTGAATATTCTTCCTATGATTAAATGCAAATACAAAACTATGAAAAACTGAGAGAAAAAACGTGTGAAATATTATCGTGCGGTATATCATTGCCTTTAGTTCGTAATATTAAAAGTATCATATACAGATATAATTATTTTATGGTATTTCTTGAAAAAGTGGTATATTGTTGTCTTTAGTTCATTTATAATTAACTTAAAAATAAATAAAAACATCTATAATGAATTTACTTTCTAAACTTTATAAAGTAATTTTATGAATCCAGTATTAACGTATAAGAATATATTTTGTAACTTTTCATGGGAGGGTGGTCTGGGGGGAGGTGAGGGACGACCTGGAGGGGGTGGAGGGGAGAGGGGGGACGAAACAAGATTATAAAGGACAATAAAATCACATTTCTAAACATATTTTTAACGTAATTTGAGGGGGGAGCAGATTGAGGGGAGACATACGGGGGGCTCAGGCGGGATAGGGTGGAATGGGGGTCGCCCAAGAGGTCTTAGAACTATAATGTATAATAAAAAAAAAAATATATATATATATATATATATATATATATATGCTTGCATACGTGCGTGTCTGTGTTTGTGTGTCTGTGCGTGCGTGCGTGCGTGCGTGCGTGTGTGCGTGCGTGCGTGCGTGTGTGTGTGTGTGTGTGTGTCTGTGCGTGTGTGTGCGTATCTGCGAGTGTGTATGTGTGAGTGTGATTGTGAGTGTGTGTGTGTGTGTGTGCGTGCTTGTGCGTGTGTATGTATGTATGTGTGTATATGTGTGTGACTCAGAGGCGACTTATATAAGATTACCTCTTACTAATTATAGCCTGCTTCAATGGCTTTGAGAATATTATGATAAGTACTTGTGAATTTTTTGGACATGCTTTGACCCATCCTACTATGAGTTGTGCCAAAGCGAACTGCGTTTTATTAATATTTCAAATTTCGTCAAATATCAGTGTTTGATTTTTCATTCACGCTAATCGATTCGATTTGGCAAAAACTCGAGGAAGGGTCGGGAAAATGTTATGAGAAGTCCTTGTGAACTTTTCGGACTTGTTTACTATGCCAGAAGGATCAGTATTTTGTGGATTTTTCATTAAATTTACCTGCTGTGCACGGACGGACTTTTGAAGGAAAACTTCTAAGGATCTCTAACCGGTGTAGAAAACTGTTTTGAGTGATGTGGAATAACATATCAAATTCCACGGCAAATTAATTTTTTGTCAAATCCATAAGGCATTCCGCCTACTATAGATATTATTATGTACATCATAGAGTATATGGCCTACATAGGCTCTATATTTCATATAGAGCATTTGTATCAGGATAGAACGAGTACCTAAAAACGAAAAAATTATGTCTGTTTGGTAGAAAATGACCGCGCCGTTCTCAAGATATAAGCGATCTCGGAATATAAAGGTTATTAAAATCTTGGCAAAGAGCTCAGACAAGAGATACTTACTCTCTTATTATGAAATAGTGAAAATTCACTGTAGAACAGTGAATATTCACTATTTTGAATAGTGATAACTCAGCAACTAAAAAACAGTGAATATTCACTATTTGAAATAGTGAAATAAATTTTCACTACTTGAATCAGTGAAATTTAATCATATTCAGTAAATTAAAAAAATAAGGCTGTTATTTAAACGCGTATATATAATTATTTATAAGGTTTATTAGATATTGATTATGTATTATCATTTGAATATTTGTATATATTAAAATAAGAAATAAATTAAAAATGCGAAAAAAACTTCTCCGATGGGGATCGAACTCTGATCCACAAGGTTTACAGTCCAACGTCTTCACCACTTGCCTACGTAGATTGCCTACATAGAGTAAATTTTTTTTTAGTCATATAAGGTGCTGCGAATATAACTGATGTAAATATATTGATTAAAAATGTACTACCGATAATATGAATAAATTCATTAGTATGCACATTACAATAATTAAAGTTGAATTTAATTATAATTTTTCTTTTGAAAAATTAATAAATTTAGGCATTTGTCCAATTTCTTACACAGGGAATATGGTTCAGAATTCTAATTAAGACATTAATTGCACCATTTTTATTCATTAATTAATTAATTATTTTGTTATTACATAATAAAAATAATATTTAATGTTCATGAAATAAAAATAATGTCAACTGAAATTAGGTTATGAAATACCAACTCGATCCCTACCTTGCCGGCTTTTAACTTATGTATTAACTACCAAATTAGTGATAAGTCACTATTTTCCTTATAAATACAGTTTTCACTGGCAAAATAGTGAAATTTTCACTTTTCGCAAGTAGAATTATTTTCACGAGCTAAAATGGTGAAAGTTTCACTATAAAATAGTGAAATTTTCACTGTTTCGTAAGTGGAATTATTTTAACTAGCTAAAATAGTGACAAGTTCACTATTTCAAATTAAGAGAGTAGTGAAAAGCTACATTTTCGGAAAGTTTCAGATAAAATGTTGCTAATTTACTCTAGTTATCGTCGGCCCTAGAAAAACGATTTTTTTACAAAATTATTCTTTTTTTAATATGGAAATGATTCAAAAATTATACATATAACTGTTTCCATTGTTCTATTAACCTCAGTTTAAGAAAAAATTCCATCATATATTTTAGAGAAATTACTATTTATATAAGAAATAACGTTTCCGTCTATAACAAAAGAAAGGAAACACCTTATCCAAAATTTTGGGTCGTAAAATATAGGTAATTTAAAGCTCTTTCAAATGTATTTTACTAGATTAATGATAATATATTTAACATTCCAACAAAATTGAAAAACTAAAACCCAAAAATCTAACAACCGCTAAAAAAGCAAAACGAATCCGAAAAACTAAAAAATTATTAGTGTGTCCCCTTCGTGTAAAAGAAAAAAAAACAAAATGTGACGTGATACATTAAATTTGACTGTCAATTACTCGAGATATCGGTGTCTACACACACGCAGGCACACTCACACACACACACACACACACACACACACACACACACACACAGATACACACACACTCACACACACATACACACACACACACACTTATACACACACACATTACACAAATGCACACACACGCAGTCATACACATGCACGCACGTACACTATTGAATCTAAGCCCTTATAACTTTGTTGCATATCCTTTTTTTAAAAAAAGGGGCTTCTTAGTTGGTTATATATCAGTATTCTGTAGCTACAGTCCGAATTACAGACCAATCGGTAAAAGCTTCATCGTGATGAGCTATTTAAAGTATAAAAGAAAAAAATATAAAGTTTTTAAATAAACGTATAAAACAATCATTATTATTGTGTAATATATATAAATATAATGAATTTGTTTGATTAATCTATTTTCATTACGTAAAATCATTCTAAATGAGTCATAAGGCATGCAAACAGTGTTTTGAAAAATCGAATTTTCGATTGACATTCATCATTTTTTCACTGGTCCATGCCCTTAAATTTCTAACTCCAACTCATAATGGGACATAGCTATAGATTTCATAAACAACTTACTGTAGTAGCAACAATTACAGTCGGTAAACCGGGGTAAAGTGAACATAGTAAAGTTTAACACTAAAGTTGAAAAAAATTACTTTTCCGGACTTAAAACATTATGTCGTCAGTTGTACAAATAACTTCTTATATTAATGAACATATTAGCAACTTGAAATAAAGTAGTTTATTAAGTTTAATATTATTTAGCTAACTTTGGAAAATATCGGTTTACTGTATCCCGTGCCTCTCAGTGCGGGGTAAAGTGAATTAGAGGATAAAACCAAATATTTTTAAAATATTTTACTAATTTTTGTACAAAAATAGATAAAAAAGTTAATTTAGATAATAATAAAACTAGAAAGGCATCTTAAAACCTTTAAAATACTGTAAAATACGAAACAGTTTAATATGTAGGGGAGAACGGGGTAATGTCGGTCACTGGCTAATTGCGATCACTCTTATATTCAATAATCTAAACATTTTTAGGTAATAATTCAAATAGTATTACAAACGCAACATAAAATGCAATTAATCTAATGACCAAACAACCTTCTATTCAGTGTTATTAAGGAATTATACACAATCAGAGTTCAGGTCTACATTTCTTATAAGAAATTTGATCTATAAAATAAGCTTTTATGCATATTATTTGTTACTTTATGCAGTTATTTTTTTCGACTTTATTAATTTGAACAATCTAAGAATACGAAGTAGTGAAGAAAAAAAAGATTATAATCCTATTGCTTTTTTTGTGATTTGAATTTAAATTGCTAAGCAGAATTGGGGTAATACCGGTCACAATGTTATTTATATGACGCTCCCGAAAGTGAGGCTAAGAAAATGTTGCGCTGCGCTCTCAGGTAGGGTAACTTTGCTTAAGTGTTTTTGATTGAACAGTGGTTATGTTATTATATGTTTCACTATGCAAGTGCGAATAATAATGCGACGGATCATATGAAAGTTCATATAATTGATTTAAAGAAATTTTTCACCTATGAAAGTAACTTTCTAATAGTGATCGGAATTGTACCAAGGCTGACCGGCATTACCCTTTGATGTGGAGTAAATCCAGTCAAAATTTTTTTTTTATTTCGTCTTATAGCTTTGATATCTAACATTTTTATATGAAATCAATACGAAATATTTAAAGGCAATGGTTTGAACTAACCGAATAATTATTTAAAGTTAATAAAAAACAATTTGGAAGTGGAAATAACAAGCACGTTTGCTTAGGTGACCGGCAATGCCCCGCTCTCCCCTATGTTACGTTGGCCCATGTTGATATAAACACGGAATGCATTGAAACAAAGGCTTTGTATACTATACTAACACTCAACTTGATCAATATTTTATTAAATTTTCCACCTGAGCGCGTATAAATTAATGCAATCGCATTCTTTTCAAGACCACTTTACCCTCATTCACTTTACTCCAAGACGTTGATTCTTAAAAATGTTTGATAAAAAAAGGAGAAACCTCTTTTAAAGTTCTGCTTTCTGGGCAATAGTAAATAAAACTTATTTGAAGTAATTAGAAAAAAAACAGGCAATAAAACTGACTATAAACATCTTTAATCGTTATAACAAATTTGACAAACCAACTTCCTTTTAAGGTCGATAAATACAATTTATGTTCCTCCCTAAAATATTAATTGTTATGTAGTAAAACTTTTTAATTATCATTCTTGCATAATTATCTTTCACATATATTATAATTAGGCATAAATAATAACCTGTTGTAGAAATAATAAGCATGATTAATATCCATTTGTTCACTTTACCCCAGTATTCCCTACTTTCTAAGCCTCACAGCGCTAATAAAACTTGGTTCGCAAGAACAAAAAAGTCGAAAAAATCCGACGAGGATGGGATTCGAACCCACGCGTGCAGAGCACATTGGATTAGCAGTCCAACGCCTTAACCACTCGGCCACCTCATCACCGCGTCGCACAACGAAACTGCCATCGGTACTTTTGAATGTGTGCGCAACAGACACACAGTACTTATGCATATTGCGCCAGAAGTGGGAATTATTTCCCTTCTCCGTTTCCTTTTATCGAACGTCTCATGTCTACTCGAGCACGAGATGTATGGCCAGATAATCGGTAGAGTTCGACATTGCTCACATATTTCTAATTTTGCGAGATTATCGCGCTTAATATTTGCATTGTTTTTGTCTAATAGCGTTCATCGTGAGTGGAAATTTTTTTCTGTAAGATATTAAAAGTATAAAAAAGTAGTAAAAAATAAAACTAAATGAATACAAAAATACAGTATTTATGTATAAAAAATCTTAGTTTTTACCGAAGCACAATATAAACTAAGATAATATTAGTAATGTATAACAAGACAAATGTAAAATATATTATATAATAATTAGGTCCTTCCATATGTTTTGCTTCCTCGTAGAGGAAACTTTGTGATAGTAAAAGAAAAGTTGTGCTAAAATATTAGAAGACTATTTTTAGAAAATGACTGTATGGATGTGTGTGTGCGTGTGTGCGTGCGTGCGTCCGTGCGTGGGTTTGTGCGTGTGCGTGCGAACATTTAATGCTTCAGGGCTCATTTTGTTTGTTCTTTTTCAACGAAGGGGGCACAGTAATAATTGTTATAGTTGTTTGGATTTTTTGTTGTTTTTTAGCGGTTTTTGGATTTGTGGCATTCAGTCTTTTGAGTTTTTTGGTAAGATACAAATAATATCATCCATTTAGTGAAAATGCATTTGAAAAAGCATAAAATTACTTATCTTTTACCATCCAAAATTTCGGATAAGGTCTTTTCTTTCTTTTGTTATACACGTAAACGTTACTTTTTGTTTGAACGGTGATTTCTCTGAAATATATGATGGATCGTTTTTGAAAATAATTGAGGTAATTAGGACAATGAAAAAAATTATCCTATAAAATTTTTGAGGCATTTTATTTTTCTATGATTGAGAAAAGAATCATTTTGTAAGAAAAATTAATGTTTTATGGCAAACGATAACTTGAGTAAAACGGCATTATTGCTTCTGAAAATTTCCAAAATGGTATCTTTTTACTATCTCTCGGCTAAGTTATTTGCTCAGATCATGAGGACTTTTATTTTTCAAGATATTCGAGGTTATATTTAAAAAAAAAATGTTTAATTGCTTATTTATTGGGTATTAAACAGTAATTTTTTACCAATGAACGCTTATTTTTTC
This sequence comes from Gastracanthus pulcherrimus, assembly GCA_949152435.1. Taxonomy (NCBI): domain Eukaryota; kingdom Metazoa; phylum Arthropoda; class Insecta; order Hymenoptera; family Pteromalidae; genus Gastracanthus; species Gastracanthus pulcherrimus. The sequence goes on from OX424573.1 coordinate 141,454,818, forward strand.
CGTCTTTTGATCAAGAATATAAATCAGAAAGAATTTTCAAGATTCATCGAATCGTATTTGTTTTACAACGTTGTTTAATTTTTTATGATATTTCCTTTTTCAGAATTTTTTGATCGTAGATTTCTTACATATTACGCTGTAATGTTTGACCAAAAAAAGCTCATTTTATACGTTTTTTGATAAAGATTTTAAATCGAGTAAATCTTTTAAGATTTATCGATTCGTTTTTGTCATATAACTCATATTTTTATGGTCATATTCATTTTTTTTTAATTTTTATTAGCTTTTTTCATGAGTATTATGCGGTAAGTTTTGGCCATACTGAGGTCATTGTTTACGTTTTTTGATGGAGATTTAAAATAAAGAAGAATTTTTAAGATTTATCGATTCATTTTTTTATAAGGTTTTTTATATTTTAATGATATTCATTTTTCTGTAAAAAAATCTTTAACAGCTTATTTCTGGAGTAATATGTGGTAATTTTTGGCCATTCAAAGTTCTATTTTTATTTTTGATGAAGGTTTAAAATAAGAAGAAATAACACAACTTTGATTTAAGATAACGTTGATTTAAGACAACTTTTTACATTTAACATTTTTTACGTAAACGTCATTCGAGTAAAGTTTGTCGAGAGAAACGAAAAATAAATATATATTTTTTGAACATATGTTTTTGACCAATTTCAAAAATTCAAAAATTTCTAGGGGTACCATAGTGAATAAGAAGGACTGAACATTTTTGGGGGGGCTTCTTTCAACATTTACTTTCATACAAAAATTGGCAAAAATTTTCTAGAACCCCTGCGCCGCTTGTTTTAAAAATCCGCTGGATTGACCCATATATATACATATATATATATATATATATATATATATATATATATATATATATATATATATATATATATATATATATATATATATATATATATATATATATATATATATATATATATATAATATTCATATATGACTATCTATGAATTTCGTCATTATATGGCTTTACAAGGTCATAAATGACCATATATGGTCATTAGGGTAGTCCAATATTTCTCGAATCTTAAATTTTCTTCTTGTAACCCCTTCAAACTGATGTAATCGGCTTAAAAATGAGATATTTTGTCCGCCGGTTGCCTTAAGGGATAACACTACTCTAGAGGCCGAAAAAAAGGCCTAATTTTGACAATTTGTTCTGAGATTATGGGAAAAGGAATATATTCATATTTAGATGGTTCATTTAACACATATTGATGTATGAAAAAAAAATTTTTTTATTATGATTTTTGTACAAAATTGCGGCGCTACAGCAGATCTGCGGAAAAAGATTTTTTTGAAGGTGCTCCGAGGGCGCACGAATTCCTCGAAAACCGTGAGAGCTGGAACAAAAAACCAAAAATTTTCTTTTATTCCAATTTTTGTAGAAACTGTGCACTTATGAACAAAACGTATGAATTTTCGACTAAAAAAAGAGTAGTAAATTGTTAAATAAAACAAGAAATTTTCATAATATCAAAAGACGGCTACGTACTTCGATGGAGAATATATTTGTGAAGCTACTGTAGAAATTGCAAGTCGATCCATGCAATGGTGTTGAAGCTATGAGTGCACCCAGTTTGAAAAAACCCGTTTCGAGAAAAACGCGTTTAAAGTTTTCGGAAAATCTGCGATGCCAGCACCGTACATTTGGCCATCTCTATTAATGTCTGACTCCTCCTCTTCCGTCCTGACTAATTTTAAGGACATCCGGGCCTCTCTGGCATCGTCTGTTAGGGATCTCTCGGAAAACTTGATGTGACGCGCGTCCGCCTCCACGCAGAAATTATAGCAGTTCGGTCCGATTGTCAAGCCCAAGTGTTGCATCAACTTCATGACACTTGAAAGGCCATCATTGTAGATACCTGCAGCAAGATTTTGGAGCCATAGACCAGACAGTCGCATTGAAACTTTCGTTGCTATTTTGTGTGAAGCCGCCTAAGCAACGCGTAAGTAGATCGTCACTGCTTAACTCTTTATAAATTGGCGAAATCGCTTTATAAACTTCTTCAGAGAGAGGTGGTTTATGTACAAAATCTTCTCCAGTAGCTTGAGCCTTTTGCCAAGAGCACCATGAAGTTTCTCCGCGCGGGCATTTTTCGTGTCTCGATTAATCATCAGTAGACAATTTGTGGTCCAGCGTTGCGTAGATTTCATTGCGCATTTTCTTCTCAGAATCATGATTCCTACGAATTGCTAAACCATAATAAATTGCCAACTCGTCTATGAGCTTGCCAGTAAGCTTGCCTTTTCCTCCAAGTCCTTTTATTTGTTTTTTCAAATTACGGAGACGAGAACCCATCCGATTCTGCACATGATCGATACATTTTCTTTTTATGGTGAACTTTTCGTAGGGCTCAGAATCTATGATTTTTTTATTATTATTATTTAAAGCTACCAGGGTAAAAACTCAAGGACACTTAGTTTTCACCATTGTATCCCTATCCCCCCGGCTTGGACCTAACGAGGCTCCACAAACCCCGCGGCTTTGCAGTAAGCTAGTAGGTTTTCCGTGTTTGCCTCCTTGAAGTCTCGGGATCCAAAATCCCGTTTCCTAGCCACCTTCGTCGATGTCCAGCTAAGTTGGGACATTTGCAGAGAAAGTGGCTAGGAGTCTCTTCTTTTTCATTACACCATCTGCACAGGTTACTTATTCCCTGTGTTTTGTGTAGATAACACCGCAGGTCGCAATGTCCAGTTAATAGGCCCAGTACGATGTGTGCCCTCCGTTTATCCAAACTGATGATCTCCTTTCCCCACCTGGTAATGTATTCTCCCATTAGTTCTTTGGACCATCTATATCCTGTGGAGTTCTTCCATATGCTCCATCCTTCTTTTACTAATTTTTTCTTGATCGCGCCACAGCCTTCCTGGTATGGTATTCCTACCTCCCTTTCTGTCCGTCCGCTTTCATTTACTGCTTGTCTTGCAAGCCGATCTGCCCTTTCGTTCCCTTTTATTCCTGAGTGTCCAGGAATCCACGTAATGCAGACCCTGTTTGCTCTGGTCAGTCTATTTAGGGTGTTTTTTGTTTCGTTGACCAAGGCTGACGTGGTGCAAGGTTTTCCCAGCGCTAGGATAGCTGCTTGGCTGTCGGTGCAAATTTGTATGTCCTTGCCTCCGACCCCTTTTTGCACCAAGTTTCTCGCACAGGTTTCTATGGCGGCTAGTTCCGCTTGTAGTACCGTGTTGTGTCTTTCTAGGCTGCAGGCTGTGTCCTCCCACCGCTTGGGACCGCAGATTCCAAAACCCGTACCTTTGTCCGTTTTAGATCCATCTGTAAACCAGATGTCTCCATGTCCAAGGATTTGGTTTTGGTTGTTCCACTCCTCTCTATTCGGTATTTTCGTTTTGTAACGTTGCCCAAACTGAAAGGTTTTATTAATTCTATCCTGAGGCTTTCTAAATATTGGTTCGCTCAGCATTTCTCTCCGGATTGTAGTGTGTCCGTTTCCTTTCTCCGACCATCCTCCGCCGCACATCAGTCTGTATGCCGACCTGGCGGCCATCTCCTTAATGTTTAAGTCAAGGCCATCCATGCCCAGCATCATCCTGACAGCAGCTGTGGGGGTACTCCTTCGCAACCCGAAAATTCCCCTCAATATGACCGCCTGTACATGGTCCAGGCTTTTCTTTGTGGTTGTATTTCCGGTCGCTTTCCACCATATTAATGCCGCGTAGGTAAGCTTCGGTTTCAGTATCGCCTCATATATCCATAAGGCCTTTTGGGGTTCTAGCCCCCATCCTGTGCCAATAGCCGCCCTACACTGCATGAATATATTTAGCACCTTTCCGCATTGCTGTTTAACATGCTGCTTCCAAGTTAGTTTCTTACCTAGATGTACCCCTAGATACTTAACTCCTTCTGCATACGGTATTTCTTTCCCGTAGAAGTTAACTCTTCTATTGATTTTACTTTTATATTTAGTGGTGAAGACTACGATCTCTGTTTTTTCCGGATTTACCCCCAGAGATACTGTCTGACACCACTCTCTAACCTTACTCAGTGCTCTTTGTAAGAGATCTGGTAAAACTTCCTCATACTTACCCTTAATAAGTATGGCAAAGTCGTCCGCATATCCGACCGCGAAGATTCCTTCCCTGTCGAGTATACGTAGGAGTTCGCCAGCAACGAATGACCACAAAAGAGGTGATAAGACCCCCCCCCCCCCCCCTACGGACATCCCTCGTTGACCCCTCCGTTTACAGTTTTTCCCTTCCATTCACAGTAAATATCCCTGCCGCTCAGCATTCCAGCTATCCATTTTCTGATGGTCACCGGTACGCCATGCTTTGCCAGGGCTCTGTCAATGGTTTTCCTAGTGGTGCTGTTAAAGGCTCCTTCTATGTCCACAAAAGCGCCAAGTACTGTTTCCTTTGCGCTTTTGCCTTTTCAATATATCCTACAACAGAGTGTAAAGCCGTTTCCGTGGATTTACCCACTGAATATGCATGTTGTTCCTGGTGTAGCGGTAAGCTCCCCAGGATTGTTTCCCTCATATACCTGTCCACCAGTCTCTCCAGCGTTTTCAGCATGAAGGAGGTAAGGCTAATAGGTCTGAAGTCCTTCACAGATGTGTAACTCTTCTTTCCGGGTTTCGGTATAAACGAAACCCGTGTACACTTCCAGCTTCCCGGAATATGTCCAATGGCAATACTTCCTCTGAAAATCCCCGTAACCAGTCTCAGTACAGCATCGTACCCTTCCTGTAAGAGTTTGGGGAAGATGCCGTCCGGTCCCGGTGTTTTATATGGTTCAAAGGTGTTGATTGCCCATTTAACCCTCTCTGGTGTGACGATCTGCGCCGCCAACGCCCAATCCGCATTCCTTCGTGACCTGGTGTTTCCGGGTACACGTATTCGTCCCTCCCCGTTCTCTTCTTTGGTGAAGTCCGGGAAGTTTGCTCGCAGAAGTAGTTCTATGGTTTCCTCTTCTGTTTCCGTGAAGTACCCGGACCTGTCTTTAAGGCTTTGTAACCGAATACTATTATCCTTGGTTAGAAGTTTGGCTAGTTTAGCCGTTTCTGTTAAGCCTTCTTTACTTGAACAGAAATCTTGCCATTTTTCCTTTTTGGTTTTGTCTAGTTCCCTTTTGAAGTCATTTAGCGTATCTTTATACACTTTCCATCCTTCTGGGTTCCTTGTTTTCTTTGCTCTGTTAAAAACCTTTCGGGCTTTCCTTCTCAGCGCCTCTTGGTGTTTGTTCCACCATGGAGCACCGTTTAGTTGTCCCTTCGGCTTTAGCGGGCAGTTGTTCTCATATGCTCTGATAATGGCTGTCTGGACTTGTTCTAGTGTCCATTCCAGTCCATACTCCGTTCCATATGTCCCTTTAAGGTGTACCAAACGTTCGTTTAGTTCTTCCTTATAGTTCTCCCAAAGCGTGTCCTTAGGGTTTCTCTTGGGCTCACTCCATATTTTCTGCATCTTCATCCAGAAGGAAATGGTCCTATGATCCGACATAGATGGTTCATCCTCCACTCTCCACCCTTGTATGTGGTTTCTAATTTTCATACTGGCCAGGGTGAGATCTAGAACCTCACGTCTGTTACTGGTAACAAAAGTCGGCTCATCACCCTGGTTCAGTATGTCCATTTGTGTACTGGTAATATATTCTAGCAGAGTTTCTCCCCTCTCGTTGATATCTGTACTACCCCATACTTCATGGTGAGCATTGGCGTCGCAGCCGATAATCAATTCGAGGTTTTTTATTCCTGCAGTACTCTATTACTTTTCTTATACCTGTTGTTGGTATTTCCTCGTCATGTGGAAGGTATGCTGAAGTGATCACGATTGTTCTCCCTCGGTCTTCCTCGTCTTTGATGTCCACTCTGACGGTCGTGCAATCCCTAGAGCTGAGTTCCTGTAACAAAAAAGCGTTAATACCCCTGATGCAGATGCACGCGCGTGCATCTCCATCATTTGTTCCCACAAACAGTTCCCCGCTTGTATTTAGCCCCTTAATACGTCCCCTCCATAACCAAGGTTCTTGTATTAATGATATTAGGGCTGTGTTTGTATGCACTTTAGCCATGCTCCTTGCTAAGACTGCAGAGGCGCTTTTGCTATGGTGCAAATTGATCTGAGAGAAGTGTATCTTGGTGGCCGCCATTATTGCTGTACCCCCTGAAGCTGCACTTTCTCTTGAGCCGTCGTCACTTTCTCCTCGGCGGTACTGTCGTGGTTCACTAACTTGAAAGTCACCGAACCGACGCCCACCGTGAGTCTGTAACTCCGACTCTTTAGTGTAGCGGCCGATGGTTCATCTAGGCCCAGAATCAGATAGCCTTCCGGCGTCTGTTTCAGGACCGCCCATCTGGACGTGTCCACTCCCCCATTTTGTCGCCGGACCAGCTTCAAGAAGTCCGGTGCAGTTCTAACCCCCTCGGGGAATCGAGTCATCACCTTGGTGATCCTCAGCTCCTCCGCGCTTACCACTCTGGCCTTCAGGTTCGGGTCCCCGAGTTCCAGCTTCTCTGCTTCTTTCTCTAGCCAAGACGCTGTTTCCTTGTCTTCGCAGACGAAAACAAGGGTGCCCTTTATAGGAAAGGTATCCTTGAATCGGGGTGCAAAGTCCCCCTCTTCTATCATCAGGACCCGATTAACGACCGACTCCTTGACTTTCTTTATCGTTGCATCCGGCATCTCTCCTCCAAGGTAATCCCCACAAGTGAGGGTAACCCTCGGAAGACTCGACGCCGCCGCCGCGAAGCTCCCTTTCTCCTTTAGTCGCTTAAGCAGTCTCGAGGCCTGCTCCAGCGACTCCAGGCTGGAAGATGCCATCCTCTTGCCCCCCGGGGCTCCTGCGGCAGACGTTGTGGGTTGAGCGAGTGCGTTAGCCCTCTTCTCTTCCCTCTTCCTCTGCCGCCTGTTCGCTCCGAAAACGGGCAAGGGTCGACCCTCGTCCATCGCCTGTTGCTTCAGGAGTTTCCTCCTTTGGGCCCCACTCAGATGTCAGTTCAAGCCCGTCTCTTTGTGGTGTTTATCTCCAGTGACCTCCGTTGCCGAAGTTCCCTGGAGAGCTTTCTCCGAGATGTCGGCGATCGGTTCTTGAGCCTGATCTACCTCCATCCCGTCTAAATTTTTTCAAATTTTTTTTATCTTTATTATCCATAAAGGTCCCACGAGTGTTGCGGAAATAAGTGGTCCGCCCATCAGGAGCCGCTCTGCCGGGTAAGGCTTATACGACGGGATTTCGCCCGGTATCCCGAAGGAACCGTTCGTGACACAGCTCCCCCTGTGCCATGCATCCCTGGGCACGGTATCTCACACCTTGGATTGGGTGGTGATACATACCCAACTGGACCTCACCTAGTCCAAGTTGGGGGGTTGCTTGTTTGTCCCCCGAGGTCCGCTGAGCTTTATTCCCTGCACCATCCGGGCGGGTGTTGGGATTTTGTCCCTATCCCCGCACCAGCTGGATTAGGGCCCTGACCCGAAGAGATTCCGGGACAGGATTCGCCCTCACCTTGATGGGAGATTACCGTTACAGGCCGGCCAGGATCGGTTGTACGACCCTCGCCATGCCCTGCCCGGTTCCTTCCCGGCCGACGAGGTACACCGCCCAACCCTCCTCGCTCGATAACCCGTTTATAGGGACCAGCCGATTTAGGAAGGGAACCGTCCTCCTGCCCTTCGTCCCCCCGGGGCAGAGTCAACCCCCAAAACCTACGGGCTCAGCCTCTCCACCATCCCATAAAGGCTTGCGTCAAGGTCCTGCAACCCCCATCGTCACTGCTTAACTCTTTATAAATTGGCGAAATCGCTTTATAAACTTCTTCAGAGAGAGGTGGTTTATGTACAAAATCTTCTCCAGTAGCTTGAGCCTTTTGCCAAGAGCACCATGATGTTTCTCCGCGCGGGCATTTTTCGTGTCTCGATTGATCATCAGTAGACAATTTGTGGTCCAGCGTTGCGTAGATTTCATTGCGCATTTTCTTCTCAGAATCATGATTCCTACGAATTGCTAAACCATAATAAATTGCCAACTCATCTATGAGCTTGCCAGTAAGCTTGCCTTTTCCTCCAAGTCCTTTTATTTGTTTTTTCAAATTACGAAGACGAGAACCCATCCGATTCTGCACATGATCGATACATTTTTTTTTACGGTGAACTTTTCGTAGGGCTCAGAATCTATGATTCCTTTGAAGGTTTTTGAATCTCCGTCGCCCACGTAATTAGCGTACTTCAAATTGTGCAAAGATTCTGAGCGCTGGAACATTTCGATGACGGCGTCCACTTCCATCTTTCCTGCGGAGCCGACGTGGTTCGATTGGCATTCATCTTTGTGAGTTTGGCTCCACTCCTTGAACTCGATGGTGTCAGTTTTGGTTTTCCAAAATTCGCAAGCTTTGCAATATTTAGATTTCACCAAAACATCGACTACTTTGCTAGTATACCAGCCGATAAATGAAACAAACCCGTAAAGAGATGAAAAACTACGCTTCCTCTACGAACCATCACCAGGTACAGTAATGCCATTTGGATCGTCAGTTTTTTCTCGTTCTTTTTTAGCTGCAATTTTCATACTGAGCTTACAAACAGCTTCTGTTTTGAATAGCCATTTTCTTAACAACTGTATCGTAAAACGATTGAAAAATTGGCCGCGGGAGATCCATGAAGGCGCAAAACTTTATAATGCCATTCAATCCTATTCCTAGTAATCGCATGGCAAGAACAATTCTGCGATTAATATGATATCCTTTCTCGATAAATGGACAACTAGGAATAGTAATCTGATCACAGTTTTTACAGGAAATCACAATTTTGAAACCCAAGCCTCGCTTTCCAGTTTCGGTGAACGTTACATCGGATTTGCATTTATTACATACAAGAGCTTGCGATATCGCGGAGAACACTGCTACAAAATTCAGAATTCGGTAACCGAAACCTTCATTTACTTCAAAATCATCGAAGTTTACATCTGATAATTTTTTAACAGATGTACTAACGTTCTCCAGGCTTGGCTTCTCCAGCTCGTAACGGTTTTGCGGCCGTCGGTTTGATATTCTCGGTGTTTTTGCACTACTCCTTCTTCCTTGGCCGGTTTTTTTGTCACAATACACGACTTTTCTCGAACTCATATTGTTTATTCGAAAACTTTTACGATAACAAAACACGTTATTAATATTTGAACGAAAATGTACGGAAAGAAAATAAAGCGTCTGCACGGCGTCGCTTGGCAGCTGTACTAGTTCACACACACACACACATTTCTATTCAGTGTTAGTACACCCTGGTGGACTTCTGAGGAACCACAATGACCATAAGCAATAGAATTTTGACAGGTAGGAGCATTACATAGTCGATAAATCGGAGCGCGCCATGGTGGATGATTCAGCCGTCACGGGGCGCTTCGAGGCGCTGCAGCAAAATCGAGAATTGGACCTTTTACAAATTTTATTTCTGTATAAAACCAATTGGATATGATTTTAAGGGTCCAAAGTATCGTTTAAGCCCAAAAAAAATCGATTTTTTGAAAATTTTAGACTTGTGTTACCTCTTAAGTTAACATTAAGATGTATCTACTAGCGTATACAGGTTTTAACTTTTGTTTTTAAGCATTTTTATTACACCAGATGAACTAAAAATAGTTGTATGTTAAGTTATCCAGCTACCAACTTTTTTTACGTTGGGTTTAGGGCTTACGATTTAATATTAAAATTATTTTTTTGCAAATATCTCAGCTTGGGTTAATTGCGTTTAGGGTTTAAGGTTAAGGTTAAAAATTCTATTATTTAAATATGTTTACGGCATATTGCTCTGCTTGGGTTATTTGGGTTTAGAGTTTAGGGCTTATGCTTTTATTTTTAAAATTATTTATTTGCAAAAGGCTCAGCTCGGGGTAGTTGAGTTTAGGAATTTGGGTTTAGAACATATGTTTAATTATTAAAAATTTTTAATTGCAGAATGTTCCGCTTAGGTTAGAGTGGGTTTAGGGTTTAGGTTTATGATTTTATTACGAAAATTTTTAATTGAAAATTATTCAGTTTGAATTTAGGGTTTAAGGTTAATAATTTTATTATATAAATTTGTTTACTGATGCCTATTGCCCATTTTTTAATAGCAAAATTTTTTAATTGCTAAATGGTCAGCTTGGGGTCGTTGGGTTTAGGGTTTAGGGTTTAGGGTATATGATTTTATTATGAAAACTTTTTATTGCAAAATGCTCTGCTCGGGGTAGTTGGGTTTAGGATTTAGGGCTTACGACTTTATTATTATAGTGTGTACTTTGAGTAATTTAGAAAAATGAGCTTACCAAATATGACCTAGATTAATAAGTTTTAATATTTGAAGCGTTGGCGAAAATATTTTGATGCCATTTTATGGGATTTACTATATTACATTACATTGCCCTTGGATTTATATAATATTCTTTTTTTGCCAATTGAATTATCGAAATTAGAAATAAAAAATTCGATATATATTGAATATATTGCGGTGCAGATTAATATACGGGAAATATTTATATTACATCTTATAAACATTTATATGTATAAATAGCATAAACATTGTATACATTAGCCACTTTGATTACCTTTCTTTATTGTTATAGTGGTATTTTTCTACTTGTTGAATAGTTTTTTGAATACTTGCAATTCCGGAAAAAATGGAAAGGATCAAACTATTTCAACATAGCATAAATAATGAGTGAACTACTATATATATTATAATATAACTTTCACTTATGTTATGTAAATGATCAAGTGTACCAAAATACAAATTACATTTTCGGCAACGTCCGGAAAGGTTTGTAACATTCAGAAAACCTTTCCGTATCTTGAATCGTAAAAAATGTATCCGTCATAAATTGTAAATTGGTCAATTACATGACGTCCGATGTTCGGATAACCTTTTTTGCTTGTACATACTGACTGACCTCCGGCCAGGGGCGCCAGATAGCGGCTATCGTAGGGACACAGCAATGGCTAATACGGCCCTGTAATATCTATATATACATAAAAGGACATGTACTGACTGACCGACTGACTGACTGACTGATTGACTCATCAACGCCAAGCCAAAACCATTAAACCTAGCGACTTGGAATTTGGCTGGTATATTGTTTTTATATTGTTGGTAACGAATAAGAACGAATTTTACGTAATTCTAACTCTAAGGGGATAAATTTTCAAATTTCAATTTTTATAGGGTTAAAAGCTGTAAAATGTGTTTTCGCGGAATCATTTCAAATCTCCAAGGCCCGACGATATATCAGCTTTTTTTTATCGTTTTATAGGTTTTTTAATACTAATTTCTCGAAAGTAATTTCCGGGTTTTTCCCTAATCGACCGTTAAGAGGGAAAATTTGTCAAATTTCGAATCCTAAATTGGTAAAAAATGACAAAATTTGTGATCACAATGTGATTTTACGAGATTCGATTTCGTTTTTCAGAATCTCCAAGACCCGACGGTATATCGGCTTTATATCGTTTTATAGGGTTTTTAATACTAATTTCTAGAAAGTAATTTCCGGGATTTTTTTTAAATCTCCAAGGCCCGATGAGATATCGAGTCTTTTATCGTCTTGTAGGTTCTATCCTAAATTGATCAAACATGGTAAAAATTTGATTTTACGGAATTTGAATTCTTTTTCAAAATCTCCAAGGTTCGATGAGATATTGGCTTTATTATCGCTTAAGAAAATTTTTAATACTGATTTAAAGAAAGTAATTTGTGGATTTTTCCCTAATCGATAGCTAAGTGGGTAATTTTTTCAAATTTCAAATATCAATTTGGTAAAAAATGGCAAAGTACGATTTTACGGAACTAGATTTCTTTTTTCAAAATCTCCAAGGCTCGATTAGATATGGGATTTATTATCGTTTAAAACGTTTTTTAACTGTAATTTCCAGAAAGTAATTTCTGTATTTTTCCCCTAATCAATCGCTGAGTGGGTAAATTCTTCAAATTTCGAATCCAAAATTCAACAATATATATATATATATATAAAGAATCTGTCCTGACTGTCTGATTGATTGACTGACTGACTGAATGACTGAGTGACTGATCGACTCACAGACGCGGTGGGGGATGCTAGCGACTTGAAATTTGAACAGTATACATACGAAAGATTAGTCTTGATATGATACTTCGTAAAAATCGTGGGCAACGCCGCGACGGGGGATGCTAGAATGTTTATAATATATGAAAGATTCTTTGCCGGGATAAAAATTACTCTGACTTAAATATAAGCATTACTCCTAAAGTACATGCAGTATTTTTTCATGTAACTTACTTTTGCTTAAAAGGTAAATAAGGACTCGATTATTTAAGTGCCCAAATTTGTAGAATCGGTACATTATGATTTATTGAAGAAAACTCATAGGTTAAGTTCGGGTATTATTGCGGAGTTTGGGTTAGGTTAAGTTTAGCATTGAAAATATCACGCGTACGAACAAATAATTACGTGATTCTTTTTCTATATCAAATCTTAACACTTCAAGAATCGATTATAAAAAAAGAAAGGTTCCAGAACGTATATTTTTCTAATAATTGCTTTAGAAATATTCACTGTTGCTAGTTGGTATTGCAGCGGCTGGACATGCATTGTACATACAATTCAAAGGTTAAGAACCGCAGTAATACAAGCATAGGCACGGTGTGTATTACTGCGGTCGACTTCATTGGTTATACAAATATATGAAAGAAAATACCTAGATTTTTTCTTGCATAAACATGCAAACTCTCAAAAGTTAAAGCGATAATAAATATTTTATAATGGAATACTTACAAGGGGAGTGCACGGAGTCCGGGTCACGGATTTTGATGAAACTTTGGGGATCGTTTTCTGGTATCTAAAAATGAAGCCCAATGCTCGTAATTTTATCAAATGGGCCTTTGTACAGAAGATACAGCATATTTGATTAACATTGATAATATATATATATATATATATATATATATATATATATATATATATATATATATATATATATATATATATATATATATATATATATATATATATATATATATATATATATATATATGTATATATATATATATATATATATATATATATATATATATATATATATATATCTTATTTTTAGTATTACCTATAATATATGAGCAATACTAATGTTTTAAGCTCTATCTCACATTTAAGAGTCCATTTGATAAACCTACGGGCATTGGGCTTCATTTTGAGGTACCAAACCTCGATCCCCAAAGTTTCATCAAAATCCGTGACCCGGACTCCGTGAACGCCCCTTGTTAGTAAAAAGTAATATTTTTGTCGACTTTATAAAATTCGTAGTAATCGGGGAGTTCGCAGTAATACCTACACTTATCCTAGTGATTATGGGAATAATATACTCAAATCCGTTCGAGAATATCATAGTTAACATACCAAATGTTAACTATTATATGTTAATATCAAAATAATTAACATATCAAATTTATGTAAGAGATATATTTTTTACTAAAATATAAAACTAGATAATTCATATTTGAGATACATTCAAGAGACATTATATATTGTTATATAAAAGTGATGGTATTACGTCAACGTTATATAAGTTATAGACTAAAATTTATCTTATTTTTGTTGTATAAAGTGTATAATAAATGCAAAAAACTTTTTTTATAATTTATTGAAAAGTGAAATAATTTTTAGAATGCATATCCAAGAAGATGTAATATACATTAGGATAGATCAGAAATTCTCAACCTATTGCTTTTTGAAACGCTCCAGTGGAGAACTGCTCTTCTTGGTTTAAAAACCATCCTCAAATTTTTCAGATTTATTAAAAACATTTAAAGGTTGCCAATTGATCCTGAAGGTCAACATCTACGATCTTTTACTCATTGATATTATAAAGACAAAGAAAATTTTCTTAATTTTTATATGAAGTAATCACTTTTTCTACATATCATAAGAAATATATATATTTTTTTTGAAAATTCTTTAGTTTATTTACATGGTTTTTAAATCACTTAAACTTAGTCAAAATGCGATTTTGCGATTCTTTTTAACAATGTGGCATCTCTCATACTACCACACTTTAATATTTTTTAAGAAAACTAATTTTACATGATTCTCCTTATAGTAAAGTATATGTTACATATTTTTTAGAAATTCTAGAAGGGCATTAAAAAAGGTTTTGGACTTCTGGAAATCGGGATGTAGCAATTTCCTCTTATTTAAGTACTAAAGATTGCCTTTATTAATATTGATTCTTAACAAACTATACTTTAATGCATTTTATATTATTTAGGACGTTTCAAGTATACTTATGTTAATAATTGAATAGTGCCGGAAAGAATAACAATACCAGATTAAGTAATAAATTTTTATTAACAATTTTTTTTTGGTTTTTGTTAAAATAGGTATTTAAATAATAACAGTATAAATTTTAAATCCAATTACCCCAAACATAGTAGTTTTCAATTTGTAATAAATGTTAATATAAATACTACACGGAGAGAAAAATATTGTAAATGCTACTAAATGCGATTAGGACTGGTAAAGAGGGACCACATAGTCCGTGTCACCGATTTTGATGAAACTTTAGGGATCGTTTTCTGATACCTAAAAATGAAACCCAATACTTGTGGTTTTATCCAATGGGCCTTTGCATGGTAAATACGGCGTATTTAATTAACGTTGATAGTATATCTATATATATTTTATTTAAGACCCATTGGATAAAACTACGGGTACTGTGCTTCATTTTTAGGTTCCAAAAGTCGATCTCCAAAGTTTTATTTAAATCCAAGACTCGAACTCCATGGTCTCCCCTTATGAGTACAGTGGGAGGTGGGTAAATGAAAACCGATAAAACCTATTTGGACTGATTCCAAATACAGTATAGTAATGAATCCTCCTTGGATAACTGAATAATATTGAATAATAATTTAATATTTGGCTTATTTTATATGTTACACATGTATTATTAAAGAAAAATGGCTTAGTATTTAAATAGTTATCATGAAGTCTATGTGTATACGCATTTTGTTAATACAAAAGCATGAAAAGCGGAAGGATTGGAGGTTATGCGAAATTTTATTTATTCCTAAACAGGTTAGTACTGAGTCCTAACTTGCATAGTACTGCAATCCATTTTACTCTTCGTCTCCGAATTCCTACCCTAGTATAGTATTGTCTTTCCGTGTATTAGTACATATTTTATACATGTTTGTGAAAGTATATATATATATATATATATATATATATATATATATATATATATATATATATATATATGTAGTAGCTGTTTCCGCGGCTTCACCCTTTAAGGTTCGTTAGATAATATCTAGTAGTATACAAATCTGTGTCAAATAAGAGGATAAAAATGGTTATAATTTTAGGATCTCGAATTTTTCTGTTTAACGGAAACACCAACTATAATTCGCATGTATGTGCAACTGTACATGTATATATATATATATATATATATATGTACGAATACATTTTTAGGTTTATGTATTATATATGGATATGTACATTATATGTGTATATATGCACTATTTGTAATTCCTTTTCAGTCTATGTGTTTCTTGGGATCAAAACCGTGAGAATCGTTCAAGCTTTATTAAGATCGGTGCAGTAGTTTTTGCGTGATGCGGTAACAACAAACAAATAAATAAACAAAGAAACAAATACAATTTCATATTTATATATTAGTACGGATATATATCAGCGATTTAAAATGAAATTAAAATCTTCAATTTTTCATGCATTTTTATCACTTTCTGAGACAATTAATAACTTTGCAAGAGATTAATATTTATATATGAAATAAAACGGAAATTAAAGCTATTTCATTCTACATTTACTTACTTTTGGGTTATTTTTTCTGAGTAAAAATTTGCAGAATTATGATCTGAAGTAGAGGTACCGTTTCTTCACTAAAAACGGGTATTTGGAACATAATTGGCTATACTTCGATAACAGGGGTTCGTTGGGTAAAACAGCGGGTGCTGGGGTTCATTTTTAGGCACCAGAAAACAGCTCTCAAAGCCTCATCAAAATTCGCGACCCACACTTCGTACACTCTCCTTGTTAGCGTATTTACTCGATTATACGGGCTGAAATGTACCACGTCTGAGAATTATTAGGAATACCAAAAAAGCTATTTCACTTAATAAGTATATTTATATGTATATATTATATGTATGCTCTAGTACCGTGGAAGTAGGTGGATGATGTAGTGTGTTCTTATTTAGTATTCTTAGTGCTTTTTAAGTGTTTTTTAGTGTCTTTTTGTTTTCATCATATTCGTTGTCGTCTAAGTTGTCGTGATTGTTATCATCGTCTTTGCCATCAGGATCATTTGGAAAGCATTTGTGAACATTGGCGTGATAGTTCGGGGGTGGATTGATGGTTGCGAGGGTGTGTAGGTGTGCGGATAGATGGATGGATGAATGAACGGGTTCGTGTATGGGTGGATGAGTGCGGGGAGGGTGTTGGTATGCGGGTACACGGATGGGTGAATTAGTGAGTGGGTGTATTGCGAATGGGTGTGTGGGTAGTGTGTAGCGGGAATGAATTGGTGCGTGGATGGCACGTGCGTTGTTAGTGCATTTGTGGGTGGTGTGTGCAGGATTGAATGGACATATTGTAGATACCTACAGCAATGTATACTGCTGTATCAAGTACATGTTTGCCACTGGATGAAGATTTAGGTGCCATAGACCACACGGTTGCGTTAAAGCTTTCATTCATATTTTGAGTGAATCCGCCAAGGCAACGTGTAAGAAGATCGTCACTGCTCAACTCTTCATAAACAGGAGAAATCGCTTCATAAACTTCTTCAGATAACGGTGTTTTGTGCATGTAGTTTGATACATCTCCAGTAGCTTATACCTTCTGTCATGAACCCATTCGTTTTTGGACATACTCGATGCACTCCTTTTTCTTTATCGTGATGTTCTCATAGGGCTTTGCATCGGTGAGACCTTTAAAGGTCTTTGAATCTCCATCACCAACATAGTTTGGATATACTATACCGTGTAAAGATTCTAATCGTTAGAACATTTCGATGACTGCGTCTACTTCCATCTTCCCCGCTGAGCCCTCGTGATTAACTTGACATTCACTTTCATGAATTTCAGCCCATTCTTTATATTCTTCTGCGTCAGTTTTCTTCTTCTAAAATTCACAAGCTTTGCAGTATTTAGACTTGACCAAAACATCGACCACCTATCCAGTAAACCATCCGATCAGCGAAACAAAACCAAAGAGCGATGAAAAACCTCGTTTGCGCCAAGAACCATTACCAGACACTGTTATACGAGGGTAGTTCAATAAGTCTTTAGAATGACCAACAGATGGCGCGCGAATCGCTCCAAATCATCTGTTTTCAGTCAGCACCACTCCCGACTAGATATATGGTGCAGTCACAGTCCACATCTTCTGAGTTTACGTGTTTTTATAACCAATTGAAAAAAAAAAATTGCTTGTTAAGAAAAATGGAAAAAAACGAGTTCAGAGCGGTAATTAAACATTTTCATTTAAAGGGTTTAACTCCATATGAGATAAAAAATGAATTGGACTCAGTTCATGGCACATCTGCCCCTGCCTTAGCAACGGTTTATAACTGGGTAAATGAATTTAAGCGTGGTCGTACATCAATAAGTGACGAACCACGTTAGGAAGGCCCGTAGAAGCAACTACTCCCGAAATCATCAATAAAATCCACGATATCGTGTTGAAGGATAGAAGATTAAAAGTGCGTGAGTTAGCTGAGGCCACAAGGATATCTATAGGTGAAGTTGTTTCAATTCTACATGAAAAATTAGGCATGAAAAAGCTATCGGCAAGATGGGTGCCGCGTTTGCTCTCAGCTGAGAATAAACGCAATAGAGTGGTCGCCTCTGAGGCTCTTTTGGCGCGCATAAGTCGGAATCCTGAGGAATTTTTTCGTCGATTTGTGACTGTGGATGAAACATGGATACACCACTACACTCCTGAGACGAAGGAACAATCCAAACAGTGGATTTCCACTGGCGAACCAGCTCCAAAGAAGGCAAAGACCGTAAAGTCAGCTGGTAAGGTTATGGCTACAGTTTTTTGGGATGCACGTGGAATTATACTTATTGACTACTTGGAAAAGGGTAAAACAATTACTGGTGAGTATTATGCATCATTATTAGAGCAGCTGAAAGAAGAAATTAAAAAAAAACGACCACATTTGGCGAGAAAAAAAATTCTCTTTCATCACGACAACGCTCGTTTCAATGGCTAAAATTGAAGAACTAAAATTCGAATTGGTCGAACACCCACCGTATTCACCAGATTTAGCCCCCAGTGACTTTTTCTTATTTCCAAACTTGAAAAAATGGTTCGGTGGACAGAGATTTACGGACAACGAAGACGTCATTGCCTCTGTAAGTGCTTATTTTGAGGAACTTCCGAAAACGCACTTTTCTGAAGGATTAAAAAAACTTAAAAAGCGATTGACCAAGTGTATAGAGCTCCAAGGAGATTATGTTGAAAAATAAAAAAAAATTTACCCAAAAAAAATTGTTTTTATACTTTATTCTAAAGACTTATTGAACTACCCTCGTACCTTCTTTCTGTCCTTTATTTTCACTTATTACTTTTTCTTCTCGAGCTGCCGTCTTCATACATCTTTGGCAAACTTCTTCTACTCCGATAGCTATTCTTCTTACGACTCTATCGTAAAATGATTGAAAAATGGGACGAGGCAAATTCATGAACGCACAAAACTTTGTTATACCACTCAAGCCTACACCCAAGAGTCGCATAGCAAGAACAATTCTGCGATTAATAGCATACCCTTTTTCAATAAAAGGATAGCTAGGAATATGAACACTTTCACAATTTTTACATGAAACTACTACTTTGACTCCCAAGCCTCTCATTCCTGATTCTGTAAACGTAACGTCTGAGTTGCATTTTTTAAACACTACCACTTGCGACAACGCGGTAAATACTGCTAAAAAATCCAAAATTCTATAACTAAATCCTGCATCGATTTCGAATTCATCAATAGGCAACAACTTTTTTTCTGACGTTTCAGCATTTTCTAAACTTGGTTTTTCTAACGCGTAGCGATTCAGTGGCGGAGCGTGGTTTGAAATGCTCCGTTTTCAGCATTGGAGATACCTCGCCGTCCGGACTTCTTTCCACTGTATTGAGGTTTTTTATCACTCATTTTGTTTAGTGTACGATTATTATTGATAATTCACTATAAAAACAACTTTATTTTGATGATTATTTATATAAAAAATAAAAAGATCAACGTCAAAAACAAATTGGAGCGTATGACTCGGCGTCACTTCGCAGCTGTAGTGACTCACACATACACGTATATTATAGTGTACATATAATATATGTATATATATATTATAGTATCAGCGCACCCTGGTGACCACAAAAGTTAACCTAATGACCTTTTACCTTGTAAGTAAGGCAGGTATTTAATATTTCAACAGGTAAAAGCAAGAAGTCGGACCGGTACCTCGTATGCTCTAAATGCACACTCCAAGGCGCGGCGGCAAAATTGAAAATTGAAACTGTTCCAATTGTTTTCTACCATAGGACCAATTGGATATTGTTTTTATGACCCTAAATTATTGTTTACGACAAAAAAAACGATTTTTTTTAAATACTAGAGTGGTGTTACCCTTTTAGGCTAGAAAAACCTATGTGTATTTCTCTTTCAGATTTATTTCAAAAACCTTGGGCTTTTTGTTTTCCCTAAATTGCTCCTCAGCCTGATTTGGAAGCATCTAAGAAAATTTCCATATCAAATATACTGGATCTTATTTTATTTTTTAAAATTAGTATTTGTGATAACCACCATTTAATTTCTTCTTTTGCTTGTAATTACAGGTTTGTGTATTTATTCATGTCTCCCTTATGTAAAATTAATGCGTTTGTTTTTATTTTTACTATCTCCTTGCAGTAAAGCCATCCGAAAGCTATCGCTGGGCAAGTTGCCACTAATGTGCCTATGGATTTTGCTAAATTCTGTATTTTAATTTTCTCTGAATCTAATACGTCTTCCAACATTTGTTTTACATATGTACGTTTTTCTGAAGGTAATTCTAGAGTTATTTCTTTTGTATTATTGTTCATACCCAAAAATGTACACAGTCTGTTATTTCTGTCTGTCATTTTTTCCCGTTTATTAAAAATCTAAATATTGTAATAATCGTAAAGTTAATTTAAGAGATTCCTTACATACATTTTCACTTTCTCCAAATATTAAAAAATCGTCTAAGTAAACCACTAGTCTGATCCCTCTTCCTATAAGCCAATTAATTAGTGGTTTAAGTAATTTGGTGAAAATCTATAGGTTAGGTAAGGCTCTATATTGGTATAACTTACCCTTATGTTTAAACTTAAGGTATTTTCTACTACTTTTCTCGTTTTTACCTCGTCCTTGTTGTTCGATATTATAAATCGTAGTAGCGCTACTTGTCACCAGTTATCGTTACTTTAGAGCCCAAGCGCAAAAATCCTCTTGTATGCCTCGCCTCTGCTCTATGCTTCATTATGCTTTTGGCGTCAGTTCCAGTCACACATATTCGCAGAAGATCGACATTTAATGTTTTTTTTAACAAAATGTCGCACAAAAAAAACGCATAAACACAAGCGAACATGGACACTCTTCGAGGGATAAGTACAGTAATAGTAAACTGGAGGAAATATTAGCCACGGTTTGTAGATTAGAGGAAAGGCTATACGCAAAGGAAAATGGCGCGGAGGTTACAGAACAAACGCAGCAAAACATGAATACAATGCGTAAGCATTTTTTGACGGTAGAGTTTATTGTAAGATGAAACATAGTCCGTACATTAGGCCAAGCCTAATAATAGTTAGGTAGTCATGAAAAAATGTTTTCTGTTTCAGAAATAATACTAAGAAATCGAACGAAGTTTTAGTGCAAGCACGCGTGCATAATACATCCACTGCAGAAAAAGTATCAGCTGTCCAACAAATGACGATAAACAAGGGGAAAAATGGACAGAAAATAGGGAAAACCTATTCTGAGATTTTAGATGCTTCTAATAAAACGAGCTCTGGTGATTCGCAGCGCCCTGAAAATGAGTCGGGCGAAACTGAGAAGATGAGCGTAACGTCGAGATCACGCCACAAAGCGGCTCGAGCCCGCCGATTGTGTTGAATATACCGTACGCCCTTCGGTACAGTTACAGGCCTCGATGTCGATTGATATTGATGAACAAACTATGAAATTACTCGTTGAAGATCCTTCAGCGATGAATGCGAAGTAACTTAAAATCAATTAAAATTTGCTTTAAAATTTTCGAATTGGATGCATAAGGGTTTACCAAAAGATTTGAAAGATGATTTAATATCAAAATTTCCTAAGAAAGGAAATTGCTGTTTTGAAGGACCCCAGCTTAATGAAGAAATAACTATTACGCTAAATGAGACCGATATTAAATGCGATAATCACTTTAAAGAATTTCATAAATGAATAGGCTCAGCCTTGTCTACGTGTTCTGCGAGGGTAACGATGCTAATTGAAGAAGATAGAAAAGGTCTTAATAAACATAAACTGCTAGAGTACGTATTGGGATTTACACAGCTTTTAGCAGAATTATTTTATATGACTTCGATAGCTCGTCAAGCATTTATTACTCCTGGTTTTGAAAAGAAGACTAAAAAGTGTTTGAGAAAACAAGTCCAGGTAAATTACTTTTTGGTGAGAATCTTGGAGAAAAGGTTAAAAAAGTTATGGCAGTTGAAAAATTGCTGCTGCAACAATACAGAATATAGCTGCAAAAGTTACAGAAAATTTTAACTACTTAATTAAATAATCAGTTACTGAATCGATTTTTCAAACGAGTTTACGTATGAGCCGATTTCCGTTAGAAGAATTAGATTTGCAGAGTCTAACAAAGAAATTAGTAATGGTACTACCTTTAGGTTCTGGATATATAGTTCCATCACTTTCACTAATTAAAGTTGATTGCATTAACATTCCAAAGCAATCTATAGAAATTAAAATAAAAGATCTCATAAAGACTTCTAGACCTGCGATTCTTACCAGCCCTTGTTATATTTACGATTTGTCCAAGAAAAAACATGTTTGTGTATTGCTCAGACGCTTCTTTAGATACCTAAATCCAACTACAGATCTAACAGGTAACAATTTTAAGTTATTTATATCTTATAAAAAGCCTCATAAAGAGGTTATCAATAATACGTGTATCAATAATAGTAGTATTGTTATAGTATTTGCATAGTATTATTATTGATATGTGTATCTCTAACAGTTGAAAATAATCTTCTTTTTAAATGTGTCTATTTAAAATGATGCACCGTCTGATTCAAAGCCTCGTAGTAAGCGAGTGCAATCGATTTTTTGAAAAAAATATGCAACATTTTCTAAAAATTGATTGGATCTTAAAAAAGAAATAAAAAAAAAATTTTAACGAAAACGTGCTCCGCTCAATTTGTAATATATGTCAAAAGGAGTCGAATAACCGTCGAAAAAAAACTTTCCTTCATTATATCACCTAGATCGTGTGAGGAACAAAGTTCCTTTAATAAATATGGTATTGGAAATAGTGATTTATTGTGACGTATAGGACTAAGATTTTGAGGTTTTACAACGGTAAATATTAAGATACTATTAAGTATTGATAGCACAAATTTTTTAGAATGATTGCTTGTAAACATAAAAACTTTTCTGGACGTAATAGAAATTCTTTTTTTGGGTTTAACTCAGGCCTGCCCCCTTAAGGTGAGGCTATATAAAAAATCAATCAGAAAGTCGATTTTTCGTATTGTTTTGTAAACTCTCGATAATTCATCACACCCTATATAACGACATCAATTCTATATTAAGTATAGAATAATTTTTTAAAATTACTTTTTATGTTATTTAGAAACTATAACCTCCAAATATTATATTCTCTCTTAAAATATTCCTTGGATATTAACTTTATTCTAATTATTACAGCGATCTCTTGATGGAAGGTGTTATGAGTTATCTAGAGCCCACTGTACTTAGATTATAATTAAATGAATATTTTGAAATTTCTTAGACATCATATAATGCAAAAATTTTAAAGTGGCCGTAATTTTAATAAATTAATTAACATTAAGGGAACCTAACCACCATAAAAAATAAAAAGAATTGGTTATATATTTTTAGTCGAGAATGAATTATTCATCGGTTTTTTTCGGTAAATTTGAATATTTTATCAAAATATAACGGAAAAACTTTATTATTAATTTTTATTTTTGGTTTTCAAGTCCCTATGATTGATCATAATACATACTTGTACATTTCTTTACCTACTGCAAGTTTTTGAGAAACAAACTGATCGAATCAGGGTTTTTGAGGCTTTATTGTTTTCCTAATTACATATAATTCGGTAATGCATGTGAGAAATTGAAAAACAATATTATTGACCAAAGCCTATTTAAGCCTGAATTCTTAAATTATTTAACAATTTTATCCTAAAATATGGTTTGAATAGGCTATAACTTTTGTCAATAATTTTGTTTTTCAAAATTCCACATTGATTACCTAATTATGTGAATATGGAACGAAATAAAGCCTCAAATACGCTGATTAGACTGTTGACTAGAAGTTTGACTCTCAACACCTTGCGGTAAATGAAAAAATATACAAGTATGTATTATGGCCAATCAAGGGAACCTAACCTAACGAGCAAAAAAAATATAAAAATTTCGTCCGTTATATTTTGATAAAATATTCAAATTTACAGAAAAAATGGATAATATGCAATGAATAATTCATTCTCACATAAAAGTATATAACTAATTTATAAAATACATTTTAGCATGTTCAAATACTCTAGGCACATTAATTAGGTAAAAAAAATTTTTTGAAAACCGTTGACTAAACTGTATGCACATGGAACTTGCTAAAAAACGTCTATTTCATCCCATTAATTACAATTTGAAATAGTTGTCTGCGAATAAAACCAAATATATTGATCCTTATACCCCTTCTCCATTGGACCTTTAAGTGAGTCTCGCTTTAACTTTCAATGTTAAATATTATTGATACTGTAACGAACAGGCTATTTCAAAGAAATGCAATCGGTAGAGTATATTTTTCTTTATTTTTTACAACTTAACAGAGTTTGTTTACATGAATAGAATAAATTTTATTCAACATTGAAAGTTAAAGCGAAGTGCACTTAAATCTACAATGGAGAAGAGGCATTATAGTAATCTAAAATTCAGAGTATTGATATTAATTCAGAAGTATTTTAAAATTTTGATTTACGCTGTTTTTTATCGTGCTAGATCTTTTATTCTTAATTTGACCTCAAAACATCAACTGATCCACATGATATTGTGCATGTTATACAACTCAAAGAAATCATTAAATTAAATCAAATAATTGCGTCAGCCAAATTTCGGTTGCAAAAAATGGACAAAAATTCGACGAGGATGGGATTTGAACTAACGCGTGCAGAGCACATTGTATTAGCAGTCCAACGTCTTAACCATTCGGCCACCTCGTCACCGTGTCGCATATCAAGATAAAATTCAAACAAATATATTTGAAAATAACGTTTTATAATTACGTATTTTCATTTGTAAATGAAGTAAGAAAATGATAATACAAAGAAAATTAGATTAATAATTGAAAAAGTAGACGTATTTTTTTAATTCTCTTTTTTTATAAATATTTAATATGACTTCTGCTATTTTTTACAAATAATTAAAGTGAAGATTTCCTATTTTGACTTAGAAATACGTGTTTGATAATTATTAGACTTTAAGTTAGATATCAATTACTAACTTAATGCCTAAATTAAATTTACGCTAATTTTTTAAAATACACTTTTGATGCTATAAAGTTATACAAATATAAAAAGTTGTTAAAGAGGAGTAATAGAAAATATAGTATATATAATATAATTACATGAATTTCAAACCATGAGGAATACGTACACTGAGAAAACAATATCGTAAAATATTACGATATTGATATAGTAAAGAATAGCTAATTAATTTTTTTTAAATGATGTATTTTTGCATAAAACGTTTACATACAAATTTTTGATTTTACGATTCAATATCGTAACTTTTACGATATCGATATTGTAAGTTTTACGATATGAATATCATAAAATCAAAAACTTGTATACAACGATTGATACAAAAATACGTCATTTAAAAAAAAAATTATTAGCAAATTCTTACGATATCAATACCGTAATATTTTACGATACGGGTTTTCTCGGTGTATGTTTTAGTTAGCAACGATTCAACTATTAGTGGTTGTAAGTGTCTGCTGGGTCTGGGTTCGAAACACTACATATTATACACTGTTTAACAGGTTTCTGTAGTTGCTTATTCCAAACCCGAGGTCAGATTTGCAAAATTAATTTCTTTAAACAAATTTGTTTCAACCCATTATTGCAAATCTTTTCAAACAAGACCCCAAAAACCATAAAATCAATATATAATTTATAAGGGTATAATCCCAGTTATACAGTAAACAATAAATAATTGTTAATAATTGTTACCCTATATAAAGATGTTTTTAATTTATCATGAATACTTTTTAATTAGTTTCTACCATAGAACACAATACTATAGTCAAAATTTAAAAAATTGCCATTTTGCAATAATTTATCTAAAAAATGTTACTGTTTAAACAAATTACCTAATTTTGTGAATTTGACGTAGTGCATAATAAATGTATAAAGATTTTTCAGAAGGACATGCTGCTGAAGGACATTCTCATCAAGCCCTGATTGTAATTAAGAATATTATGATTTAATTTCTACTCGAGGCAGTCAATGCTAAGTAATATGACAAATACATAAAGAACTCATTTTTTTACTTTAGATTTTAAAAAATGTTACGTATTTCGCCAATCTCCCGTATCTAAGGTAAGATTCTTATCTCTAAACTATGTCAAATTTAACAAAAAATACAAATTTCTATCTAAAAAAAAAAAACTTTTGAAACGTTAAGTGTTATTGTTGCAAAAATAATAAATAAAAATTCTTCATAATATATATACGCTTCCAAAATTGGTTAAAATTAATAAATGTAAGAAAATTAATTTTACTTCACCAAAAATTAACGTTACTTGTAAAAACAAAACAATTCCGAGAATTAAAATATTCAACTTTGATCACATGATTCATATATTTCTAGTACAAATAATACATATATATCAAAGAGATATAGAAACATGAATAGTGTGAAAATACTCAAACATCAAAAGAGATGATAGCTTCGTCAAACTTTATTAATTCTTCCAATATGCAATTATTTGTTGTATTGCTTTCTCAAAGAGAACGCGATTTTGATAAATTTTGATGTTTTGTAGGTTCCTGAGTCAGAAATATATTTTTTTTAAATGTCTATATGTATGTATGGGCGGATGGGTGGTGGTGTGTGTATGTGTATGTTTATGTATGTATGTATTTATGAAACCAAAATTTGTGTCCACCATAAGTCTTGCAGGGAAACATGTTACTCGCTAAAATTTTGCAGATGTATAAGGCATGTCTTAACTTAGAACTAAATAGATTTTGGAACTTATTGTATAATAAACAGTAGATTCATAAATAAAAATATTAATTTCAGAAACTTTGTAAAAATCCAAACAATTTTTTTTATCTATTTAGACGTTAATATGTTAAAAGTATATACGATTTCATAAAGTAGACAAAAATTACGTCAAATTGATATATTTAATAATTACTTTAAAGCTTTTTTAGTGAAATAAAAATAAAAATATAAATTTTAAAAAATGTATATAAGTCAAAGACAACATTTATTTATTATTTTGTACTTAAGCCACGTTAAAAATATGTCCATTTTATAAAGTTAATGTAATTTCCTTCTACTTTGTATATCTAGAGCTCATTGTTTTTGTTAATGATGTGTGAAGGCGGCTAATAAATAATGGGTTTTAGTTTTTCAAGTTTTCTTATAGGTTAAAATTAATATAACCAATTCGGAAAAAACACATTTAAAAGAGCTTAAAATTACCTATTTATTGCGACAATATTTTATAAGACTACCTATTCAGGTAGTTTATCAATTCACCACTATCTGTTGTACCGTTTCACAGATATAGAGAATACTAACACACACACACATACACACGCGCGCGCGCACATACACACACACACACACACACACACTCGCACGCACGCATGTACACACATACACAAACACACACGCACGCACGCACACATCCTTTAACATAAATAGTGTATTTATATTACAAATGTACCTAAACATATTTTTTTGAAAACCATTTCTTACTATCAGAAAGCTTCCTCTTTGAAGAAGCAATATATTTTAGAAATTGAGTATTTTCTTTTACTTTTCTTCTCTTTTTAGGACGTTCTACGTTTCAAGAAGTACAATATATCTATATTGTCACGTTATTAGATAGAATGAGTCGTCAATATATTGTATATATAAACAGTAAGAAATGAATAATGCCTTGGGTAAGAGTGCCAATTAATTACTATACTTTCGCTATTTTTGTTTTAAAAAATTCTAAAATCATATAGTAAGTTAATGAAATAGACTATTTTTCAACAATTATGACCATATAAACGAATATAAATTAGTATTATCGCCCCATTGGCCGCGATGATAGTTGGTTTTCCCAATAGAAACGGTATGAAACATTCAAAAAGTCACGAATCACGTTAATAGATGTCAGTCAAATTGAGATCAGTGAACCTGTGCCTCAATCGCATCAGCTGTTCTAAATATGTAAGGTGCAATTATGCAAGCAAGGTAGCTCGCACTTCACGGGCTGACGCTCAGACACGCTATATGCCAATCGTACAATAGCTAGCAGTATATCCACATGCAGCTTCGCAGCGATAATAGTGGCGCGACCTCGAAGCGCGCCTTACACAATACCGGAATAGGTTGCTGCATTGCGCTAGGATTCTCAATCGTCTCGTTTCGGTGACCGCGGATAATCAAAACGAATACTCGGCAGATGAGGGAGCACTAGCCATCACATAATAGTAGCACAGCAACAGCTGATGAGCGAGCGTATGGCGCACTGCGTGACGAATTTTTCGCGGATGCAATTTTTCTTCATTTCGGAAAAGATTCGACGGCAATCGCGAGTCTAACGGAACCGCCTGTTGTGTAAGTTTTTCTTTGGAATGATTCTAATGAGATTGGAGTGTAGCTTTTATGTATATTGATCGGTTTTAAGGTGATTAGGAATTGTTATTTTAAAAGCTTCTTCTGTTGTGATTCTTTAACGAGATTATGAAGACAAAAGATTTGGTTTTACTTACAAGAAAATTGAAAATTGATTTTGTTACCTTTTATGTTCAGAAGTTTCAGCTTATATAGATGAATCATTTAGGAAAAAGGAGTTATTTTCGATAATAAATTGTAACATGAAAGTGACGTGAATTGTACAAAATTAAAAATATTGCTTTGCTCCCTAATTTCGTTTTATTGAGAATCCATTCGAGATGAAAAGAAAACTTCCATTTTACACTTTCTTGACAATAGGCAAGAAAGTATAAAATGCAAACTGATTCCTCGTTGACTATTTAATCATTTTAGAGAGAATCTAATGGACTCAACGAGTTATAAACCCATATACAACTCAAACAGACTTTTGTCATTCCGCTTTCTTCAATTCGGATAGGTTACTGTATTATAACAGTCTTTTTCCATCCGAAGTTTTTTGTATCCATATACAAATTTATCATTTCTTTTCCATATATATGACCGACTCTGGAGTATCATTTAGCGTCTGTAATAGGTACTTGCCAGCATTGCACTGACGATGGCTCAGTGGCAGTACTGGAGCCGAAACGCTATTAAATAATTTTATCATTATTTCTTAAAAGAAACCTTTATTCTTAACTTTTATTTGCATTCAAAATATATTTTTAGCTCAAACTCTCCTGTCTTTCGGATGTTACTTTCGCATTAGTTCTCTTTTGGATGGGAAAAGACTGTTATAATACAGTAACCTATCCGAATTGGAGAAAGCGGAATGACAAAAGTCCGTTTGAGTTGACTTAAAAACTTTAAATACAGTTATTCATTAATTTTTATTAATTTGTGAGAAACTTTTGTACAGTTTACTCTTTTCATAAAATATATATTTGAATAATAGAAGCCTCAATCAAGTGAAAAAATGGTTAAAAAATAGTGCATATTTACGTTTTTTTTTAAATGCTTTTTATTTTTCTTGATAACAAAATTAACAAAATGGTAAAAACACCAGTATGGTGTATATTTACAAAGCTTTTATTTTTCTATAAAAAATGTAAAAAAATTCAAATACAAAATCGAGAACCAAATATATTGATCCAATTAAGTCAGAAATATTATACAAACATAACATTCTAATGTATACTTATTAAAATACTTAAAATTCAGAGTCATAAGCGTAAGTTGGAAGAATTTGACTTTCTAAGTTCAGCCCTATCTTAAAACAGGTAGGTAAGGACTGAAAAAAAATTAAAAAGTTTGTTAAAAGATTTAAAAGAGATTGATTTACCCGAAATATGCTGGATTCACGTCGCGATTTACCTCAATAGTTTATTACATACAAACAATCGAAGTATAAGCACTATATTTCTGATTATGTCTAAGAGCAACGACATTGGCACCTAAATGATGCATAAATAAGTATATATATATATATATATATATATATATATATATAATGCATATGAAGTACCATATATTGCTTCTGCCTCCATCCTTTTACACATAAAAGAAAACCAATCGACAACTGAATAAAAGGAAATATTTGCGGAGATTAAGTTACGCAACGCTATAAATATAATAGCGCGCAACTCAGCAATATAAGAAACTCGCGGGAAAGAAAATTCCCCGATTGCGTTAAAGCGGCGCACAATGTAATCGAAAATACTCGGCGTTTGCCAACTTTCTGTATTATAACGCGATAGGTACAGATTCGCCTCGGGACATATACGTACGTATGCACAATCATCGATGACAATACGTTGGACTTTACCGTGCGCATGTGCACACGCACGTGCAGATACTTCTTTATATATTTATATACTCTCTCTTATACACGTCAAACATTATGTAAAATTAATAATTGAAATACAAAATTCAACACAGCAGTGATGCGAAATGGCCCATACGTCAATCGAGAGAAGCGTAAAAATATACAACAAAAGCACTCATTGACTGACGTCGCACTGCGAATTCTGAAACAGTACTAACAATACACACCCCGAGTAAAAATGACTTATATATAATTATTATATATAATTATATATGATTCATTTTTACTCGAATAATAAATTAATGCAAAATTAACATAATAAATAATTGTTTTTATTGAAAATTATTGATGTTTTATACATCACAATACAATAAATTATTAAAAAAAAAAAATTTGCCCTAAAGTGGATTTGAACATAAAACCTCTAGGTGGCAAGCCATTACCTTAACCACTATAACCCAACAGTCTTGTTGTATAAAAATACATCATAAGCTGTACCTGTAGTTACCTTATATATAATTATATATAGTTATATACAATATAATTATATATAAATAGACTTAATTTTTCAAAAGAAAGTAAAATGTAGTCAGTAAAAATATAAAAAGCTAGATATAGTTATAAGTAGTTAGTTATATTTACTCGTATATAAAATGTTATATATAAACATGTATATCTGTGAGTTCCTGGAAAAACGACTTAAGTCCATTCTTCGAAAATTGAGTTTTGAGCGATTTTGGTATCCTTACATAGTATATTTTCTGATAATAATGCAAATAATCGGAAAAGTGTGAAAACAAATGACCATATCCACTACTTATGATTTTTGTTAACATTAGTTTAAATAGAAAATAAAAACTTTAAACCTTAATATCTCAATATACATATGAATTATAAAATAAACAAAACTAATTCGACACTGCACATGTAGTAGGTATTAAAAAACCATAATACACTATACGGCGAAGTCAAATTTTATTTTATACAAAATCAAAGTTCATACATGTACCCTCAGTCATTTGGGATTGAACAAAATTGAACAAAAACCGGATTATTTTTCATCACTAAACCATGGCAAGACTTTAGAATATTTTACTAATCAATGAAGAACGTGTACCAGTTATTGACTTTCCGGACATAAGAATATGTGCAACTGTTAGTTCGGGTTGGTAATTTTGTAAATTTCCAAATTTTCTGAATAATATTATGTAATTTATTAGCATAATCTGTATTTTTATTATTTATTATTTGTTATTTATTGTTATTTATTATTAAATATTCAAAATGAACATTAAAACAAACTTTAAGTATATAATATTATATATAATTACATATTATTATATATAGGGATATATAATCAGATCAAACTGTCGAAAAATAACTATTATATGTGACTGTATATAATTATATATAACTGTATATATTTATATATCGTTATATATATATTTATATATAATTATATAAATATATATATAGAGATAAAATCTATATATAACTATATATAGCTTTATATAATTATATATGTCATTTTTACTCGAGACGCACACAAAATGGACTTTACAGAGATGATAGCCTGCGAGAAGGACGAGTGTAAATTAATGGGCGCGTTCGCTGCGCCCGATTAATTATTCGGTCAGCTAGAGAACTGCGGCTCCATTTCACGCGACACGACCGTGCGTTTGTAACTTGAACATACAAATTGAAATTTAGCTATTCACAAGTTCGTACAAAAGCTACACAGGCGGAGAGAAAGGAACTGATAAGTTCGAGATGCACACTCATTGCAGTGACAAGAGTGTATAGAGAAATTCAGTAATGTGATAATACGATTCGAATGAATTTTTGGTCAAACTAAAATAATGTTCTTCAGATTATCTGAGCCCACCGAAATGTTCGGCATGAAACTTAAATGAGGGCACATGAAATTTGGTAGAAGCATAAATATTGATATCGTCAATTAAATATTCAATTCTAGATTATTCTCTTACTATTCGTTTAGTACCCTAGTGGAAATGACAAATGTTAGAAACCATGAGAAACTATGAAAAAAATGTAAAAAAATTATATGGGTAGTATAATAACAGTGGCTCCTGTTACAATTTACTGAATTTCCTAAAATGGCCAAAAAACTGCTAAACAAAATCTACAGGGCTCCTCGATCTAGCCCGAATAACACCCGAGAGAATTCTTGAATGGAAATAAGGCAATGAGGAAGACGTATATAAGGTAGAGGTCAGTGAGGGGGAGTTCTATGAGGGGAATACCAATAAGTGGAAAATTGTCTTGAACCGGCGCGGGCGACGACGGCGACGGCTGCGAAATTTTTGTTAATAATATAGAGGCAAATACCATTGTTAAGCTTTTTCACATAAAAATTAAAATTAAAAGATTTTCAAAAATCGGTAGACATTTCTTGAAATAAGAGACAGAATTATAATATAGATATCAGGACCTATCATATTTACGGAGAGATAATATTTAACGATTTACTGGAAAAATGATATAGTAATAGACGTATATGCTTATAGATGTTAAAACCAGCTCAGAAATAATAATACAGTCGACTCTCGATAATTCGAACGTGGATAATTCGAATTTCTCTTTAACTCAAAGATTTATCTCGATCTCTAGCCATTCCCTATCTTAACCAATTTAAAAAGAAAACTATAATTCGTAGTACATTTTATAATTCGAAGTTTTTGGCAGTCCAGATTTTGACAACTCCTATAGTAAACAACATAAAAAATATCTCTTTAGCTTACATTAGAATAACAACGTAAATAGATATTGCTGTGTACGCACATCGAATTAAGTTCAGTTTGGCTACCTCCTTCTGCCAATGTACGGACATCGTTGATACTTGCAAGGGGAGTACACAGAGTCCTGGTCCCGGATTTTGATGAAACCTTGAAGATCGTTTTCTGGTACCTATAGATGAAACCCAAAGCCGGTAGTTTTATCAAATGGGTCCTGAAAACCTGAGATACAGCTAAGAACATTAGCATTGATCATATACGCAATGATAGAAAGAATACATATATAGATATACTAACAATGTTAATGGAATAGGCTGCATCTTCAATAGGCTGTTTCTTCAAAATACATGACCTCGACTTCGTGCACTCTCGTTGTTACTTCAAAGAAAGGGCAGGCAAGAGATCTTAGAAATAATTAACATTAACAGAAAAAAATTCAAAACATTCAAAAAGTTGAGAAAGGAGATCAGAAAAAGTCCGAAATAGGTTTGATATACCAGATAATTGGATGTGTTAAGCTAGCCCATATAGGTACATAATGTATTTATATAATACTAGAAATAGTTTAAATTTTCGCCACTCCAATTACTTTCGCATGAAATTTTTAGCGCTACTCATCGCTTAACAACTGTAATATACTGTCTAGTTATTTAAAAAATAAAGAATAATAATGGTTTCATTTAAATATTTTCCGTCTGGGCCTGCCGTTAGAAATAATAATAGTTGCGGAAATATATTAAAATGATAACGAATATACGTTATGTATTATGTATTTCAATTATCGACACGAAATAACGACCGAATAACGCACAGGTGTGTGAGTAATGTTTTTGTTTGATAAGAAAAAAATATTAATATAAAAATCACTTTCATGAAAAAATCAAATAATAGAAGATGTTTTTTTTATTCATATTTAAAACAAAATTACTGGAGTAATACATTATGAGTGCTTTTGAATGTACATTATAATATTTGATAGAAGCATTAAGCCAACTTATATTAATAAATTATCATTTTGATGTTTCTTAGTCGGGGGTTACTTTGTTAGTTTAGTATTAAAAATTTTCCTTTAAAAAAAAACATTTAAATCTGCAGTATACCTAATCAATCTATTTTCGTATCAAAAGACTAATGTACTATAAATTAATAATTTCTCATGAAAAGTTCATATATATATATATATATGAACTTTTCATGAGAAATTATTAATTTAAAATTATATATATATATATATATATATATATATATATATATATATATATATATATATATATATATATATATATATCCTTTTGCTTTCTCACGGAGAAAACTTTAAAAGGATGCTTAAATTTTTTTTTGAAAGATTCGATGAATCTCGATGTTATCGAGGTTCCTGAGTCATAAAAATAGGTTTCCAATAGGTTTTTAAAAAATGTCTGTTTGTATGATATATGTGTGTATGTATGTATGTGTGTGTATGTATATATGAAATCGAAATCTGTATTCACCATTACTCATCAAGAGAAGCATATCACGCGCTGAAATTTTGCAGGCATATTCCATATGTTAGAACATAGTACTGATTAAACGGAGATAAATAAAACAAAGAATGGCTGTTTCAGGCATGCAAATATAACCTCTCAAAGAAAAGGTTGCTAACTCCTTTAAAAAAAAGGAGCTACGTCTTATTTTCACAATAGATGCTACTTTTGCTTCTGGTAGCTAAAAAGCTTGCATCTTGTCACGTGACTACTAAGATAGACTTTTGTTTTGCGTTGAATCAACGTGCCTAGGACATAGCCTGAGGCTAATACCTGTGGAAGGAAAAAAAAAATCAACTTGCGTTTCAGTGGATTCGACTTTTTATTTCCTGCGTGTAGATTTTGAAGTTGAATGAATAATATTAAACGTACTTTTATCAAAAATATTAATTTTTAAAAATTTGTAAAAAACGAAAAGAAATTCTTTTGTTATTTTATACGTTGAATTTATCAAAAATATGTACGTTTTCATAAAATTTGTGTAATTTTCTTTCAATTGATATATCTTATAATAACTTTAAAGTTATTTTTGTGAAATAATGACAAAATATGAATATTTTTGAAAAAGGCCTTTTCTCATCCCTAAAAGTAGCGTAGAAAATCGCGCTTTTCGAGCGTGTTTGTAAAAAGTGTGATAAAATATTCATTTAGCGGGGAAAATTAACTTTTTCTCCGCTATAGCGAGGTTAAAAAAGGATTAAAAAGATAACTTTTTCCCGATTCTTAAAAATTGCGAAAAAATGTAGGAAATAAGCTCAGGACTCATTTTTTCAGGTTTAACCTATGAGAGCGTATGTGTGAAATTCGCTGTTAATCACAAGTGCATTACTGCGCATGCGCGAGTTTCGATTAAAATCAAACTAAGAAAAGGTGCAAATATTTGAACTGTACGATTAAAAGTGAAAATTAAAAATACAACAATTTTCAAATGCGTTGTGCCCGACCCGTTTTAAACATTTTGAAATTTCTTTAAAATTTTGAAACTTTTTAAATATTTGAAATGTTTTAAAATTTTGATATTATTTGAAAATTTTGATATTATTTGAAAATTTTCTAATTTTCAAAAATTTTTAAAAGGAAGGAAATGAGTTTATATCCTACCTAGGGATGAAATAGACTTATTTCCTCTCTAGGGAGGCGATTGACTCATTTCCGCTCTCACCTGCAGGTCGGAAAACAGGTGCTCTGCGCCCGCTTTAGAGGCACGAAAAGACGCGAAAATCGTGCGTGATAACAAAATAGTACTTTGTGTAACGAGTGCGGTATAGTGGCTAATAGCGCACGCGGACGCGTAGGTGCACAAACGTAGTGAGTGCGACATGTCGCTCAAGTGGCGCTATTGGACACTACACCGCACACTATTTTCTATCGTAAGTGTTTGGGAATATGACATATATTGCATGGGGATTTTGTGTACGCTAAAGCGTGCGTTATTTTCATTACATCACGTTGTCGAGTGCGTTATAGGAAATAACACTCGTAGTGTCTCTTGACCGTTTAGCGTACGCAAAACCGTCAATGAATATGTCATTTTTCTAGCACGTATGATGAAAAATCCATTATTCCCGCTTATCAGTTTTTCTAGCTTATCCTCTTATATTAAATTTTTGCCTTAATATAATATCATATTCTGCTCTTTTTAACTAAAAAAATAAACTACATAATTTGCTATTTTATACAAAATAAACTTTATGCCCATCTCAACGAATATGGCCACATTTTTCCCTCAAAAGCGTGACCAAAATTACACTTTTTACCAGCAAAAATAATTAGCGGGAAAAAAATTACTTTACCGCAAATGCGGGAAAACAGTGTCTTCACTAGAATCTAGTCCAAATTCCTTTATTTCATCAAGTTCTACCAATAACTCTGATTTTCGATTGCCTTTTAACAGTCCATTAGTCCCTCTTTCCAAGTCAAAAAGTGACCACAGTTGAGATGGGCATAAAGTACTATATGTAATTCGAGAAAAAATTCGATTTTTCCCTCGCGTGATACTGCCCTTGCTTCGCTTCAATCGCTCGGGCAGTGAACTCACCCGCGGGAGCAATATTCTACTATTCGCCGTTGTTACATAATGTACTATTAATTGATTTGGTGTATTTGACATTTTATACATAATATTTAAGTTTTATATAAAATTCGTTTTGAATTGACAATGTGTGAGTGGGTCCCACTCTTTAAGTCAACAAAGTGGCTACAGTTAAGTCGTGAATAAAGTTCTATATGCAACACGAGAGTAAAGTCAATTAATCCCTCGAGTGATTACTGTAGTAAACCCACCCACGGGAATAATCTACGACTATACTCCCTTGTTACATAATGTACTATTTTGTAATACATGCACGATTTTCACGGTTTTTCGCCCTCAAAACAGGGCCTAAAGTGACCGTTTTCCGACCGGCGTGCCTAAAGTATTCACTTTACACCCGCTACTCATTTTTAGGTAGGCGTAAAGTGACTACTTTACTCCCGCTGCTCGATTTACTAGACGCCCGCTTGTTCCGACAATAAATATAGTGTGCACCACAAGCGAGAAGTGGGTCTTTTTTGACCGAGTGTAAGTTTTCAGTACGAGTCGTAGGCGAACTAGCACGAGCCGAAAGCGAGTGCGTACAGCGAGCCGGATACGAGTTATCGCTCTTGGTACACAATGTACTATTTCAGTACAAAATGCCTTACAGAAGAATTGATAAGCACCAATATGAGCAAGTAGGGGAGACCGGGACGAAACTAAACCCAGGGTCAATTCAAACAGTGTCCATATTTTTAAGTTTAACGCAGAACTGGAGGTTGTGATTTTGACAAAGTAAGTATATAAGTATAAGTAATCTTCAGAAAAATGTTATGAAAGATAAAAGATGAAAATTTCCAGAAAAGTAGCTTTTTACTACCTCTCAGACTGTTAGAAGCCCAGATTATAAAGACCTTTACATTCCAAGTTATTAGAGGTTATGTTTTTATTTCATTTTTTTTATTGTTTATTTCTCGAGAACAGCGCGGTCATTTTCTGTAACCCAGGTCTCATTTTTTCGTTTTTTAAGGAAGATTCTGAATTAAAAAATAATTTTGAGATTCATCGATTCGTTTTTGGTTTAGAATAATTTCTTTATTTTACGATATTTTACGATATTCTGAAATCGATAAGGTAAATTATTTTTGTATTTTAGAAATAATATGTTTGTTTTATTCTTTCTTTCTCTGTATTTGTGCGTGCGTACGTGCGTGTGTGTATATATCCCTATGTATCTCGAGTAATCCACGGTAAAAATTAATGTTTCAGGTCTCATTTTTTTTTGTTTTTGACATACAAAAGGGTCTGATGAATAAAATTTTTGATTTTTGGATGCTTTTTTGTTTTTATCGATTTTTCGATTTTTTGTTATAGTTCTTTAGGTTTTTTTAAAGGTTAAAATAAATATAATCAATTAGAATCAAATGATCCGACCCGAAATTTTTGATAAGGTAATTCCCTTAATTTGTTATACACTTGTAAAGACTTAAGCACACGCAGACATCATATGTATTCGATTTGAGTTTTTACTATTCTATTTAGTATTTGCGTGGACTTAGAAATATTTTAAGTTTGCTTTGAACATACGCTACTACATATAAGCTAAATATAATTGTTGATCCCAAGTAGAAATGATTGCCAGGCCGTCTGGCTAGGTTACAAGAGTCAAGCCAGGCCGCCTGGTGTGGCTCTTATAGGGGGTGCTACAGTGCGCGGATAATGGCCACAATTTTATTAAGAAATAATCAAGTGAGCTGGTTAGCGCGTGATAATTCCCTGATGTAGTGATGCGAGAACGGAAAATGGTGGAATGCCGTCATATGACGGAATGTCGTACTGTGACACGCTGAGTGCTCTATTATGGGATGAGAATGTACACTCGACGTTGATAATATCTAATTCGAACGATTTGAATTTACTTGAAATACTGCGATTTCATTTGATTTCTTGAGATCGAATGCACGTTTTATCTAAGCTCATTGGAGAATTACAAGAAAATTTAAATCGTTTGAATCAGATATTTTCCACGCCGAGTGTGCATGCTGCTTAAGCGGTGTATACAGCTACTTAAGCGGAGCATTTTCTTGTTGTTAAATATTTTCTTTGTCTATATTTAGAAATTTATGATTTTAAAAATTGATTGTGATAATTAAAAATTTAAGATATCAAACGGTGAGAGCTTGGACACACATTTTATAATAAGATAAATGTAAGTATATTTGTGAAATCATTATTACATGTTTTTGCAGGTTTGGTTTTAACATGAGTTTTTAGATGCATAATTAATTAACTTCTTTATTTATACTGAAATTTTTATTTAATTATTTATTAATTAATTTTATTAAATTTTGAACATTTTTATATTAATAAACTATAATTACTCCAGCTTATATAAATTACTATGTAGTGGTATTAGTGACAACTTAATGTGGGTCTTCACTGATTTTCGAACAAAAAATCGTAAAATATTTTATGACACTTTTTGAAGCTCTACATTTGTAAGAACATTTTGGGACCTGATAGAATAAAAAAATTTCATAATCAACAAAGTTATAACCATTCAAAGAAAATAATTAATATTGCTTCTTATGTAGAACTGAATATATAAATGAGTTTTTCTCGAAACTTATTTTTCAAACTTCAAAAAGTTGCTCACACATTTAAAGTCGATGAATGTAGCTGTAACTCGCAGCAAATATTCCTATAACTATTTAAAGAAGTTAATTTTTTTTTCAAGAATTGCGTACATACAAATTTTTCCCGATTTAATACTTATACAAAAACATAGTATTTTTTATCATATATTTATTTAAAATAGAGATATATTTTTTTTAAACTATTTATAATAGAAAATTATAATATAAAATATTAATTTTGGTTTGTTACGGGTTCTAAATTTAGTGAGAATTTATTAGGTTGTTATTGTCAAACTTAAATAAGCAAGGAACTTTTTGAATTAACCTTTATTCTCCAAAAAAGTGCATTTTGTTCAATGAATTGGGATTAGGAAAGTGAAAATTGCTGAAAATTTTTATATATTTCTCTTTTTTGGTTACTAATAATATGTTAAAATTTGGAAATAAAATTCTGGATATTTAACGATTTTGAAAAATTCAATGTAGACCCACCTTAATTTAAATTTGTGAATATTATTTTTAGATTTTGATAGTTATTTAAACGCAAAAAGATGAGCAAGAAGATAGATCGACCTTGCTTTAGTTTTGTCGTTATGTATCTTCAGTCAGAATATCGAAAAGAAATACTTTTTTTATGTTCGTGTGAAAGGAATCACATATTGATTCATATAATTTACATATTAATTTATGATAAGATGGTACAAAAAAGCTTTAGTTTGTCGATATGTATTTTAAATCAGAATATTATAAAGAAAAATTTTGTTTTATGCTTATGTAAAAGGACTTATGTAAAAGGTTTACTAAAGAATTAATGTAAGACTCTTCATGTGAAAGGACTTATGTAAAAGGTTTACTAAGAATTAATATAAGATTCTTCTTATTATTTATACGATGAGATAATAGAAGAAAAATTCAGTTATATCTTTGTTATACTCAAATCATAATACTGAAAAGAGAAGTTTTTGTTTGTCTTGCGTTTATGTTAAAGGAGTTGAATAAAAATATAGTACTGTATTATTTTTTATACTCATTAATATACCTTTAATTTCCATCCACATTTATAATTTAGAAGCTAACATTTTTTCATTAAAAAACTAAAATCAAAATAAATTTTCTACATACATACATTTGATTAATAATTTATAATAAATTAAGTACTTTTTTTAGTAGAAATAATTTATGTTTTTAAATAATACAGATTTTTATACTCAAATATTATTTAGTTTAGATTTTATAAAAATTGCTTGCTTTTTATAATATATAATAAATTATTCTTGTTATTAGGTAATGTTACTTCTGAATTTGCTTTAAAATAATGTTTATATTTTTCTATCAGCTTGATTAGCGCCTTGATATCGTCTTATTGCCGCCTGGTATAAAAAGTGCGGACCCTGGGGGAAACGTGGCCCTTAGCATCCCTGGTAGGGCCTGATCAGGTGCCTTATAAGCACCTGGCAACGTTAACCAGGTCCCTAGTAAGGGCCAAGCTTCCGCCACTTTTCGATTTCCGCTGGGGATGTACAAAGAGCTTGATAGCTTACCCGGCTAAGGCTTGGTTAACAGTAAAAACAAGAAGGGTGTATTTTGCGGCGGTGATGTTATATAAAGCAATCGTCATGGGATAGCCACCGTACCTTGCGGCCCTTTTTGGAAATAACAAGTCCGGGACCTCAAGTAGAATCCTAGGGAACTCGTAATTCCAGAGACGCGCACTGATACCGGCTGAACTCATTCAGAGCCCAAGATGCTCGCCTCTGGAATTCACTCCCCCCAAACATTAGACATCTTTCGTCCTTAAGCAAGTTTAAAGAGGCAAGTCGCAGGCACATCTGTTTAACCATTGATGAATAAAATCAGTGTGCGTGCGTGCGTGCGTGTGCGTGTGTGTGTGTGTGTGTGTGTGTGTGTGTGACGGTGTCCATGTTTTTTCCTCGGTCGCGATTCTCCTTCTCCCCATTCCCTGAAACAAAAATAATAATAAATCCCCCCTTGTTAATAATAATTACAATAAATATTTTAATGCTCGGCTCTGGTGGCGGTGGTGGTTCGGTCGTGATTGACTGCCCTGGTTTTAAATAAATATTTTGACGCGAAATACGCGCCACACGTTAGATATTTGGTAACTTCGTTCCATAATATTTAGCTTATGCTGATTTTCTCGATTGATTTGTTTTTTTCTATGAAGCTTTTCTTTCTGCTTTGCTTGTTCCCAGCCCTGCATTTATTTTTTATTTCTCGCTGACTATGCTAGTCTTTGCGAACAATTGGAATCTGTCTTTGAATCTTTTCTTGTGTAAATAAACAGAGCACAATCTCTCCTTTGCCTTATTCTATTTCTCTATATGCTTATTATTCTGTATATAAAGATATCTTGTATAAATCTTTATGTAACATATATAGCAGCTGATTATTGTAGCCGTAGCTGACAGGAGACAAGAATTATTGGTAGACAAGAAACACTGGCAGAATATGTAAGTAGTTATTGGTTCTTTTGATACATTATAGGAAACGAAGGACTGATCCAGTGGAGCGAGCGGGTATGATGATTATTTTTTTTTCTTTAATAATGTCATACTGACTGAAACGCCGGCGGATTGGGTTTAATTCTACCACTAAATAAAAAAAATTTATTTCCTTATTTTTTAGATAATGCTATTATAGAAACTTATTATGGCTGTAGATTATTTTTTAACAATAATTTACATTTTTTATGCTATTTTAAAATAAATATTTAAAACTACATGCAACATAATGCCTATTAATTCATGAACTTGAATGCCCATGCTTGAATATCTTCGGTCAAATCTCATGCATGATCATACATTATGCTCTATGCATGGCAATGCCTGATAACGCCTGAACCATTTTTACCCTGGTAGCATTAATATTAAAACAAAAAGTTTAATATTGAACTGTTTTTTTTTATTTTTATAAAATCAACTGTATTTGCTTGAAAGTTGCTAATTGGGTGTTCTTGAAGTTGCTGATCACGAATTCGCAAACAAAAATACAAAATTTAAAATGGTGGACAAAATTTTTAATATTTTTTGGTCAACAATATTGGATTCGTCATTAAGAATTTTAAAAATCTTAATCTTAATCTTAATTTTTTTTAAGACACATAAAATGTTTATTTTATGTAATTTTACATAAAAATAAAAAAAAATTAGTAATAATTTTATAAATTGCTTGTAAATATTTTATGTTTCTTAAAAGCAAGGTTTTATTAACTTTTAATTGTTAGATAGATATGTACATATTTGACTATTACATTGAGTTCACTAACTAGCGAGCAAATCGACTCCATACAATTGAATAAACAATTTTATAGTGTTATAAAATATATTGTCATTTGTAAAAAATGTTATTTGATATGTAAAAACTTTTTAAGTTTTTATACAATTCAAATATATTTTCATAATA
Organism: Gastracanthus pulcherrimus; assembly: GCA_949152435.1. Taxonomy (NCBI): domain Eukaryota; kingdom Metazoa; phylum Arthropoda; class Insecta; order Hymenoptera; family Pteromalidae; genus Gastracanthus; species Gastracanthus pulcherrimus. The sequence goes on from OX424573.1 coordinate 141,497,144, forward strand.
TAAATTATACTTTTGCATACCTATGTTTAAATGCTAATTTAAAAGTTGAAATCTATCTCGTCATTTATAAAAAAGCACTTGTCGGTTTGACTTTTCAACGCAGAAATAAGTAGAACAAATAAATACCTGTGTTTAAATGGTAATTAAAAGTTTAAATCTATCTCGTCATTTATAAAGAAGGACTTATCGGTTTGACTTGAGAAAAAAAAAGTATGCAATGACTTTGACTGAAGAAAGAAAAGTATGCAATTTCGCCCCCGGTTTCTCGTACATTGTCAAACTCTAAGCAGTAAAAGACGCTAGATTGATGAAATTGCACCTCCTATGCAGTATAGTGCCACATACCGCGCAAGCAGAAGACGTATATATTACACGGACGTAATACTTTGCTAGACGTGTAGGTGAAGTATAAAAGCAAAGGGAGAAAGAGAAAGAGGGAATTGAGTGAACAATGACGCGTCGGAATGTCAAGCACGCTCCGTATCAGCGTCTTGAGACTTCTACGTCGCGGCGCGGCGTTTAGGCCAAGACGCGGTCGAGATGAAAATCGAAACCGGAAACTTTCCGGATGGAATGTCGTCTAGCCTATTTCTTTCCTCTTCTCTCTTTCTCCATCTCGTTTTCGGCTTTTTTCACGATGGCATCTAGTGATTTCTTTGTTGGTCTTGCAAATTTTGCGCCACGCAAAATCGCTTGTGCGTGAAGTGTGGAATCGAGTCTAGACACTTTTGAGTCTAGAATTTCCGTTTGCTGGGCTCGAACGCTGATGTGTATTAACTTGTCTTTGCATACGCTAATGGTCGAAGCGGATTTTACTTCGATGCTTCATTTATGCGTTACTCAATATGATAAATGTTTATTTTTTAAGCTGTCTAATCAGGAAAAATTATTACTGGCCCTTTCGTCGCATTTGAATTGACTCATTATTTTACGGTGATACCGTTAAAGTATACAATAGAAATAAAATAAATCTATACAAAAACTTTAATCTTTTTATGACAATATGTAAAATCTGCATTGATATTTCTACTTTATATAAACATAAACACTAGTTTAAAGTGGCAGCGGCTACAAAGAGATCCATTAGACAAACTAACTGTATTTAAAATCATGCTCAAGTATGAAACTACACACAATAAATACAAGTATTTGTGTATTGCTTTTAGCAAAATTTTAAACAAATAAATATTAATTGTACAAAGTAATATATACGCCAGTACTAAAATTTATTTGCTGATTAATCATAAATGCCATGATTAATGCAAATCTTTATGCTAAAAGTTGCGATTCAAATTAGAATTTTTAATTATTTTTAATACCTATACAATATTTTGTTATCCATTTGAAACGCACAAATTCATTTAAAAAACCACTTCAATTACTCTTAGCTTCCTCAAACCTGATTAATTGTTCCAATATGAAATTATTTGTTCTATTTAATTCTGTAGTGACAAATAAAATTGACAAGTCTACTTTTGCTTCCTCGTACAAGAAGCTTTGTGATGGTAAAAAAAAGTTTTGCTAAAAACATGTTAGAAACATGTTTTGAGATAATGGGAATCAAAATACACTATTTTTAGAAAATGTCTGTAGATAGATAGATAGATACATATAATTTTTATATTGAATTCATCAAAAAATTAGTTTTTGGATTATTTATAATAATATATTACACAGACTATATTAAAAATTATATTACTATTATTGCAATTATTTTTTTAAATATATTTGATCTTGTATGCTTTCCCTGGTAGAAATTTATCCCGTCCACTTTATAGATCTATGTAGAATAATCTCGCGCTGTGTAGATCTATGTAGGCAAACTAGATAGTTACTATAAAGGCGTGTAACGGTCGACCCTTCTAGTTTCCCATATTATTTGCCCCGATAAAACAAGATAAGCAAAATTATGACAATAATAACCACTTAAAGGTTATGTTTTAAGAAACAGAAGCATAATCTATTATGCTTATTATGTATTATTTTGATTTAAAGGTATTTACTTGTTATTGTTCACCTATTACCAATGTAAGTAAATGTAAATAACCTCTAAAGTGTAAAGATATCAAATTTTAGATGCATCGAGTTTTTGTATTTAAGAACTCAATAACAATATTATGTTAGACATATATATTAAACAATTAAAATAAGAAAATAACCTGAATATCCAAATAACTATATGTAGTATTAGTGCATATATTTATTTTGTTTGTGTACAACTAATTTCCTTACATTTGATTATGTTCCATCCTAAGTACAGGCTTGGTTTCAAAACCTGTATGGTTTATGTAAGGAAAACTATTTTCACACAGATTTATTATCAACTGATTAATTTTCTATTTTTAAAAAGAAATAATGTATTTGAGTTATTATATATGTGTAGTGTTTCTGTATTTCCTACTGTGATTAATTTATAATCAAACACTTTCATTTGACATCTAGGGCCAGTTAAAACATCGTAATTTGTTACTTATAAAGAAAATTATCGTCTACATGTGTTCGACTAATTTAGTTTGTCTTTGAAAATATTGTCACGGATGAGCAGTTTATGTATTATAAGAACTCACATATGAATAAAAAATTATTTGCAGTTCTGAAATTAAAATTCTAGTTTTTAAATAAAGCATGTCGGAAAGTACATATTTGTACATATGATATTATTATTATTTATATATTACTTTTCAAGAAACAACTACATCAATCAGAACATTATTTTGTGATCACTGTTTTTTATATGCAAGGAACTTTATTTCTAAATTTTCATTTTTTAGGTTAGATATACCAGGGCTGGTAGAAATCTTATCGTGGCGCCGACATTCGCTATAATGGCCTTTATAGCTAAAATTTTCAATCTTATATTTCACAGATATAACCATCTGAAAAAAATGACGATTTCGTTTATAATAAAACAAGGATAATAACTTATTCAATTTCGGGTCAGAAAAGATGGGTAATTTTATGCTCTTTCAACTAAATTATTACTCAATCGATGATATTATTTGTAAGGTATCAAAAACTGAAAAATCGAAAACCGTTAAAAAACAAAAACGCATTGATAAACATAAAAAAATATTTTTGACGCACGCACGCACACACACACACACACACACACACACACATATACACACACACACGCACGCACGCACACACACCCATACACACACACATCCGTACAGACATAATGTATTTCGATTTCATAAGTCTCAAAACATGTTTCTAACGTGCTTTTAGCATAACTTTATGTTTTACTATCACAAAGTTTCATCTTTAAGGAAGCAAAACTGCATAGCGCACTACCTACACCTCATCTAAACATCGAACAAGAGCACGAACCATGTGCACTAGAGTGCATGTATACACAACAAGAAAATGTCCGTTTTCTTTAACCCTCCTGCGCAGAAGTTTATTTTCGTGTATATGGACTAGATCGAATGTAAGTCTGCAACAATATTTTCTGCAAATTCGTAACATTTTCTAAATAATAGCTATACTATTTAGCTTCAATTTGAGAGGTTGTAGATGTCCCAACAAAGTAAAGATTTAAATTTGGGATACAAAATGTATAAAAAAATGACGTGCGGTTTGGACGAGTATACTCGGCTCTCTGCGCAGGGGGGCTAATTAATCACCATAGCTTTTTAACGCATTTGTATTTTTCTTTAAAACTTTTTGTATCATCAGAAATAACTCTGTATAGAACTGATTAAGTTTTCGAGACAACAATGTACCATTCTAATCTAGTTTAACACCGTAGTCAATAACGTAATTATAACATTGTCTATAACATTGTCGATTGTTTCAAAAGTCACTTATATCTATGTAAATATTCAATAATTGAAGGCATCGATTCTAAAACGTCCTTAGCGCTCGACTCGGGTTGCCGCTATATACAAATTGACGTCATGGTGACCAATTTTTAAATTTGCGGAAATGAATTTTTAAAAATAGTATCGTGCAGAGGATCAGAAACGGCAACTTTTTATATACATACTTTGTTTGTACAATGTTTAGTATTTGAAAAAAAAAAATGAAAACGGCAAAATTTTAAATCTTATTTGCACCACGTTTTTTAAATTTAACTCGCTGCAGCTCCGACAAATATGAACGGATCTTGCTCATTTTTTGAATAATCTCGTAAAATAGTCTAGCGCTGCTGATAAACTCATAGATAGTTAAATATTAAATATTTTTCTTTCAACAATTTAATTGCAAACCAGTGAGTTACCTTTTATATGGTTAAGTATATTCAACGAAAAAAAGTATCGAGGAAGTTTAAGACTCAGTGAACTTTCAACGAGACATTTGTTTGTTAACATTTGAAGAAGTTTCTCAGTAAATTACAGATCAATTGGATGAAAAGTGGCAAAGATAGAGCGATTTTGCCAAACTTGCACGCTCCGCGCGAACATTAGCGGGTCTGCGCGATACATGACGCTCGCAGCGTATGTCAGTCATATAATGCCGTTTACTTGAAGATTTGCTGTCCTTTTTTTTAAAAAATACATACTTAATCAAATCATACTATTTAATACTGTCGATTTATAGTGTAGAAGTTAAGAAAAATAAGTATCTGATGAAACAATAAGAAATTAAATAAACAAAGCAAAGGCAAAATCAAACGGCAGTTATTCATAAAGTTGTTGAATTTTTAAATCTTTGTACGAAAGTTTTAGAAATTATTGTTAATTCTAAATGTTATATACACTAGATAATAAATGGTTATAATAAAGCGTTCAAATGAAATTCACACACATTAAAAAGAATATTGCAGCGTAAATGAATTGAATAGTAAATTACAATCTTTAAAAATATAAATTTCTGGGAAACATAAATTTCACAGATTTTTGACATTGTTCAGTAAATTAGAAACTTCAAATAACTAATACTTATATTTATTTATATTTCTACATTAAGATTTATTTACAATTTATTCGCAATACATACAACGCGTTTCAAAAACATATTACTTTTTTTTTCCTTTTATTGTTTTTGTTTTCTTTTCTTTTTTATTAATTTTTAATTCTAATTTTTGCTTTTGTTCGTCGCTTACTTTTCTTCTTTTTGTTGAGACAACTTCCGTTTTTCGAACTTTTTTGTTACCATGTTCTTCTTTCACATTCTTTGTTTTACTGACAACAGTTTTAATACAAGTTGTTTTTAAAAATTTTTCACCAAAATGTTGCCCATCAGTAGTACAAAATTGCAATAAATGTTTAAAATCCTTTTCTTTTTCTTTCGTTATTCCTACCTTTTTAGCTAATGATACTTTCGACAAATCTACTTCACTGCTGTTTCTTAGTTTAATTGTAATTGGATTGCCATCATAATCGTAATACAAATCAATTTGTCCGTTAGGAAAATATACAATTCTAACAACTTTGCTTATTTTAATTACATTTTTCTGCAAGTCTTCGTCTTTCGCAAACAGTTTTTCATAATCTTTTACTTCGCACTGTGAAATAGCAACCATTTCGAATGGAGGATTTCTAGAATTTTTTATTAGTTGCACATAATCATTTTCTGTTTCAATTCTTTCTTGCTTTTTTTTCTTACTACCATACAAACCGAAATTTCGGTCACACTGGCAGTAGGAATGCCCTCTAACAGGAAATAAATGTTGGATTTCTAATTGCAATTTGTAAGATAAAAATGAAAAGAATTTCAAATTAATGTAATTTCGATTTTGACCTCCTGCAGCATCAGAAAATAAAAATATTTTATCGAAGACGTTTAGTTGTAGTTCTTTCCTTATCGCATACTCAACCATATTACATACGCTGTTGGCGCCCTTTTTTAAAATCCCTTCAAGGAAATGGAACATGTAACTTCGATCACTATCGAAAATGTGTACATTAAACAAATACATCCAAACTAAACGACGAAAAAATTGAAAATTAACTGGTAGTTTTGGCAATGGCAAGTTTTGACCAAAGTCAAATTCACATTTTAGTACATTTACAGTGGACAACATTGAATTTTTTAAGTTTTTATACTTTTCAACTTGCACGATATGTTCAAAATATTCATTTTCTCGTCCTCTGTTAGTTTCATAAGTAAAACAAAGATCACATATATCAGTACGTGGCAGACCAATAGAGAAATTCACAAAATGATTAAAATAATTAAAATATGTTGTTTTATCAATAGGAATAGCTTCACTCCCTGTTACAGCTGCATAAAAATCCAAAAAGGAAAAATAGAGTCAATGTAATGTTAACGACGTATCAAGAAAATAGTAAAGCTTTGAGCTTTCTCTAGTATAATGTTACTCAGAATGCGGAAGGCTTTTACAATGTTCCAGAATTAAAGTTTTGACATCTTCAGTTAGCTTTACCTTGTGATTATCTTGTTTTATTCTATTATCAGACATCGTTTTGTCACTTACTATTTTTTCTTGAACCGTTTTTATTCTTCGTTCTCCAATTTGGAAAATACTGCAAACAAACTTTCGACAAATATCGATACTAGTGCTTTTGTAGTAACGATGAAATTGCCACTGTAAACGTTTTAATTCTTGTGTCGATTCTTTTCTTACAATCATATTTTCTAATATTGTATTCTGTACTTGAAAATCTCCACTGCGCCAAAATTTATGAAACATACTTTTTTGCCATTCATGATCTACTTTTAAAAAACACTTTTTAGGACAACAATTTTTGATTTCTGTGAACGTCTTTTCAAGCACTTTCTTTCCACTAACTGATTCATATTCTAATCCCTATATAAAAGACGTTTGGAAATCATCATTTTATATATACGTATTAATGAAAAAATTTATTTTACAAAATTGATTACAGCTTCATTTTAAATGATTTGAAAATAGTGCATTTTGACACGGGTGTGGAAGTTGATTAACGCATGGGATGCATAAGTAATTAAAATAATTAACCTCAAATTGTTTATTTACATAATATTTTACAACAGCATAAAAATTTAGAGAGTTCTTCGTTTTAATTAATTTCGAGTTTTATATACATGTCATTCAATCATATTTGCAACAGAAATTCTTTTTTATAACACGTCTTACGATATTTTACTTACCTTATTTTTACAACTTTTATTAATAGTTTTTTTCCATGCATGTTCATTTCTAATTCTTTTACGTCCTATATTGATCGACATTATGCTTATAATTTATTTAGCAAGTAAAACGTTTTTTAAAAAGATTAAAGAAATTAACAAATTTATGAATAAATGCAGCTTGTAAACGAACAAGAAAATCAGTGTGATTTCAATGCGAAACGAGTTCGACTTTGTTTTGTTTATTTCAGGATAACTTTTATCATGTTTCTTAAATTATTTCTTATTCTATGACTGACATACACTGAGCGTCATGTATCGCGCAGACCCGCTAATGTTCGCGCGGAGCGTGCAAGTTTGGCAAAATCGCTCTATCTTTGCCACTTTTCATCCAATTCATCTGAAATTTTCTGAGAAACTTCTTCAAATGTTAACAAACAAATATCTCGTTGAAAGTTCACTGAGTCTTAAACTTCCTCGATACTTTTTTTCGTTGAATATACTTAACCATATAAAAGGTAACTCACTGGTTTGCAATTAAATTGTTGAAAGAAAAATATTTAATATTTAACTATCTATGAGTTTATCAGCAGCGCTAGACTATTTTACGAGATTATTCAAAAAATGAGCAAGATCCGTTCATATTTGTCGGAGCTGCAGCGAGTTAAATTTAAAAAACGTGGTGCAAATAAGATTTAAAATTTTGCCGTTTTCATTTTTTTTTTCAAATACTAAACATTGTACAAACAAAGTATGTATATAAAAAGTTGCCGTTTCTGATCCTCTGCACGATACTATTTTTAAAAATTCATTTCCGCAAATTTAAAAATTGGTCACCATGACGTCAATTTGTATATAGCGGCAACCGGGCCGAGCGCTAAGGACGTTTTAGAATCGATGCCTTCAATTGATTGTGCATTAAATCTCTTTGAGAAAGCATTGTGATAAAGTAGTTAGCAGCGGTTTCGTTTAGTACTATGAAAAAACCGCTGCCAACTCATTGGCACTCAAACTAAATAAGCTGTTCCAATGTGCAAGTTTGTGTTTTAATTAATTAATTTAAAATGCTATATCTCTATCTAATTAATATCTCAAAAATTGTGTGCTTTATTAACGGGATTGAGTAAAGAACTTGATTTTTCTATTTATTATTTGTTTAAAATAAATACCTTTAAAGTAATTATTAAATGTGACACCTAAAATTTCAATTCTATTGTCAGTGTCAATGCTGTATCAATATATTTTGTCAATAAGTTTTGTAGTAATCTATCTGCTTGGCTAATGTGGATATTTAATTAATAGTTCTTTTTTACGTTATTCTTCGAAGAGTTCGACAAAAGAAAAACTCTTACAATTTCAAAATATACTAAAATAGAAAAATTGTTTTAAAACAGAAACGAATCGATGAATCTGTAATTTTCTTTCTGATTTAGTATATTCATCAAATAACAAATAAAATTTCATTTGTATGATAAAAAATTATTTCGAGGATCTCGAAATATAAGCAATTAAAATTAAAATAAAAAATATATAACCTCGAATATCTTGAAAGATAAAAGTCCTCATAGTCTTCGCAAAACCCTCAGCCAAGAGATAGTGAAAAGCTAACTTTTTCACTAATTAGCTCAATTCATTTGATAGTATATTATGCACCTGGACTAAAATGAGCCATTAAATGCCCGCGTATGGTTTGGCGCCCCAGCGGAGCTAGGGCGTCACCCACGCTTGCAATCGCTGGCTCACTTCATTCACGCGTGCAATATACGATTTTTTAACGTACTTACCAAAAAGTTCGTACTCGTTCACCACCGAAGAGGAAAAATAATGCTATATATTAATTTCCTAACCTCAATCCTAACCTCGCCTTCAGCTCGGGCACAAACAGCGCGTGGCGGCGGGGACTAGGATGGGGGTAGGGATTTAATGTAGCTCTCTTTTCCCGGCTCAGCGGGGAAAAAGTACGCACTTTATGTCAGGGTGTGTTAAAAAAGATATTCCATCGTATGTTTCCGAGATATCGCCGTGACCCCGTAGTTTTACACAAAATTAAAGCGACATATCGGCCTAACTAAAAATCATATATATTAAGTTTAACATGAGGAACATTACTGCAAAGTTTCAATATTATTGATTGATTAGATTTCAAATTATAAATAAATAACGCCATATAAATTATCACGTCTATCCTGTGTCCCCAACCCCACATTCTCTGATATTATTAAAAAATTTTATTATTAGATAATGTTTCAAGAGAAAAAAGGCAGCAGATCGTTATTATTTATTTTCAGCTACTAAATAGATCTAGTGTAATGTTTTCAATTATATGCTGTGAATTTTAAAAATCATTTGAAATCTGTCCCGTCGTTTCAAATTCATTCTAAATATACGAGTATAAACATGTGTAAATCGATTATTAACACAGGTTATAATTGTGAATTTAAGTATTACTAGGGAAGAACGGGGTATTGCCGGTCACCTAAGCAAAAGTGCTTGTTATTTCTACTTTCAAATTGTTTTTTATTAATTTTAAATAATTATTATGTTAGTTCAAATCATCGACTTATAAGATTTCTTATTGGTTTAATATAAAAATGGTACAATTCCAGACACTATTAAAAAGTTACTTTTATAGGTAAAACATTTCCTTAAATCAATTATATGAACATTCATATGATCAGTCGCATTATTAATCGCACTTACATAGTGTAATGTGTAACACAGAACCATTGATCAATCAAAATCACTTAAGCAAAATTGCTCTACCTGAGAGCGCAGCGGAACGTTTTCTTAGCCTCACTTTCGGGAACATCATATAAATAACATCGTGACCGGTATTACCCCAATTCTGCTTAGTAATTTAAATTGAAATGACAAAAAAAACAATAGGTTTATACTCTTTTTTTCACTACTTCGTATTCTTAGATTGTTCAAATTAATAAAGTTGCATAAAATAACTGCATAAAGTAACAAATAATATGCATAAAAGCTTATTTTATAGACCAGATTTCTTATAAGAAATGTAGACCTAAACTTTAATTGTGTATAATTCCTTAATGATACTGAATAGAAGGTTGTTTGAATACTAGATTAATTGCACTTTATGTTGCGTTTGATATACTATTCAAATTATTACCTAAAAATGTTTAGATTATTGAAAATAAGAGTAACCGGAATTAGCCAGTGACCGGCATTACCCCGTTCTCTCCTATTCATTAAATGATGATTTCAAAACGTCTTATTGTATATTTTTTAAGTAAAGTAGAATTATAACTTCATTATGTCCCGCGTACCTTAATTGATTTCACGTCTGTCCCGTTACATAATTAAACAAATAGTAAAAAATTAAAAAAAAAAACAACTTCGAAAACATCTTTATCGTGTTAAACAATTTAATAATCATTTTTAGCGAAATTTCATTTAAGCCTTAATTACAAGTAAGAAGATAATTATCGTGAAAATTTTATGATCTGCTTATCACGTCTGTCTCGTTGTTTGATTGGGTATACTTGCGCTCGCGACGCCACAGTGGCATCATCCAAGAAAATACACGAAAAGAACGAAAAAATGTGTTATCAGTCATTGTATGTATAGTAGTTTGTGTAAGTAGAGTAATTTGAGCGCAATAAGCGTAAAACATGTAACCCGAAAAAAAATTAGTCTGGGACATGTCTGGTAAAAGTCTTACTCAGAAAGTCTTGCAAAAGTCTGGTTACGGAGATGATCCCCAACTATAAGCCAAACTATAGCCAGACTTTTGTTGAATATGTCACGATAACTTATTTTTGCATACAAATAATTAGGACACTACACTTATTGTTAATATCGATCGGAAATGTAAAAAATAATGGTTTTCGATTAAATCGTGGAAACATTTTTTTAAATATTAAAGTGTAAAGGTGGATGAATGGATGCGTAGGTGGATGGATGGTTGCGTGAGTGGAGGGGGTGAAGTGTAAAGGTGGATGAATGGATGTGTGAGCTGATGGATGGATAATGGTGGAGGGTTTGAAATGTAAATGTGGATGAATAGATGCGTAGGTGATTGGATGATTGCGGGTGCGATAGGTTTGAAGTGTAATGGTAGATACACATAATATGAGTGCGTGGAGGGTTTGAAGTGTAAAGGCGGATGGATGGATACGTGGGTAGATGGATATATATAGCTGGGATGGGGTAATATTTTACCAAATAAACTTTCTTATAACTTTCTCTTCACAATATTATAATTTTATTTTTCCTTTTTAAATTGAAACAGTAAATTGTATGTGAATTGAAGTAGAATTATTATATTAAAAAATATCCCATAAAAAATGTATTAATGTTCTCTATCTATCTAGAGAAGTTTGAACAAGTGGTATATTGGTTATAAATACAAGGAGATATAAAAACGAATTCGTAGAAATTTTTTCAGACGATTTGGGTCGATTCAACGGTGTCATATGCTGCAAGAAATATCCATTTCTTTCGAATTCGAATTTCCTTGTATTTTATCTAATGTCAATGTTTGAATTTCTATTCGGTCAAACAGGCATAAAAACGGTCGAGAGAATAGAGAAACGAACTAGCAGAAATTTTTTTAGACCTATTAGATTATTTCTACGAAGTGATATTCTAGGAGAAACGGCCATTTCTGTTGTTTTCGAATGTTCGTGTATTAACGTCAGTATTTGAATTTTTATTCCGGCAAATTAAACTATTTCGGTACAAGGCTTAAAATGGGTCGGAGGAATACAAAAACGAATTCGCAGAAATTTTTTCAGACTATTTAGATTGATTCTACGGTGTGATATGCTGGAAAGGACGACCATTTCTTTTGATATCGAATTTTCTTGTATTTTATCCAATTTCAGTGTTTGAATTTTTAGTCGGTGACATTAAACTCTTACGGTATACGGCTAAAAAGGGTCCAGGAAATATAAAAATGAATTCGTAGAATTTTTTCAGACCATTTACATCTATTCTACGGTGTGATATTTTGGGAGAAACGGCTATTTCTATCGTTTTCGAAATTTCTGGTATTTCAATTCAACGCACGGTGGTCCTCGGCAAAATTCAACCGAAACGTGTTTGCACTTTGGATTTTCCTTTTGCATATGATTTGATGCCCTTTCAGGACCACATTTCAATAGAAACTAAAATCGAGGAATGAGCACTTTTTTTAATCTAATTTTGAAAATTTTTTATAGGTAGTCAATGACGAAATTTTTTTTCATGGGTAATCTAGAAAATTTATTTTTATTATAGTGTTTAACAACGGAATTATACATTAATTACATATTTACAGTACACTTTCTCGCGTATATATGTACAGAAGTGTATGTTACATTATAAATATAAATTTAAAATAATTTTTTTTTCTGTTGAAAATATTATCATGGTAAAAGTTAATATAAATCATATACTTTCCAAGTATTTTAAAAAATTAATTGAAACTGAATACTACTGGGCACTAATACATTCTATAAGTACCTTGTAAGGACGAAAATGTGTATAGCAATATACCTTCAGTCAAGATCAAAACCATTTGTAAACAAAGCGTATATATGTGTCGCGTATATTCGTGAGTGTGTTGTCGAGTATGTGTTTGTATATCTGAAAATTCCAACGATGTTAGTGTACAATAATTCAGTCAGTCCTTTTGTAGCAGTCTATTTAACACCATGCCGCCGATTATTATAAAAAATCACGCGCGTACTCATGAGGAAAATCGCTCTGTTATTTGCTTACTTTGTTGGAATAAAAGTAAACGGATTATTGACATAACATCAGCTTTGAGTACCTTCCAAAAGTAGTGTGTACATATGTAATTAATGTATAATTCAATTGTTAAACACTATAATAAAAATAAATTTTCTAGATTACCCACGAAAAAAAAAATTTTCAAAATTGAATTAAAAAAAGTGCTCATTCCTCGATTTTAGTTTCTATTGAAATGTGGTCCTTAAAGGGCCTCAAATCATATGCAAAAGGAAAATCCAAAGTGCAAACACGTTTCGGTTGAATTTTGCCGAGGACCACCGTGAACGGTGATACGGACGGAATATTGAGTAGAAAGGTATTGGGATTTCAAACAAAATTTAGAAATAATAATTATTTAAAAGTCATTTAATTATGTAATGTATTATACAATATCTATCTTCTACATTATATTAATATAAGATAACATAAGATATTTTATTATACAAATACATTAAAGAAAGAAGCGACTTTTAATAAAAAATTGTACGACTGATGAATAATAAATTTTGAATAACAAGTACGAATAAATAAGCTATTCAGAACCATATCGGAACAAGTTCATTCTGATAATTTTGAAATGCTTAAACCGTAGTAGATATTATTGTGTGATATCTTACGATTAAATTCATAAATAAATAGATATTATTATAATTCTTAAAAAAAGCATAAAAAGATTTTAAAAAACTATAAAGCCTCCTTTTATACTGTCGCCAGTGTGAAGCTAGCTGTATACTAGCAGACGCACTGAACAGCAAGGGTACGTCCGACAAGTGCCGTTAGACGCGCTCATGTGCTTTGGCTCTCCCTCTACCCTAGCCGAGAGAGTGCAGATAGCACCGACTATACGCAACCTTTCCCCGAGCGGAAAGATACCGGATAAAATATTATTTTGAGAGCGGAGAAATAATAACTTTTTACATTGTTTAACATTATAATATAGTTTTATAATTTAGTAAAAGGCAAAAAGCAAGAATGCTTAACCTTAACAACGCGAATGAGATCACCTTCGCACATTACCGTAATATAAGGGAACAAACCATACGAATTTTGCGGAATAAAAAACGAAAGTGGGAAAATAATAAAGTCTCAGCAATACAAGAAAATAGTAATATAAATAATATTCGGTTAATGTATACAGTTATAAACTCAATAAGGAAAGGATCCCAAAGTAAAACTAACTTCCTAAGAGACGAACATGGGAACCTTATAAAAGAAACAGATGTACTACTAAATAAGTGAAAATTATTTCGACTAGGTCCTAAACGAACACGAACAACAAACCGCTTTAGACTATAATGAAATTCACACTGCTGAACCACAAATTGAGCCACCTAGCTTACAGGAGGTCTGCAAGGCAATCAACAAGTTAAAAAACAATAGAGCCCCAATAGATCATTTACGGGCCGAACTATTTAAACAGGGAGGGGAACCACTTAAGAAAATCATTCATAATTTTATTTGCACCATATGGAGGAAAGAAACAATGCCCGAAGAATGAAGAGACCTAATCATAGCCCAATGCACAAAATAGGAGATAAAACAAACTGTAATAACTATAGAGGCATTTCTCTTATCTGTAAAATCTACAAAATTCTCTCAATGTACTGCTAGATACACCTCACGGAGGAAATCCTCTCGGATTACCAGTGTGCATTTCGAAGAAACAGGTCAACAAGCGACCAGATATTTTCGGTTAGGCAGCTCCTCGAAAAGAAACGGTAATACGGGGAAACGGAATACCAATTATTCGTTGATTTTAAGAAAGCGTATGACTCAATAATAAGATGTAAAATGTTTCACGTCTTAGTCCTGGTAGGGGTACCTAAAAAGTTGGACAATTTAATCAGAATGTTCCTAGATAACAGTCGGGGCAAAGTCAGGTCAGGTAAGAGCCTATCGCAACCATTTAACATTACAACGGGCTAAAACCGAGAGATGCTCTGTCAACCCTCCTATTTAACTTAGTTTAGAATATGTGGTCAGGGCAGTAGGGAATTATAATAAATGGCTCCCTAACACAATTGCTAGCAGACGCAGATAACATAGACATTAAAGGAAAAAACAGAGAAACCGTAATAAAAAATGTAGAAATACTAATAAAATCAGCTAAAGAAATAGGCTTAGAAATAAGTGAAGAGAAAACTCAGTACATGGTAACTAGCAGAGTAGGGCCCGAGAATGCTGATACCGACTTGAAAATCTCCGGCATAACTTTAAAAAATGTAGACGACTTTAAATATCTTGGCACGATAATTGAAAGATTGCTGCTGTGCCAAGTGTGAGAAGGCTGTTGGCTAATTCGGCTCTATGGACGTTCGCTTGAAGGACCATTATGCGGTCCATCATTAACGCTTGGCTCTGGTCTGCCTAAGCGTTTCGCGAAACGCTCTACGCTGCCCTGAGCCCGGCGTGTGGCCCAGCTGTGCTTGGTCTACTTTCAGGTCAGTGCACAAGATGCACTTTGTCTCGGTAGTCTTGCAGGATGCTCCTTTGTGACCTTCCGCGCCACATTTGTTGCAGGTCTTACTTCTGCCTGGGCCACGACAATCGCGCGTTTGATGTCCGTAACCTAGACATCTGAAGCACCACTGGAGCCGCTGCCATCTTCTTAGTCGGCAGTTCATATAGCCGATTTTCAGGCGATTCTTCTCAAGGAGAAACTCTGCTTTTTCCTGGTTCATCTCTACAATGGTCAGTCGCTGCTCTCTACTGTTGGGCTTGGTCAGCGAAACACTAATCTTACCCGTTGAGTCTCCTGCTTCATCAAAGACCCTCTTGATCGCCGTCTCCATTTTTTCTTTGGTGGTAAGTCTGTCAAGGTCTCTGACTTCGACGTTTGTTTTTGGTTGCAGGGTCTTTACGGCCCCCGACGTGCCCATTGCCTTCCTGGTGGAGTCGCCTATAGTCCCCAGCTCCTGGTTGTTGCTTCTTGTACCCAACTCTACCAGGACGTCACCCGCTCTGATTTTCCTGATACACTTAATATCAGTCGTTGGACATTCTACTATGACCTTTTTGCGGACATTCGAGAGAACGTCCGCGTACGTGACTCCATCCCCCGGTCGGATAAGGACACCCTTGGGATGCTTCCTAGGGGTTCTCCTCCTCCTCTTCTTCTTCTGAGCAGCCTGCTACTCTTGGCCGTCGATGTCCTGTCTGTTGGGATCTTCTTTAGTTGCGGCTGCTGCTGCAGTTGTTGTTGGAGCTGTTGTCGTTGTTGCTGATTTCGCTGTAGTTGTTGTTCTTGTGTCAGCTGCTCTGGTTGTTTCTGTTGCTACTGCTGTTGCTGTTTCTTAGCTGCAGCTTTCTCCTTCTTTGTAAGAACCTTCTTTTCTAGCTTTCTTGTCAATGACTGAAGACTCGGCTGTTCAGGAAAAAGTAAAAACAAAGTGGGAATAAATAATTGGTGAAAACACAGGTATTATAAATGTTACTTTAGTTGATCTTAAATTTGTATATAATATAGGAGTGGCGAAACAAAGGTACAGTAGAAGGTATACACGACTACTATACAGCACAAGGGTCAGACTGCATCTGGCCCTTCATTGACTTCGGCCGGTCGTATCGACTGCTGCCCCCCACTTACGCTTATTAGCCGCCTAAGATGACGCTGATGACATTAGAGAAGGCGCGAAGAGAGAAGAGGAATTATCGCACGCGAATTTGAATGTACTCTGCTCTATACTATATGCAAAGGTCGCCATCGCATGGCTTTGCACCTCAGCCGATAACGTGCCACGGCCCGACGACAAAGCCATCCCTAGCTGGGGGCGAGAAGGGAGTTTGGCCGATGCGCACGCCCGCTCTTATCGACATCCTCTATATAGCTACTCGCTCTATCTTTCTCTCTCTTTTCGCGGCTTCTCCTTTTCACGGCTTCTACGCTTTCTTTACACTAACTTACATTCTATCTGTAACACTCGGAACTATCGGAGTCACCGTCTTTCGATCGCACCCTCTTACTTTGAGGCCGCTGGCTTGAGATAGCTGCGGCTCCCAGAGAGTCCGTCGCGCTGTGCTCTTCGGTGTTGGTGAGCAGGCGGTCCCTCCAAAGGTCGAAAACCTCGACGAGGGTGGGTAAGCTGTGATTGATGTCGGTATTGACACCAGGCTGCCTCTCCAACCCTTTTCTCACCTTTTTGAGGATTTCGTCTACCTGCTTCACGAACTCCTGGACTGTTACTATCTGCGGACGGCTGGGCTGTTGTTTGCCACGCGGCAATATGTGGGGAGGAAGCTGCTCCACTACCACCATTTCTTCCTCGCAGGTTTGGAGTTTACCTACCTTCTGGTCCATCTCATTGTTTTGTAGGGACATTTCTTTATTTATTGTTTAACCGGCGCATCGTGCGTAAGGAGGCGGGCCGAAGTAGCTAGGAACGGGTATATCCTCGGATACCTTGATCCTACCCCAGTTCCCTGAGACCCAGCCTTCGTTTTCCCGGCGCCGGAATACACGGATGTACCAGGGCTCGCCCGGAGCAATAGAGGTTCTGATCCCCCTGCCCAATGCGCACTTCCTGAGCAGGGTCTGAAGCGTTCGGCTTCTGATCCCGCACCGGAACTTTGGGTAAGGTGTTTCCTTTCTTTTGTTATACACGGAAATGGCATTTTTTGTTTAAACGATGATTTCTCTGAAAAAATGATAGAAAGTTGTTGAAAAAAAATTGTTGTAATTAGGACAATGGAGAAGATTAATCTGTAAAATTTTTGAGACATTTTATATTTCTATGATTGAGAAAAAAATCATTTTGTAAAAAGAACGATTTTCTATGGCAAACGTTAACTTGAGTAAAACATTATTATTAATTCTGAAAAATTCCATAAAGGTAGCTTTTTACTATCACTCGGCTAAGTTCTTTGCCCAGATCATGAGGTCTTACATTTTTCTTGATATTCGAGGTTATATTTCTTTTCAACAAAATTTTAATTGCTTATTTCTTGGGTATTACACGGTAAATTTTTATCAATGAACGCTTATTATTTCGTCTATTAATGAAGATTCTAAATCAGGACAAATTTTCAAGATTCATTGAATCGTTTTTGTTTAATAACGTTTTTCATTTTTTATGGTTTTTTATGATATTTTCTTTATCAAAAGATTTTTATTCGTAGATTATTCGCGTATTGCGCGGTGATGTTTGACCAACCAAGGCTCATTTTTTATGTGTTTTGATAAAGTTTTGAAATCAAGAAGAATTTTTAAGATTTATCGTTTCCTTTATGGTTTTAGAGTTGTTTTAATTTTTATGATATTCATTTCTTTTTTCAAAATGTTTTTAATATCTTCTAACCTACAAAAATTATATTATTATTAGTCGATAGAGAAATAAAAAAATTAAAGTGGCTGGCATCTGAAAATAATAAAATTATTAGTTATGCTCACTTTATGCTAGATTGTGCAACAAAGAGAAAAAAAAGAACAAGACGTAGGTGGGTATCCGAACTTTATGTGAAAAAAATCGCATCTTACAAGGTGCAAGTGAAAATTTATTAAATACAAAGAAAATTTATGACCATACATCGTATTACAACACGACACAAGTGAGTGCGTGTGTGCTTGTGTGTACTTGTGTGTGTGTGCGTGCGTGTGTATGTGTGTATGTAGGTATGTATGTGTGTATGTGTGTGTGTGTGTGTGTGTGTGTGTGTGTGCATCGTGCCTGCATGTGTGCCTGTGTGTATGGTGAATATGTGTCTGTACGTGTTTGTGTGTCTAAATGTGTGTGTATGTGTGCGTGTATGTGTGAGTGTGTGTGTATCTGTGTGTCTATGTGTGTGTCTGTGTGTCTGTGTGTGTGTGTGTGTGTGTGTGTGTGCGTGTGCGTGGGTGGGTGTGTGTGCGCGTGAGTGCGAGTGTGCGTTCGTGCGTGTATGTATCCCTCTATATCTCGAGTAATCCATCGAAAAAATTAATGTTTCTGGGCTCATTTTTTGTTTTTTTTAAAAGGACGGCGGCTGAAAAATAATATTTTTATTTTCCGATGCGGTTTAGTTTATCGGGTTTTCCTATGCTTTAAAGAAAAAATCATCAAATCAGCGAAAAGGCATTTGAAAGAGCATAAAATTACCTAACTTTTTAAACCTGAAACTTTTGATAAAATCAAAAATGCCTTCTTCTTCCCTTGTTTTGTTATATACGGTAACGTCATTTTCAAAATGTTGAGTCTTAATGCTTTTTTGCTGTCGAAGAAAAAATCATTTTGTAAAAAAAATCGATTTTCTATGTCGTACGATAACTTGACAAAAAGGGGCCTGCGACGGCTCAGTCGGTAGAGTGTCGGATTCCCACGCCGCGCCGGCGTCCCGGGTTCGAATCCTAGTCTCTGCCGATTGATACAAGCACCTCTGTAAAAATTACATGTGCTTTTTTTACAAACGCACCGCAGACCCCCGTCGTCGATTAGCACCACATAAGAGCACAAACATGGCAACGTTAATTAAAAAAAAAAAAAAAAATAACTTGACAAAACGGCATTATTCCTTTTGAAAATTTTCAGCAAGGTAGCTTTTAACTATTTCTTGAATGAGCACTTTGCCCAGATCATGAGAATTTTTATTTTTTAAGATATTTGAGGTTATGTTTTTCTTTCAAATTCTTTTTTTATCGGTTATATATAGAGAACGGTGCTGTCATTTTTTAACAACTGGGGCTTATTTTTTTTTCGTTTATTTAATGAAGACTCTGAATTCAACAGAAATTTTAAGATTCACCGACCCGTTTATGTCTTTGAACGATTTCTTTGTTTTACGATATTCCGAAATCGATGAGGTAAATTATTTTATTATGTTAGAAATAAATCGATCGCTTCAGTATAAATCCATATGAAAGAGCATACACTTACCTATCTTCTCCGACACGACATTTTCTATAAGCTATCTCCCTTCTTTTGTTATACACGAAAACGTAATTTTTTGTTTAAACAAAATTTCGGAAAAATATGATGAAGAATTTTAAAATAAATTGAACTGAAAATGGTAGCTTTCCACTATCTCTTAACTGAACTCTTTGCCCAGATTATGAGATCTTTTATCTTTCAAGATATTTGAGGTTATGTTTTTTTTTAATTTTGAATGCTATATGTCGCAAATGGTACGGTTATTTTTTATTAAACAAATCATTTTTGTTTGTTTTTTGATGAACATACGAAATTAAGGAAACAGTAACGATTCCTCAATTCGTTTTTGTTTTATAACGATTTTTCTATTTTACTATATTTTGAAACCGATAATGCAATTTATGATCATAAGCTTATAATTTTTTGTAATTTATCTTTTGACAACAATCAATGATAAAAAACATTCCTTTTCTAAGCTATTAATAAGAAAGAAATAGAGCAAGTGAACAAAATTTATTAGAATAAATAAATTAATATTGGAACAATTTATTTAGTATGAGGGGGTAAGTGCCAATTAATTCGAAGCGGATTTTGTTTTATAGGGAAACAATATTTTTTTATAGCACTGTGTGACCTAAATTCGCATTTATCGTACGCTTTTCCGTGGCATAAATGATCGATTACACCACTGTTGCTAACTTCACACCGTACCATTATAAACACTGTGGAAAAAACACAGTTGCCACTAGTATCCTTATAAAGTAAATCAATTGTTAAAATAAATAATGCTTTTTGAAGGTGAATGATCTTTAGTGTAAAAAATATAGAATTGGTTTCTGTATTTAATCAAAATAATCAAAATTTAGAAAATTGAAGGTTAGAAACTTATAAATTTCAAATGTCAATCTGTGTAATTTTTGTTGTTACACTTTGGATAAATGTAAGGGAAAGGACATTTGATATTTAAAAAAAATTAAATCACTATAATAGTACATGAATGCTTTGAAAATTGTGAGTTTATTTATAGCACTGTGTGACCTAAATCCGCACTTAGGCCTCAATCCACGCTTATCCGTGACCTAAGTGGCGCTTTATTACACTGTGTAGTAATGAATTCACATAGGCCACAGATCCGTAGTATCCTATAATAAAGACTAAAAACACTCAAAATAAACGTTATCGTTTATAATAATAGAAAGAAGAAGTAGTAAGCCTGGTAAATACGCATGCCAAGTATCAGAGAATAATTATAAATCCTTAAAATAATGCTTCATTTTAAGAGGTTAGTTCAACTGATTGTATATGACAATTTGGCGCGTTTTTTGAATATTCAATCTGAAATTCAATTTAAAATTCAGTATTAACTTTTTTTTCATTATTAATATTATAAATTTATTAAAATTTAATTTAAATAATTTCAAGATAGGGTAAATAAATATATTCAAATTAACTGTTAACAATAAACATTTATTATTTTTTCAAAAAACAAAATATCTTATTCATATAAGGTTCTATTCAAACAATGTATAAAGGTTGACATTGATTATTAATTAACTAATGAATTTTGGTTAAATAATAATTAGTTTTTATCATCCGGAGTGTTATCATCTGTAAAATGTAACTTTTTATTGTTATCATATGCAAAATGTAACTTTTTATATGTTCAATGCAAATTTTTAAGCCTGATTATGATAATCCTACTCCAATAAATCTTTTACGATAAAAAGCCACTGCCAATTCATTGGCACTTCATTGGCTTCCTCAAACTAAATTAATTGTACCAATATGAAATTCTTTGTTCTATTAAATTAATTTTAAATTGCTATATCTCTTTTTTAAATTAATAGCTCAAAAAAGGTGTGCTTTCTTATCATTGACGGTTTGACAAACGATAATGTTTTGCTAAAATTACAGAACGATCGGTAATAATCCTTATCACAGCAATTCTTTCTCTGTTCGTAATTTATTAAAATTATGTAAATATTTAAATTAAATGTAATCAGATGTTACTACATAGATTCAGCGAAAAACCGTTTAAAACTAAATATGACTTATTTCGTGTATAACAAAAGAAGGGAAAGAGCCTATTAAAAATTTGCGGTAGTAAAATATATATGTAATTTTATGCTCTTTTTAATGCATTTACACTAAGTTGATCCTAATATTACTAACATACCAAAAATCTCGAAAAACTAAAATTAAAAAATTCGAAAATCGAAAAAATGGTTATAAATAAAAATGAGTTAATGAATCTTTAAATTTCTTTTTAATTTCGAATCTTCGTTAAAAGACGAAAAAAATGCGTCCAGTTTCATAAGAAATGACCGTGCCATTCTCGAAATATAAACGATAAAAAAGAATTTCAATATATACATAACCTCAAATATCTTGGAACCTAAAGGACGTTATGAACTCAACAAAGACATAGTAAAAAGCGAACTTCTTGAAAAGTTTCAAATCAAATACTGCCGATGTACTCCAGTAATCGTAGGTGATAAAAAATCGATTTTTATACAAAAATATTTTTTTCCCTTCAAAAGAAAAAGATGAAGCCTTATACATTTAACAAAATATTCTTCTCCATATTACTAATCTTCTCAAATTTTTTCAAAAATTTTCATTCTTATATTTCACAGATATAACCATTTGAAAAAAATGACGATTACATGTATAACAAAACAAGGAAAGTAGATTATTCAAAATTTCGGGTCGGAAAATATAGGCAATTTTATGCTTTTTCAAATGCATTATCACTCATTCGATAATATTATTTCTAGAGTATCAAAAAACTTGAAAAACTAAAATTTAAAAATCGAAAAACTGATAAAAAGACAAAAACAACGAAAAAAACAATTTTTTTCAGCCACAGTCCTTATAAAAGAATGACCCCTGAAAAATTAATTTTCACCGTACACACACACACACACACACACAACTCACACACACACACACACACATAGACACACACACACACACACTCACACATATGCATACAGGCATTTTATAAAAATAGTGTATTTTGATTTCTAATGTCTCAAAACATGTTTCTAATATGTTTTTAGCAAAACTTTTTTTTTCCTATCACAAATCTTTCTCTGTGAGGAATCAATAAAAATTTGCAGAGTCTGCATTATTTCCGGTCTCCAAATGATGAGTTTTATGAGTACTTTTATGTGCATAAAATCGTTTTCCAAAATATGTCGACCATATTCGCTGAAATTTTTTGAATCCCTGCTAAATATTGATTTTAATCATTCATGCGAAAATTGGTAAACTTTTACCACGACATATTCGAGCTCGGGTGGCCGAAACACTCGCACACACATACACGCACACACACGCGCGCACACGCAAACGCGCACATAGCTTAATTTGATATAACCAAGCCATAGTATTTTTTACGTTAAAAATTAGCAAACAGAACTTTTAATCAAAACAATGCTTTCTCTTAGAGAAAATTACCAACGCAGCAAAGAGTCAGGTGCAACGAGACTCTGCACTTTAATTTACGAACCTTATTACAGATAAAGAAACAAAGACTTAGAAATCTCCCAAAAAATATCTACGTCTACGTACGTTGCTTATTTACACGATCGTCCTCTACAGAATGCGGCTGTAATTAGACCAAACTCTTCCGCGGGTATCATGATAAAAAGAAGCCGTATGCTGACGGTTCACTCAGAAATCTGCACCTAAAAAAATCGCCATAAGAGATGCTGGAGAACAAATCTATGTGAAAGAAAATTCCGAAAGTGTTGAAGGTCGTTTATCACGGAGAATATTAAACAGAGAAACAATGCCTGGTACAAAAGAGACATCACGTAGAAATGTTTTGAATATTTTTCGCACTGAAGTTCACTTTAGGCACACCCGTTGCCCTCCACATCCGCCCGAATAACATGAATTGGCATTCAACCTGCAAATTGTATCTATATATAACACATAAATATATATAACCTTATAGGTTAATTTTTAAATGATTGCTTCTAACAGCAAATTGTAGACGGAATTGTTTTAATTTATATGAATATGTTGACTACGTTTCATTTGAATGCCAGTGTATGTTGTTTTGGCAGATACGCAGGGTAGCAGGTGTACAATAGTTATAAAACCTTATTATTGAATTTCTTATTATTCGAAAATTTAAATTATAGGGTAAGATACATTGTTTAGGTTATAAAGATCTGACGGATCTCTATTAACATATCACGTACATCCAATGGTAAAAATAACTTGGAATATAGCGGTCAAATTTTAGACGTTTTGCTACTTTTAACCAGTGTTTCAGAGTTGTTGAGTAACTCTTTCTAAGCTTTGCTCTTTGAAAGAATTATTATTCCAAGTTTGTAAATAATTTCGCTCCGGAGCGAAATTATTCTTAGATAACGGAGAATTGTATTGTGGAACGATTCTCTTGCTCCTGACGAATATCGCTCTTGCTTGAAGCAAAAGCTATTTTTCGGGAAAAGAATCGTGCCGGATACTCAGTGTCCGACTTTTCTTCTGAAAATGATTAGGGACCTAAGCAAACTTGAGTGAAAAAGGAGGCCCATTCACACCGAAACATGTGGTATCATCTGGACGGTACCCCACGTTTAGGGGCCCTAAATACTATGATAACCTAATTTGTCTAAAATAGAAAGCCCTAAAAATATGTAGGCACCCCTAAAAATAGGGTACCATCCATATGATACAACATGTTTTGAGGTTCCTAAACACTATGACAGCCTGTATCTTCTTCCCTTAACTTTGGAAAGATTTTATACTTTCTAGTAGATAAAATAAGGAACGATGTTTGTTTTTTATAAAAGAAATTAAATTCAAATAATTTAAATGATTATTTAGGTGCTTATGAAGTTACAGAAATAAATACTTGGGGATTTAGTAAGCAGGCAGAATTTACACATGTCTAAATACATAACATGTCATGCATTATGTGTTTGTATGTGTAGTTATTGTGCTTGATTTGTACGACTATCGAAAAAGTCATATAATGCAATAAATCGGAAAAGTACAAAATAAGAAAAAAGAGTAGAATTAAGGAGGGGGAGGTGGGGTGAGGTGATAAAATTAAAGGGGGCGGCCCATATGAACACATGTTTAAATGCACAATTATGTGTTTGTATGTGTACTTATTATGCTAGATTTGTACAACTATCGAAAAAGTCATGTAACGCAATAAATCGGAAAAGTACCAATTTAGAAAAAAGAGGGGAAATAAGGAGGGGGAGGGGGGGGGAGGAAGTGATAAAATTAAAGTAGGCGGCACTTATGTATAGTACACATGTTTAAATGCATAATTATGTGTTTGTATGCGGAGTTATTATGCTTGATTCTGAAAGAGTCATGTAACGTAATAAATCGGAAAAGTATATATTAATAAGAAAATAAAATGGGATAAAATAAAGGGAATGGGACGAGAGTGCGTGATTGAGTGCTCTCTAAGAATAATCAGTAAAATTTTCACTGTTTGTCTCAGTGAATGACATTTTCACTGATTAATCAGTGGTTTTCACTGAGAATCAGTGAATTATTTTGTCTAACCTTAAATTACTATTGAATTAGTTAATTTTACTATTAAATCAGTCAATTGTATTGCTAAAGCTCAAAGTCACTGGTAAATCAGTGAATTTCACTGTTGAATCAGTATCATTCGGAAATGTTGAGTAGTAAAACTTATATGATGCGGCAGGTTGGTGGGTTGTTGTTTATTAAAATGTATTTACAATTGTAATGCAAATAAACATTTACTTGTATTATAAATATACGTTTAATAACACTGATAGAGAAACCGGGGTTAATAATATGTATACAGGGCTAACTTGGAAACTATGAATATCTGGAGCACAAGTAATTATTTAGAGTTGTCGCTTGGATATTTAGACATATATAAAATTAAACAATTAAAAATATCTTTAAGTATTGAAAGTGGCATAGTACGTTTCTTACACATAAGAATTGTACACGTAATTATTGGGCACAATTTAGCATTGGTCAAATATATATATATATAATTTGACAAATGCTAAATTGTGTACAATAATTACGTGTATATTTCTTATGTGTAAGAAACGCTCTATGCCTTGAAATTGACTTCCACTTTTTTAAGTCATTTATAGATTATTCTACAGTTTTCTGTAAAAATTTTATATCGCTATAAGTTCAATATCTGAAGTAATGTCATAAGAAGGTGTCGATTACCGACAAAGATTCCTACTACATCACACACCCTTTTTGTTTTCTATTTATACAATAATTTCCCTGGTAGAACTGTTGGGCATAAAATGATCATAATATGCTGAATTTTATGCTAGATGATCATTTTATGCTGCATATTATGCTAATAAATCCCGCTACCTGGCGACATAATTATGACCATAAAATGCTGTAGATTATGCTCAATGGTATACCCAATAACTATGAGCATAATATGCTGTAAATTATGCCCAACGTTATGCTAAAGCTAAACAGGTTATGTTATTAAGTAGTTTGTTGTTATTAACTACTTTTGAAAAGTATACAGTCTTTTCACATTTTAAAAGAGTTTTTGCATACTTAGGTAACACCGGTAGAAGTCTGCGTCTCAAAATTTTAAGAAGAGCATCAACTGTCTTATGGGGCACACAATATAATACTGCCCATTCTTGTAACTCTTCTATCTCTCTAAATTCTTCATTTTGAAGCATAAAATATTCTTCCCTACATGTACTGTCACTGCTTGAATTATTATCACTTTTATTAAAAAATTTATTAAACTCATTATCACTATTATTGTCACTTTAAATAGTATTGGAGTCAGAAATCTGCAAATCATCTAAATTATTATCGTCACTTAAACTGCTATTTATTGGAACATTTCTCGAATCTTGAAATTCACTACACTCCTGAACAAGTTTATCTAATTTTTGACGCTTCACTTTTTTCGAATAAACTTTTTTTCGATTTTGCTTCATTATAAATCAAAAATCAAAACTAACCTAGCATAAAGATATAAAGCAGAAGTAGGCAACGGTCACAAATATACGCAATTACGCGCCCACCAGTGAGAGAGCATGAGAGAGAGAGAGAGAGAGAGAGAGAGAGAAAGAGAGAGAAAGAGAGAGATAGATAGATAGATAGATAGATAGATATACTTTTTATTC
Source organism: Gastracanthus pulcherrimus (assembly GCA_949152435.1). Classification (NCBI taxonomy): domain Eukaryota; kingdom Metazoa; phylum Arthropoda; class Insecta; order Hymenoptera; family Pteromalidae; genus Gastracanthus; species Gastracanthus pulcherrimus. The sequence goes on from OX424573.1 coordinate 141,523,884, forward strand.
ATCAGAAGACAAAATCTTACAATTTCATGTACATGTAGTTATAATTATAATTAAAAATATCAGTCGATTTAATATAATTGTTATCTTAACTTTCACTTATTGCATATTTCTTATTAAAATAATGATTCACTTTATCAGTTCGTCAGTTTATAAAATTTAAATGTAATGAACTAGTCACAGACAAATATCACAGAAAACGCTTCGTCAAAAAATAATAATACATAGAATAAAAAATAAATACAATAGAGATAACATATAAATATAAAAGAATACATACACATACTTTGCTAAATCTTTGCGTATACTATCACGTCTAAATTTAAAACACACTCATTCATAACACTTTAACAATCACGCTAATAAATACATTCACACCTAACTAACACTAAACATATTTAATAAATAAATAAATAAATTAATAAATAAATACGTCGAATAAATAAATAAACAAGATAAATAATTAAATTAAATAAATAAATAAATAAATTAATAAATAAATACGTCGAATAAATAAATAAACAAGATAAATAATTAAATTAAATAAATAAATAAATAAATTTAAATAAATAAATAAATAAAATAAATAAATAAATAAATAAATTTAAATAAATAAATTTAAATAAATAAATAAATTAAATAAATAAATAAGTTTAAATAAATAAATAAATTAAATAAATAAATAATTCAAATAAATAAAAAGCCTAAATAAATACTCGACTCGTTTTTAATTTCTGAACATACTCTTCACCATGTAATTGCTTAAGGTGCCTGCTAAACGCCGTTTTAAATTTACAAAAAGATGGCAGGCACCTCACACTGCTCGGGAGCGAGTTCCAGAGGTGCGCACCTTGAACTCTGAATGAGAAAAGGCCCTTATCGGTGCGCGACCCCGGAACCGAGAGCTCTTTCATACCACCCCTACTTGAAGTCCTGGCCTGGTTTTTTTCAAAGAGGGCAGTAAGATACGGTGGCTGCCGCATGACAACCGCTTTGTAAAGCAGCAGCCCCATAAAATACTCCCTCCTCACCTTCAAATCTAACCAGTCCAGTTTTTTCCTGTAGGCGGTGATATGCTCATCCCGCCTAACACCACATATGTATCTCACACATGCATTCTGTAGACGTTGTAGTCGTGTCTGGAGCTCCCCTGACACATCAAGAAGAACCACTGAGCAATAATCTAAGTGAGGTAGTACCAGTGCACATGCCAGCTGCTTCCTCAGTATCTCTGTGGTGCTTGAACGGAAAAGTTTTAAGCTATACAGAGCCCTATTTACCTTTCTACTGACCGCATTCAGTTGCGGCTTCCATGTCAACCCTCCGTCCATCACCACGCCGAGGTTGGTGACTGTATCGACAAAGGGAACGTGTACACAGGTCTGTATCTCAATGCCTTGCAAGTCAAGGTTCTGAACCTGTTTGATGTTGTGATCAGATCCAAAAATGATCGCCTTTGTCTTGCCGACATTGAGGCGCAGGCCAGATGACGTTGCCCAGTTCGACACTGCTTGTGCTACAGCCGACATGCGACCGATACCATCACGAAGACCCTTCAGAGTCACTTGTGTGTAGGTTTGCAAGTCGTCAGCGTAAAGTATGTGTTCGACACCATCTAAGTCGAGTGCGTCTTGTAAGTCGTTTATGTACAGGCTGAAAAGCAGGGGTCCCAGGTCTAAGCCCTGTGGAACGCCAAGATTGGTGGTTAGCCAACCTGAATCCCCGTTTGTGATTGTGACGACTTTCTGTCGTCTCCCCATGATATATGACTTAAGCCACAGGAGAACACTCCTGGAGAATCCCATGCGCATCAGCTTACGCAGCAGTTTAGTGTGTGAGATGGTGTCGAATGCTTTGCTAAAATCAAACATTAACAAAATAGTCAATAGTTTTGTTGTTGTTGGTAATGCCTGATCTTATGTCCTCCGTCAGTTTCAGTAGTGCTGTCTGTGTACTGTGATTCTGTCGAAAACCAGTCTGCATCGGGTCCAAAGTATTATTTTCTCGTAAGAAGTCAGTTATTTGGTCGTGTACGATTTTTTCAAGGACCTTAGAAAGGAAACTCAGTAGGGCAATTGGTCGGAAATCTGACACCGTAGATGGGACAGGCTTCTTCTTCAAAGGCACCAACTGAGCTCCCTTCCAAGCTCCCGGAAAAATGCCACTGGACAGAGAGGAGTTAAAGATCTTAACAATATGATCTCCCCCAAACGGAGAGCCTTAGCCACTATACTTTGGGGAATGTCGTCTTCCCCTCTGGCTTGTGATGAGAAGTGGGCAACAGCCAGAACCACGTCCGAGAAGCTGACTTCTCGGAAAACGAAGAGAGAGAGAGAGAGAGAAAGAGAGAGAGAGAGAGAGATAGAGAAAGAGAGAGAGAGAGAGAAGAGAGAGAGAGAGAGAGAGAGACGCACACAGACAGAGTTTTGCCCGGAAAACGCCGTATTCAACTTCACAGAAACGCAATTGTATTTTCTAATTCTTTTTAACATTATTTAAATATTATTATCAATTTACTAAATTAATGTAGACGTGAAATAGATTAATAATTTATTTTTAGGCATAGTAAGGTTATGTTGTCGATGTTTGTCAATCGTTCAGCATAATATGCTTATAATTATGCTTAATTTTCTGCTTATAATTATGCTTAAAATTATGGTCATAATTATAACCATTCATCATAACTTATACTCAATTTTCTTCCAGGGTTATTTCATGAAAAACTACGAGTTGCCTACGCCTCGTTTTAGACTAAGTAATATTTTGCCTAGCCTTTGAGAAAACCTTGAATTACTAATTGAGTCAGTGAGCTTTTTCTTCACTTATTGAATCAGTGGCTATTCACTTTTTCGCAGTGGAATACTTTGCACTATTTGAATCAGTGACTATTCACGTTTTCGCAGTGGAATACTTTGCACTATTTGAACCAGTGCCTATTCACTTACAATCAGTGAATTTTCACTGATTCAGTCTTAGAGAGTGTGTTGTGAATAAGAACGTCAGCGAATGTGTAAGTATGTGATTAAGTGAGTGAGAGAGCGAATGCACAAGTTCCCCAGAACTCAAGTTCTTAAGTGAGTGAGTGAGCAGTTGAATAAGTGAGTGTTGGAATAAGTTAACATGTCAATAAGTAAATGAGAGATTGCATGCCTAAGTATGTAAGTGAAGGAGTGAGTGATTTAGTGAGTAAGTACGCGAGGAAGTGATCGAATATGAAAGTGAGTGAGTGCGCATATGAGTACATCAGATTGTACATGAGTAAGTGCATGCGTTAGTGAGTAAGTGTAAATGAGTACGCGAATGCAAGAATGTGGGCATGTATGATTGAGTGAGTGCATGAGTTAGGATGCGTACATAATTGAGTGAGAGCATGCGTGAATGATACAGGAATAAAGTGCGAAAGTGAATATTAGAGTGAAAAAGAGTGCAAAATATAATTTGAGTGTGAGAGTATGAAGAGAAAAACACTAATTATTTGCTTCTTAATATACACACACTGACCGTGCTACCACGCACCCCACTATCCATGCATCCCATTACACACTCTACTATCTACGTACTTTACTATCCACACACCTTTACTAAAATATGAGGTTTTCTCTCAAATAAAAAATATGAAAAAGTCACGTAATTGAATAGTCCCTTATTTACGTAGAAAATTATCGGAATTCTGATCTAAAACGATTGTAACTTTCTCAGATTTGGGGTTTGCTAATTACAAATACAATACATTTGATAATAAATCAATTGAGAAAATGTATTAAAATTTCATGCGATTTTTTACATTATTTTACAACTGAAAATGATTTTTATTTTTTAAGTGAGGACCCTTTGATTCACATATTTGGATATAAAATCATCATTTAATCTTCTCTTCTTAAGCATATTGTTTAATACTGAAGTTGAAACTACATAACATGATTATCAATCATATGATTTATATTATAAGAAATGCGTATAAAAATATTGTGTACAGAAAATATATTAATATCTATTTCCTGTATTTCGTATGGACGTAGGTATAGCTGACATAAAAATGTGGCGCGCGTAGCGCGCCTGACATGCCTAGGTTGTTAAAAATAAAATTGGGTATATTAAACATATTTTGAAAGATGGCAGAAATAATTATCTCCTGTTGATGCCCCTTAATCCTTCAGAGCAATAAAATAAAAATATTACCTCTATTGTTTATTCATCGCGGGATTATATTGTAATTTTTAGCCGAGTTTAAAAAGGTTATCAATTCGTCCGGTATATCTTTTATATCTGCAGATCACGCATAGCTTCCGGTGCACCGATGCAACGGTGCACCGATTTTGAATATTTATTTATCTAATAAAGTATATCCCATACAAATTTTTGGGTGATGCTAAAGCCACCCGTCACCGATAATTACAGGGTCCCACTATTTCCATTTAATTTTTAATTTTTAGTAAATATCCCTCTGAAATGTGATTATCTTAATCAAAAACAACAACCTTACAGAGTGATAATTTCTCAAAATTGAGAATTAAATGGAAACAGTGTTTCCCCATATTTGTCAGTAACAGGAGGGTTTAGCATCTCCTTAACTTGAAACTGGGCAAATACTACCAATATCGGCTAAATAGAAATTTGGTGTCATCATTTTTCTCATCATTGTTTCATGAATGTTGGTGCATAACTTCGTTCCAGACGTGTTAATTACGATAATTCTCGTTTTATCAGATAGAGTATGTTCCATTGGTGGTCCTATATAAATTTCGAGTTGGTTTTAGGCGAGTACTACCAATACTGTACAATACAAATTTTGTGTCATCTTTGTTTCGTAAATGTGGTCGCATAATTTCTTACCAAATGTATCGATTTGAATAACTCTTTCTTTAATTAATAGTACAGAGGGGGATGAGGTATTTCTGGTAACCCATTACAATTTTGAATAGATACTGGGCCGATACTATCAGAATTTGCAACTTTTTATCATTTCATCGTTGCTTTGTTTGTTGAATTGGTTGCTTTCACCTCATACTTTCCTTTTTATATGTACTAAGAAAATATCGCCGATGCCTCTGCTGCCGCCGTGTACGAATCGAGTCCAGGAATCCATTATAATATTTACTTCTGGTCTGGACCGATAGTCCATGAATTTGTGGTTCTTACTTCCGGTCTTAGTAATTGAAAATAAACCAATTCGAAAAACTAAAAAGTATCAAGTAATAACTTAAAAATATATATATGTACAAAACCGTCTTCAAACAAAAACAAAGAATAAAATTACGTGAGCTCTAAAAAGTATGAAATAATCGTTTTTATTATAGATTCAAATTCAAATAATAACTTTTTTGAGTCGACGCCAAAATTTTAACCAATACGCGAATTTCTTTTCTTAAACAATTGATCGGAACTTATCATGCGAAAACGAGTATTCTTCAGACTTTAAATCAAAGTTGACCAGCTTAGATCTGGGTTAACCAAATTCCATAATAATGCCACATAAGACAGCGCAAAAACTGGAATAAACTTTCTCAAGATTTAAGAAAAATTAAAAACTTAATCTTTTTTCAAATTAAAACTCAAGAATTGTTGCTAAAATATTATTAAAAACATATTAAAAACGACTATCTTTTTCAAATTAATTATGCATTGATCGGTGCCACCACTGTCATTTTGTACCTTAATTCTGTGTTGAGGACTGAATGCCCGTTGAATATTAAATAAATAAATAAGAAACAGACATTTTTATACTTAAATTATTTAAAATTTTGGCGCTGACTTAAAAAATTTGTGATTTCAATTTGAATATATAATGAAAAGGGCTATTTCATACTTTTTAGAGCAAAATTAATTTTATTCTTGATTTTTGTTTGAAGTCGGTTTTATTTCTCTTTTAAACGTTATTATTGATGATTCAACATGAAACTTTCATAAAAACTCCAAAACATTATATTTTGGAATCACTTTACATCCAAAAATTTTTATCAATAAAATTCATAAAAGATTGTAGAAAAGTTATTTATTTACCTATTTATGTAATTTACTGCATTCATTTCAAGAATGTCATAATTTGTAGTTTACTTAAAAGTTCCAAGTCGATTCATAAATAATTGGGTTAAAAAGCAATTATCTAACATTATATTTAAAAAGATCGTAGCATAATTTCTTTATAAACTTCGAGAGTTTTATTAATATCTTAAAATTAAAAAAGTTAACGCTTCAAAGTTTATCTTGACATCACGATCATACGATGGCACCTTCGAAGTCGTTGTATTTGTGATGTCACAAGGGAACTTTACAATGCCGTAACTTTTTTGATTATAATTTAATTCAAAAATTCAAAATAAATTATCAATCATCAGCTTATAATTTCTTCCAATCGGTTTCGTACCGAAAGAAAACAAAACTTTTATTTTGTACCCAACTGCTCCTATATTCCCATTAAATAAGCGATAGTGATAACATTTTTATTTTTCTGCTTTGAAATATTAAGAGCCGTTGAACAAAGATATTTATGTAAAAAAAATTGGCCTTCAAAGGCTAAGAAGAAAATTTTAATTAAACTTTGAATATTTATGTTAATTTTCTAAATTTAATACTAACTTATTCATTAATATAATAATTTCATAATAATTTTTATGATAATAATAAAGTAGAAAAATAAAGTTTACTTTAACGCAAGAGAAGAAGATGGAGATGTGCATATAAAGAGAGTAGAGGAGACTTGCCCAGTACCGTCCCCAGCCGTTTCTCTCTTCCACTGCTAGCTGCAAGCCCTTAACCCTCAAGTACACTGCATATAAACATTACGTTGGTATACCGCTGGGTCACGCAGGCCCTGTCCATTTTTAATCGCTTGTATCGTGGACAATATAGCATGAATTCCAATGTTTCTCTTTTTAAATCGATACCCCAAAACCTGAAAAATAAGATATAATAATAACAATATGTAGCTAAAATTTATCTTCAAATTTTTGCAACAAAGATATTTGTAAAATATGAATTAAATCTTTTTTATTAAAAAAAGCAAACTATTGTTTGAAAAAATTGTAACTTTCTTGCAAAAACAGATAAAAAGGTTTTATACTAGCAATGCAAAAACTTCATGACTTGAGCTTTACGAAAAAAAAATATGTCAGAACGAGTAGTTGCAAAAAGTATAATTATTGCAAAGTCAATTTAGCAACATTTACAAGCGTACTCATCAAGAAGAGTGTCATACCTATGGGCAACGATTTTTTATGAGGCTTTGGGAGTTATTTTTTGATACCTAAAAATGAAGCCTATGACCTCCAATTTATGCCAATGGGCCCTTATATTTCAGATATGAGCTATTTTACTTAGAATACGAGGTCTGTCCCAAAAGTATCCGACCTACGTTCATATCTTCGCGCGGAGAGACTCAGGCGACCTGTGGAGGGTACGAACGTCACCAGCAACTCCTAACCTTCTCGTCAGTAGCCTGAGATACCGATGAAACGCCTTAGTTCCCGCGCAGCGTGTATTTGTTTACAACGACTTTTTTGTGTTGTCGCAATTTGCTTATTGCTAAAAATGGCAGAACGAACCGAACAGCGAATTTGCATAAAATTTTGCTTTAATCTCGGTAAAAGTTGTGCGGAAACTATTGAAATGTTGCAAAAGGCCTTTAAAGATGAGTGTATGGGCAAAACACAAATAAAAGAGTGGTATAGGCGGTTCAAAAGTGGCCGACATCTGTTGACAGTGATCCTCGTTCATCAAGTCAATGTTGATTGTTTTTTCGATTATGAGGGCGTTGTGCACCACGAATATGCCCCTACAGGCCAGACAATCAATAAAGAGTACTACGTTGAAGTTTTGAAAAGATTACGTAATGCAATCAGGAGAAAACGACCGCAACTTTGGGAAACCGGTGACTGGCTTCTTCATCACGACAATGCTCCAGCGCACGCATCAAACCTTGTGCAGCAGTATTTATTGAAACACAGTGTTGCGCAGCTCCACCAGCCTCCATACAGTCCTGATATAGCTCCCTGCGACTTTTGGCTGTTTCCTCGATTGAAAATGCCGCTTAAAGGACATCGATTCGACAATAAACAGACTGTTAAACTAATGCGACGAATGCACTAAAGGCGATTCCGAAGTCTGACTTTCAAGAGTGCTTTAATAAGTGGAAACATCGATATGAGCGTCTTGTTCAATCAAATGGGGACTACTTTGAAGGATGCCACCCCCGGATGACGAAGAATAAATCAAGCGCCGAGAAATCGAGGTAGGTCGGATACTTTTGGGACAGACCTCGTATACGTTATTTTAGTGAAAAAAGGTACATCTTCTTGTGATAATAACTATGTATGTATCAACACTAGAAATAATAGTCCGAATGATAATAAAATTAGGCGAAAAGAGCTTTATTTTAAGCTTTGTTTCATTTAAAAATATTACTCTGGTGTAAAGTTATTAACAATTGAAAATGACGAAGGAGAATGTATGAAAAATCAACGTATTTTTAATCGTTACATTTCCTCAAATATTTATGTATTTTCCGTCATAATTTTTAATTATTAATAACTTTAGACAAGGTTGATATTTTTAAATGAAACAAAGCTTAAAATAAAGCTATTTTCGCCTACTTTTATTATCAGTTGGGTCGTTTATTCTAATGTTAATACGTGCATTATTAACACAAAAAGAGGTACCTTTTTTCACTTATATAACTTATATCATAATTCATTTCTAGGTATCAGAAAACATCTCCCAAAGTCTCATCAAAAATCATTTTTCAAAGGTATGAAACATTCTAGCACGTCGTTCGTTTATAAAATGTATTTGATAAAACAAGTGTTTTATATATGCTAGGCTATAAATATACTTTATTTATAATAGATATTTAATTATATATAATTCATAGACCTGGAAAATCCCGGGAAAACCTGGAAAACATAAAAAAAAATTTCATATTTCTGCGAAATAGTTGGGGAAATAATATTCGGAATGTAAAAGTAAACAATACTGAATTTATTTATTTTTACAATCATACATAATATTCTTAGTAATTATTAATAATTGTAACGCGCTTTCATGGTTAGAACAAATTTTGTTGTGTGCTTATTGCAAATATATGGAACGTAAGGATGTTCACCGGCTAATCGATTAATTATATATTTGCTTTAATTTTTGACAGAATGTTATTAATAGTATTATCTATGCACCCGCAAAACTGTACAAACCGTGCCGGTACCAAAATGGAAATATTCAATGTCAAAGTTGCGAACTTTAACACGTATAGGTTAAGGGGTAGCACCACTTAAGGATTTTTAAAGAATCGATTTTTTTCGGCTTAAACAATACTTTAGGGTCATAAAAATAATATGCAATTGGTCCTATAGTGTCAAATAATTTTTAAAAGGTTTAAATATTGATTTTGCGGCAACGCCTCGGACCGCTCGCTGGGCCCGCTAAATGAGAGCGCGCGGCGCGTTCTGATTCATCGCTTTTGTATTGATTTCATCTATCGGAATAATAGAAGACCTTGTTACTTACAGAGCCAAAGGTTCTTGAGATTCCTCAGGCATCCTGCAGGGTACGCTAATACTGAAATTAGCTTGTATCTGTGTGTATATGTGTTAGTACAGCTGTAACGTGACTCCGTGCACACGCTTCGATTTGTATTTCTGCTGATTTTTCGTTTTTATATATTTATGTATTACAAATTTCGTTGATTTTAAGTGAACAGTGTGAAAATTATAAACAATATGAGTAGTGAAAGACCAGTTTATGATGGCAAGAAATCGACGAAGGGGAATAAGAGTAATTTGAAGAGACCGAAAATTTCAAAGCGGCGGCCAAGTAACCGTTATGAAATGGAGAAGCCAAGCGTCGAGGCGGTTGGCACATCGGCTCGAAAATTATCTACCATCGATCCTGATGACTTTGAAGTAGATGAAGGCTTTGCTTATCGAATTCTGAATTTTTTAACCGTGTTTACTGCTATATCGCAAGTTGTTGTGTGCAAAAAGTGCAAGTCAGATGTGACATTCACCGAGTGTGGCTTGGATTTCAAAATTGTTACTTCATGCCAAAACTGCGACAACATTTCTATCCCTTCTTCACCATTCATTGAAAAAGCATACGACATTAATCGTACAATGATTCTTGCTATGCGACTACTGGGAATAGGATTGAATAGAATAATAAAATTTTGCGCGTTCATGGAGCTCCCGCGGCCAATTTTTCAATCATTTTACGATAAAGTTGTGCAGAAGATTGCTGTCGATGCAAAGGAGGTTTGTGAGCAAAGTATGAAAAATGCAGCTAAAGAAGAGAAGAAAAAGGAAACACAAGTGGTATTATAGTATCTGGCGATGGTTCGTGGCGCAAACGAAAAGAAAAGTGACACGGATGAGTACAAGGAATGGCTCGAAACCCATGAAAACGAATGCCAATCGAACCATGACGGTTCGGCGGGAAAAATGGAAGTGGATGCTGTTATTGAGATGTTCCAGCGCTCAGAATCTTTACACCAACTTATATATGCCAATTACGTCGGGGACGGTGATTCAAAAACTTTTAAAGGTATCGTAGACTCGCAGCCCTATGAAAATTTGTCAGTAACGAAGAAAGAGTGCATCGACCATCCGAAATTTAAAAAATAAAACTAAAGGTCAAGGAGGAAAGGGCAAGCTCACTGGTAAATTAATCGACGAATTGTCGATTTATTATGGTCTAGCAATACGTAGAAATTATGATTCTATAAAAAATATGCGCAATGAAATCTACGCAACGCTAGACCATAAATTATCGACGAACGACAAATCGAAGCACGAGAGATGCCCGCGCGGCGAAGATTCATGGTGCTCGTAGTAGAGGGCCCAAGCCACTGCAGATTTGAATTATAAACCCAAGCCAGCAATGTCGCAAGAGGTATTTGAAGCAATTTTTCCTATTTATGCTGAATTGAGCAGCGACGATCTGCTTACTCGTTGCCTCGGCGGATATACGCAAAACAGCAACGAGAGTTTCAACTCAATCGTGTGGTGTATGGCTCCGAAATCAGTCTCCAGTGGCAAGCACGTTCTTGATACTGCAGTATATATTGCCGCAGGCATTTACAACGATAGCCTGTGAAGCATCATGAAGCTTATTCAGAAATTAGGCCTTAAAATAGGACCAAATTGTTTCAATTTCTGCATTGAAACTGATGAGCGGCGGATCAAGTTTTCCGAGCGGTCGCTTACAGCCAAGAAGGCCCGATTAGATTCAAAATCGATGACAAAGGAAGAGGAGGAGGCAAATATTAATTTGGATAGCCAAATGTATGGTGCAGGCATCGCAGATTAGAGGTAAACAAAAAATATCGATGATTTAAGTGCATGTAAAACTTTAAACGCGTTTTTCTCGAAACAGGTTTTTTCAAACTAGGAGACCAGATTACTCGTAAACTATTGCATGGATTGGAATGACATTTTTACTGTAGCTTCACTAATAGATTCTCTAAAGAAGTACATAGCCGTTTTTCGATTGAATGTAAATTTTTTTTTATAAACAGTTTACATCGTTTTTTTTTCGAAAAATCGACCTTTTTTCAGAAGTGTGCCATTTCTACAAAAATTGAAATAAAAAAATACCCTACGTACTTCCAAAGTTAACGTTATATAGATTAATAATTTCTTTGGTTTTTTGTTCCAGGTCTCATACTTTCCGAGAAAAGTGTTCTCCCGTTTGGAGGTTTGAGAAAAAGGCTTCTCACGATATTTGCTGTATAGCCGCCATTTTGTATTTAAATATAAAAAAAATATATTTTTGTACCTCAATATATGTATAGTAAACCCTCAAAAAAGAAATTTGATCCCTTTTTTCCTACTCTTGTAAAAAATCGTACAAATTAGGCATTTTTTCGGGCCGCTAGAGTGGTATTACCCCTTAAGCGTGTGTTAAAGAGACATTTTAATTTATAGACGCAGAAATTAATTATATATTTCTCTGAAAAAGTAATATGTTGTAGAGGATTACTAACTATATTACGTAAAACAAGAAAAACTATGGTTAGCGATGCCATTTCAAAGAAATGACTAAGTAAACATTGTTGCCTGTGTTATTAGTATATCTATATTGTGGTACAGCCTATAGAAAAGTTTATACCGCACCTTAGTTTTCTGCCTTATTTCAAAACTTTTGTGCTGCTTTTAATATTTTAACATTTTAATTTATGAAATGAAGACATTAAGTTATAAGTAATGCCGTTTAATAATGATTTGAAATATAAATTATCTTTTTAACCTTATTGTCACCGGTTACCTACCTTAAGTTACAAAAAAGGTTTACCTGTATGTCCAGCGAAAACGGACAGAATGAGCAACCTTTTCCTTTAGTCATTTCATTGTTGGGAATATTTTCGCGAGGATCCTTATCTTCGGAAATTCCAATAATTCCAACGGAAATCTGCCGTGCTCCAAAAAACTTACACTCTTAATTATTTTCAGCTGTTCTAAATTATCATATAAACATATATTATTTCGTATTTAGCATTTTACATTAAATTTTTAACTATTTACTTGTATTAACTTTTCGATGTTGTGTGATTTTCTAACAATCGTACACGGCTAGGTCTCTGAGACCCTTTACAAAACTTCCGACGCTGATGCTCACTTGACTAAATCGCACGAAATGCCGTGACTCTACAGTGTAAGTATGTAGCAGTGGAACTCTTCTAGTTTTTCTCCCATTGTCCCGAACCCCTCTCCCACTACATATATAAAGAAAGGCTATACGTTTTACGAATGTGCAGGGTTATACAGACCCTGCAGTGTACTTGGATATTAAGTACGGTAATCTATTACATATTATAGTGCTATTAAACATATTCCGAGATCATTGGTTTAAATTCAAAGCTGCAAAAGTTGTTCGGACAAATAGTCGTTAGGCTAATTTTGCCAGCGTCAAAAGTTAATTTTAAAAGATTAGAACTTATCGTGCAAATAATTTTGTGTTTTTATAACAATTTATACATAATGTTTAAACCATTATCGGATAAAAAAATCTCGGTGTCCCGATAATTCCTTGCCTTCGCGCAATATTATCTAAATTGGTATTTTTTTGTATTTAAAGCTTTTTAATATATCAGTAACTTAAGTTATATTTTAAAATACTCTTGAATTTTCCATTTTATTTTTGAGCTGAAAATGTCTACAATTGAATACAATATTGAAAATAAACGGAGAAGAATGTAAGAAAAGCCATAAAATAACGATTAATAAATGAAATAGATAGATAGATAGATCAAATGCTAAAGATATTCGTAATAAAAATACTAGTTTTCAACATGTGAATGTATTTTTAGTATGATTAGTTGATGTACTTAAAAAGGCTCATTCGAGGAATGCGTTCCATATTTTAATTTTAATTTTCTTCTACATAGTAAAATGTTACAGCCAAAATAGCTATGGGGGGCGGTACTGGTCACATCTCCCCTAATAGGGAGGAAAGGTAGAACAGGGAAAAGGAAACAGACAATAGAAGATGAAAGGAACAAAGACAGAAAGAGAGAGGAGCCCCCCCCCCCCCCCCCCGTCTCACTCTCTCTCACTCTCTCTCGATCATTTAGAAACACAGAGAGGGATAGAGAAGGAGAGAAGGGCTCACTGAAAACTTGACTTAATGCAAGTGGAAAGGTGAACAGTCAAATAAGAAGAGGAAAAAGCAACACAAGGATCGTCAGATGGAGGGGGGACTGAAAGTTGAGGGGGCACCGGTAACGGTAGATACGCCATTGGCGAATATATTCTCACATCTGTCAGTGGAGGTTTGGCTCCTTACCTGAAGTTCTTCTCTCGCTCTCTCGCACACTCTGTCTCTCTCTGTCTCTCTCTCTCTCTCTCTCTCGCTCTCTCTCTCTCTCTCTCTCCCTCTCTCTCCTTCTACACCGAGCAGCAGCGGCACAGAAAGAACCCCGCGGAAGCTCAGTTGGCTTCGTTTGCTCTCGGCGTGAAAACGTCAGGCCCCCGGGGACTGTTTCTCTTGCGAGCGAGTCTGAACACAGTATAGGTATAGCCGGAGAGTGAGAAGAGAACATAAAGTCGAGCGAGCGAGCGCAAGCCCGGCCAGTAGGCCGTGCGCGTTTCCAGCCGATCAATCGTGCACCGATTCGATTGCCGGAGAATACCTTTTTGCTGCCAATAAAACAAGCGTAAGAACCGTGAAGCTTTTTGCGCGATTGTGTAAGTTCTACGCGATTTGAATGTGGCTCACAAAGACTCTTAATTAGTGGCCCTTTTTGCAGCAACTATTACGTATCTCCGTAGATTCAGGTAACGACAGAGTGTGTAAGTTCTGTACGTTAGACAACTTCGGGACTTTAAATTTTTTTGCTCTTGGAGGACCGTTTGGTGGAGTGTATTCGTTTTTTTCTCTACAACGGTCGTACATATTTGCGAAGGATGCGAACATTCGGCGATGGAACTTGGATCTGAAGTGTTCGCGCAGAATCGACGGAAGTGACGTCAGCGCGCGCAACACCCGCGAAACGCTTCTGCAAGCAGCTAATGGTACGTATATACCTAAGCGACTATTACGAAAGCGAAAATTCTTTTGATTTTGTGATTGCTCCAGCGCGAGGCAGTTTGTACACATAAGCGCGTTTATACGCGCACTGTATAAAATCAGCAATGAAATGCATACTGTGCCCCAGTGAATTTACGAGACGAATTTGCGTTTTTAAATAGAGTTAAAGTTAATACTAGTGATAATGATAATTTTCTTACATTGTTCAAGTCAATTTACTATTTACAACAAATTGTGTTTGATAATAATATAATAGTGATAGTAAAAGTAGTAGTAGTTATAAAAGTATTCTGAGAACAATTTGATGAATAGATGAATATTTTTGACATATTTAACGCATAAAATGATAAAAGAAATATTTTTATTTCAAATTTCTTTTTAAACTCGTAATTATTAAAAATAAGCACTAAATGTTGACCATTTGGCTCCAAAATCTAATTAGTTCTACATTAGGTCATACCTGATATACCTCCAAAATTTCTGTGGAAAATACAAAAGCCTTGGATTGGAAAGTTACGGTGACGACAAAAATCTACCACATACGTACGCACATACGCGTACACACATACACACATACACATACATACATCCATACATACGTAAGTACATACATGCACACATACAGACAGACATTTTTGTTAAACCTTTATTTTTTGATTCAGCAACCTCATAAACATAAATTAATAAAAATTAGGAATTTCAAAAATATCATCGTTACAAAGCTTTCTCATTGAGAAAGCAATAAATATAAACGATAACAATCATAGTTCTCCAAAATGTTTAATTTCCATTATATACAGAAGTATAGAATTTATATACAATTTTGTAAAAATGCAACAGTAGCTCTCGAGTTGTGCGAGTAACTGAATGGTTACTTGATTTTTAAAGGAGAAGAAAAAAGGGGAAATACATTTTTGATTGAAGATGAATAGGTAGCGGGCGATAGCGTCATTCGTATAACGAATATATATCACGTGCTGGTTTAATGTGCAGAGTATATTAAAGCTCAAGTTTATTGCCTTTAAATATTAAATAGATAATAGATCTTTGAAATGTTATTTCTACTTTACTAAATTATGCATTTTTTGGCTATATTGTAGAATGACATCAATTTTTTGCTAAATCTTTGCTAATCATAAATACAGGTTTTTGCAATTAGATATTTCAAATTATTTTGTATTTTTTTTATTTAAATAAAGGTATCGACCTCGACAGTTTTATTCTAAAAAGGAAGTAATGGTCTGGATTAAGATGAAAAAAAATGTAAACCTTACGAGACACATTTTGTTACGTATATGTCTTATCAAAAAAAGCATTAATTCTAACGAGTCTTTTATTTGAAGGAAACGTCTTATGATCGTAAATTATTCATTGAATTGAAACTTATTGTTCTTATTTTAAAAAAGATTCAAAATAAGAAGGAATTTTAAAGATTAATCGATATCATTTTCTTTTTGATTCAATATGGCTTTCATGTTGGAGAAAATTAGTAAAAGTCTAAATGTAAATCAAATGCAGAGTGTATTCGCTGTGAGCACGACAGATATTGTACACAAAAATGGCGCCATCTTATGCTCACAGCGAATAGAGTTTTTGAGTTACGTTATTAAAAATACTATAACAGTTTAAATTAATAAATTAGGACAAATAATATTGGAAATATTATTTAAGATGATTATAATATTAGAAATACATACATTTTTTACATAGCACATCAGTCACCATATTATTAAAAATAAAATAATCAATGCAGAAACAATAAGATCAAATAAGAATTAACGATAAAAATTATTTGTAAAGCTTATTCTTACATCAATAAATCATTCAAAAAACGTACATAGCTTATGTTTTTGATTTAATTGATTCTTGGCTTTTATTCATTCAGTCTCTATACGAATGTTGACAAATGCTCCAATACCATGAAACGTGACTGTCATAACAACGTTTAACTATGACACTACGCCTCAGTATACCGGCTAAAGTCGAAATTAATATTTTAAGTGAGTCTTCATGAATTTATGAATTGCCTTTCAACATAATATTGCTGTCGTTTTTCTCATTATCTGTCATTTCTCAATACATTGTATTGTATCTACTTTATAATCAAATTCGCTGTAACATACAGCGCATATAATGCTATTAAGGGGGCAAGCCACTTTTGAACCTGTAAAAATGCATTAATTTTAAACGTTAATAAATTTCTAATTTTTATTGAGACAAACTTTGAATCTATTTGTTTCAAAATAGATTATATTTACCTACAAATTAAGTCCTGGTAGACTTAATTTTATCAACAAAAGCATCATTATGTCCCTTCTCCGCTGAGACTTTAAGTGAGTCCCGCTTTAAATTTAAATGTTAGATATTATTGATACTGTACCAATCAGGCTATTTCGAAGAACGCATTCGGTAGAGTATATTTTTCTTTATTTTTTACAACTTAACAAATTTTGTTTACATGAATAGAATAAATATTATTCAACATTAAAAGTTGAAGCAAGACGCACTTAAAGTCTCAGTCGAAGAAAAGTTCATTTACCAAGGGTTCCAGTTGCTCCGGTGGACCATCTTACATGATCCGGCTTTGAAATGTTTGTTTCTAATGTGGCTATGGTCGAAGTGGAGTAGAATTTTGAGAAAATACCTCATTTTTTTATTATAGTTAAGAATAGTTAAAAGTAAATAGAAAAAATGAAAAAATAATGATATAAAGTATGTAAAACATTACTTATTCAATTTAATTCTAGTTTTTTCAAAATTCTACTCCACTCCGACCATAGCCACATAAAAAATAAACATTTTAAACCCCGGATCATGTAAAATGGTCCACCGGAGCAACTGAAACCCTGTGGTAAATTAACTTAATGAGGAAGGATGCTCTTGTTGATAAAATTAAGTCTACCGGGGCTTAAACTATAGGTAAATATAATATATTTTATGCCCATCTGAACGAAAATGGTCATTTTTTTCCCTGAAAAGCGAGACTAAAATTGTACTTTTTTCCCGCATTTGACTTCACTAGAAACTAGTCCAAATTCCTTTATTTCATCAAGTTCTACCAATAATCTTGATTTTCATTTGTCTTTTAACAATATTGTCTTTTGACAGTCCGTTAGTCCCGCTTTCCAAGTCAAAAAGTGACCACAGTTGAGATGGACATAAAGTACTATATGTAACTCGAGAAAAAAGTCGATTTTTCCCTCGCATGCAACTACCCTCGCTTCGCTTCGCTCGCTCGGGCAATAAACTCACCCACGGGATAAATATTCGACTTTTTACCCTTCTTACATAATGTACTATTTCATCATACGTGCGGGAAAAATGACACTTTCCGTGACAGTTTTGCATATGCTAAATGGTCAATAATATCCGTAGTGCCTTTTGACCATTTAGTGCACACAAAGCCCCCACGCAATATATGTTATACTCCCAGCACTTACGATAAAAAATAGTGTGTGAAACTCGTGCGGTGTAGTGTCCAATAGCGCCACTTGGGCGATATTTCACTACGTTCGTGCGCCAACACATCCGCGTACGCTATTGGTCATTATACCGCACTCGTTACATAAGGTAAATGTTTCAATTTCTGCTCACGTCCCTATTTCTAATCACTCGAAGTTTTTCTGTTATTATAGATATGAAGGTTGTTTTAATATATATTATATCCAAGATATCTATACCTTTTTAGTATTACAACTAAAACCTGGAGTGCTGAATTAAAAATATTGTAGATTCTAATTAAAAAACTTGATAATAGTGATAGTTTGAGGTTAGACGCAGATGCATTCTGCATGTCCCTATTTCTAATCACGAAAAAATAACGTTTTAGTTGTATTTATACAATAAGTACACTGTTTTCTGCGTATGCATCGTGAAGTATTTACGCTTATTAACATACTAATACAATAAAAAGATACAAATCATATGAATGAACTCTATAAAATCAACGGTGATCAGAAATAGGTACAGATCGAAATCACCGCTTTTTGCTGTGAGCAGAAATAGGTGCATTTTTGCATACGCCTTTTAATTGACTATTATTAATATTTAAGTTTTTAAAATGAATATTACGCCTTTACATTGTATTGTCCGATTCATAATTAAGATAATAATCATATCTGCTTTATAAATTAATGTTAGAATAACTTTTAAAAAATTTTTGTTTGATGCAAAATGCTTATATGAGCAGAAATCGGGACATTCACCTTCAATGTACTATCGACACAAAAAATTTCAAATTTTGCCAGAATGAAAAATAAAAAATTATTAACGTTCAAAATGAATGCATTTTTACAGGTGACAAAAGAGTCTTGCACCCAAGGGCCTACGATTTCCATAGCTATAGTCAACTAATATAAATAGTAAATGGGAAATATTTTTCTTCGTACTTACGCCTCGAAAAATGCATGAAATTCAAACCCGAGAGATGCGATTGCTTCCTTTTTCCTCTTCTATGGAATGATATCATCTGGTGACGATGCGTAGCTTCTAACATGCGGTAGAAGAACACTAAATCTGCGAACAACAACATATTGACAGGTCACAGACTTTGAAAAAAGCGCGAGGCCCTGCGAGCGCGCACGTGCGGTAACTTCGTATTACAACATTATTTTTCAGGTTTTATATAAGGGAGGAAAAGTTTAGGACTTTTCCTCCACTTATAAATTCATACTCTAATAAAAAAAATAATAGTCTACTGACCTATAAACGTTAGCCTAAGTGAATTTCTAAAATAAAATAACAATTACGATTGTAAAAAGTATTTATTTATTTGGCATTCGTTGATCATCAATCTTCTACTCGAAGCTGTTGAAGCTATGTGAAGTTGTTACTAAATAAATTAGATTTGATTTCAATGTCCGCAACCTTTTTAATTTTTACCGGTTTGAAATTTATTTTTCTTATGGCAATATGGAAGCCACGGATTGTCATCAAACAAGATCATTCCATAGAAGGGGTGAAAAGGAAGCGATCGCATCTCTCGGATTATCATTTAGTATATTTATCGCGACGTAAGTACGGTGGAAACTTCTTCCCATTTACTATACATGTATATCTTTGTTGATTATTGCTATAGCGATCGTAGGTCGTTAAATTCATCGTTAAACAGTTTCCGAATACCAATGATAGGGTGCACTTATCATAACATCATGTTAGAGATTGGCCTTGAGTATGCTCATATTCACTGGTTCATATAATATCTTTAACTTCATTGAAATTGGAATCATCATGATACTCATGCATGTGACAAGCCAGCAATAACAGAGTTTACCTGGTGCAATCCGACGATTTTGTCGAATTCGTGACAAATAACCTTAATTATTGTTCTAAATTTCTAATATAACTAGAAGGACTTATCAAATCTTATCTGAACTTTATAATCAGAATGATGAGCATGCTATCTATGTCTAAAATTTTAGAATCTTTTTTATGGAATATTAAATAGTCTAAAGATATATCTTTTTGATGAAAACTTTACTTCACTAACTTGAAATAAGAAATAAAAAACAGTAAACCAAGTAAGGAAACATTAATATAAACTGAAGATTATTAGTTAATAATAAAGTGTTAATATCTATGGGGATTAACCCTTAGCTACCAAGATGAAATAATAGTACATTTCGACACGGGTGCGGAAGTAGATTATTTGCCTCATGCGACGTTTTTCACTCGAGCGAAGCTC
Source organism: Gastracanthus pulcherrimus (assembly GCA_949152435.1). Classification (NCBI taxonomy): domain Eukaryota; kingdom Metazoa; phylum Arthropoda; class Insecta; order Hymenoptera; family Pteromalidae; genus Gastracanthus; species Gastracanthus pulcherrimus. The sequence goes on from OX424573.1 coordinate 141,544,078, forward strand.
AAGTGAAAAGTCACATGAGGTAAATAATCTACTTACGCACTAGTTTCGAACCGTATGTTATATACCACGAGCGCTGAAAAATCATATTAAAGTTGTGATTTTGAGGTTAGACTGGTATAAAATCACGAAATCAGTAAAATAGATTTTGTATTACAAGATACAGTGATTTTGAACTGTCTTGCCTTCTTACTGCTCTACATAATAATTATAAATTAATATCAAAAACTATTTTGTTAACCGAAAACATTGAAAAATAATTGTAGGTTAGGAAATGACTTATCTTAGTTTTATTTAAAAAATACATTATTTATTTAAAAAAATATTTGCCACAAACCTCTTTCTTTATTTTGAAGGTTTCATCTACTAGAATTGACAGGTTTTACGTTGTCAAAGTCAATATTAAACATTTTCATAATCCGCGAGGTAGTCCAATAGCGACATAAAATTTAAATTTTATCAAAAATAATTTTTTTATTCTAATTTTAAGTCTAGTTATTAAACACAGTTATTACAAAAATAAAAACGCGTGATGTCCATATGTCACCAACTCGGTAGCTAAGGGTTAAAGTATTAAAATTCTTTGCGAATAATAATCGTCCATCATAAGTCTCTACACTCTATAATAATATTAGTAAGGTAAAGCTACTATTAATTTACCATTCCCAATTAGCTGGCTACTGATGTGAGTTTTATTTTTTATTATGCTTTTAAAATGAAATCTTTCATATATAATTGCTGTTTAATGTAATTTATCTATTCAGTTTCCTAATGCAAAATTTTGGTACATAACACTTTGTTTAAGGTATTTTAAAAAATGTTTGATAGGTTAGGTTTTTCATAAATTTAATTTTTTTTATAAAACTCCTTAAATGTTATGAATAAATAGTCCTTTTACAGAACTAAAATTAGTATACTTTCAAAATATCACATGTGTCAACCACTTAAGTATTAGTGTCTACAACATTTTTTGTTAGTTTTTACACCAATAACAACATAAATTTGCTTCATTTTTAATTTTGGATTCAGTAATATTTTTATAAGAATTAAAAAAAAATTTTATTAAAAAGAAATCTAACAAATTGAGATACCTGAAACATTTTGAAATTTCAAAATATAAATTTTAAAAAATTGGGACTTTTCCATAAATTAAGAATAGGGAACAATGTTGTTCTTAAATGTAAAATTAAAATACTGTTTAAGAATTTATAACTATAACTAATTTTATTAAAAAAATAAATTATTTGTTCGTAATATTAATACAAATATAAAAGGTCGTTATACAAAATAAACATTTGAGGCTTTTATTTTATTACCTCTCAAGCGATTATGTTTAATAGTATATTGTGCAACTAGTGTCAAAAGCAAAGTAGCAAAAAAATTACGGTGTGTAACAAGGGAGGACGGCAATTTCTAGCGAGGGTGATGATTATAGCACTCGTCTCCGTCTCGGGCGCCTTCTGCTCCCTCAACTACGACTCGTGTTAAAGTAATCTCACCCTCGCTAGAAATTGCCCCCCCCCCCCCCTTGCTACACACCGTACTTTTTTTGACAAGTACATGTAAGGCCCTTTCTTTCGCATATAAGGCGAATTGGGAGTTGCAAATTTTGAGCCGTGCGCAATTTACTTACAGAATTAAATTACAATTCCATCTTCAAAATAACAATTTCCTCAAACTTTCAAAATTTTCCAAAATTTTCCAAAATTGTCCAAAATTCTTCAAAATTTTCCAAAATTTACCAAAATTGTAAAAATTTCAATAATTTTCTACAAATTTGAAGAATTTTATTCAGGATCGGGAGGTAATGGCCATTACCACCCGCTGCGGTGGGAGGTAATCATTACCTCCCAATCCGGCGAAAACGCTCGAAATGCTCAACTTGTCATTCGCTTTAGATGCTTGGAAAAGGGCCTATTACATGCACGTGTTAAGAAAAATATAATACTTCATATATCTAAATTACTTTCGATACGCTTTAAAGATTATGTTCAGTTATTGGGACGTGAGAAATTAGACGCTGGGACAGCGATTCTTTACTGGCCATGAATTAGGACATTAGGTCTATTTTTATTTATGTTGTTTTCCTTTGTATATGAGATATAAAATATTAGTATCTTTCGATATGCAAAGGGTTTCTACATTAACAATTATTCTCTGCATTACATCTTAAAATAAATTCTTTGGCAAGTTTAAACGACCACTTATTGGTATATCTTTACCTTATCAATGTGCTAATAAATTCACGGACGGGTTCAATCAAACGCTTTCACAGCATCCTTACCCGTATCATAAATAAATGAATATTTTTTATATTAATTATTATAAAAACCAACATTTTTATGGTAGAAAAATAAAATGCATGAATCATCAAATCAACATGTTACAACAATGCCATTTATATTCTCAAAGGGTTAGCGTACGTTCAAAACGCCCAACAAAAACGCTTGCAGTGCAAGATAAAATTGAATAAAGGCATTTTCCTGAAGCCGTAGATCCTGTCCACAAAAAGGCTTCCATCAGCGCAACAAATTAAACGGAATTCTTGGCTAAATAACGCAAGGGCCCACTAAATTCTTAATGACAAAGCTCGCAAGCTGCCCCGCAACAATTTTGTAATCCAAGCACGAGATGAGGTAGAAGAAAAAAAGGCGCTAGCAGCAGCAGTAGCGCGTAAAAGACAAACTGCCGCAGTGGGCGTATGACGCGAGAATCCGGTGAGCTCCAGCACGAACTCGCGGGAGGTGAAACGCCGACTCATTGTCGAGACAGAGTTGGGACCCCCTCATTATAACCAGCGCTTCTCGGTGCGGCAATAATATAATCTTGCGCTTACCCTCGCCACACTGACACGGGCATCGTGGCAATGTTAAGGTCCCCGGACGTGTGCGGTTGCTCTCGGATTAAAGTATCTGCGATGGATCGTCTTTGATTATCCGTGAGGCTTGGATTTACCGTCAACTCAAAATTGACTTTGAAATGTACGAAGTATTAGCTATATTTTTTAATTAATCGCATTACACACGTACTGTATAATCAATTTTAAAGACATATAAGTATTAGTTTTGAAACAATGTAGCCTATGAGATGAATGTAGGTTTAACAAATCGTAGATACTCGCGTAGATACGCCATACATGTTCTTGATATGTAACAATTATTGATAACATTATATTTACTGATAGTTTTAGCAATTGCAGAATTCCGTTCTTGGCAACCAATAGATGTATGTATTTTAATATATTACTAATTAATTTTTAGATTGATTTTTAGATAAACGATATCCACGTCACTGTGTATAAAATTGAAAACCTATATATAATGAATCGCTTATAAAGTTCACACCATTTATAATTAAAATGCAAGCGCTTTCTATATATATATATATACATATATATATATGTACAAAGATCTTCGTCACGTTGATGAAATAAGCAAATTAAATTCGGTATATCTAATTCAGATTTGCAAATCATCTGATAATTATTATAACGATGTTATATAATTTGAAGCTCTATCCTCATTCAAATTAGGGTTAGTTAAACTCGAAATTGCTCAAATTTTTACATAACAAATGAACATAATTGTTGCAAATAATATATCGCATCCCCAGAATAAGACTATGACAATTCGAAATTCCATGTTCACAAAATAAAATCTTCTTACTTGAATTTCATTATTCTATTATACAGTTTCTCCATCTTTCTGGACCAATTTTCGAAATGTTTGAGAAGCTTTTAATTGCATATAAGCTATTTTGTACACAATTGTGGATAATACATATACTCAAATTTATTCAAGTAATCTTTAAAAAGAATTAAATTTACGGTTTTAAATGCAAGTATACGAAGTATATGAATTAAATCGTTGTTTTTATGAAAAGTTGAATTTTCAATCAAGTTAATGCAATTATAGTTAAGTCTCTAAAATTCTTGGAGTTAAAATCACACTTGAGTGACTGTGTTTTCGTACTTTCGGACTGAATTCCTACACTAAAAATTGTATAAATAATCAATGGAGTACGATTTTCATAGTATAATAAATAAATAAACAAACAAACAAACAAACAAACAAACAAACAAACAAACAAACAAACAAATAAATAAATAAATAAATAAATAAATAAGCAAACAAACAAACAAACAAACAAACAAACAAACAAACAAACAAACAAACAAACAAATAAATAAATAAATAATTAAATAAACAAACAAACAAACATACAAACAAATAAATAAATGAATAAGTAAGTAAGTAAGTAAATAAGCAAGTAAGCAAATAAATAAGAAAGTAAATAAATAAATAAATAAATAAAAATAAATAAATAAATTTATAATGATTTAATTCAACAAAAAATAAAAATTTATGTAAATTCAGTTAGTTTAATATAGTGACACTGTAAAATTGAAGAATTTAATTTACTTGAACTTAAACATTCATTTAAATTTAAAATCATATAAATAGGGGACGATGGGCGGTATTGGTCCCTTTAACTTTGCATGCGCGTAACTTGAAATTAAATAAAACTGTATACAACCATGTTTATGTAAAAGCTCTCCTTAAAAATGTAATCTGCGAGATTCTATATGAATGGACAATATATTTTCCTAGAAATATCAAAGATAGAAATATACAATGGCTTGAAAACAAATACAGGTTATAGCTTGAGAAAAAGTTGCATTATAACTATTGTATTAATGTTTTGCTTAAAGTGAGGTTAAATGTAACTATTCCTACTTGCATTTAAAGGTACAAGACAAATTTGTCTAGTTTCGAGAAATTCGAGTTTAAAGTTGAAATTCGATCAATCGACCATATATGAACGCTGACGCTTATTAGAGTAACCGAATAAAAAATTGCTCTAAAAATGCTAACGCTGGGGTATTTCGGGTCATACTCTTTCGATTTCCGGGGTAAGCTTTGACGAACAAGCATTAAATATTGAAGTATAGTGTCTGCAATAAAAGTTTATTGGAAATCTAATTTTATAAAATAATTTTCATGGATGAATAGATGAACGGTTATGGATTACATACAACTTAATAGTTCTTCATGTAAGGAACCCAAAACTACTAATTTAGAGAGTGTCAGAGACTTGGAAAACTATATTTAGTGAGACATTAAGAGGTTTTTGTTGACACCTAAAAATGAAGTATAGAACCTTTAGTTTATTCCAATGGGTCTTTATTCTCGAGATATTGACCTCGAGTGTGCGTTATTTAGTAAAAAATAGTACCTTTACTGCTGATCATAACTCTGCAAGTATTTACCCTAGAATAAATAAATTAAATGTAAATAAAAACAGACAAAAGGAGCTTTAATTTTAGTTTTGTTTCGTAGATTCATATAAAAATATTAATATGGGTCAAAGTTTAAGTTTCAAAGAAAGAGATAAAAGCATTATATTTAAAATCCTCAAATTAAGATTAAACATTCACTTTCTTTGAAAGCTGATAAGGTAAATGTACCAGTACCTGGCCAAATGCTCACATATTAGTTTCTATTGATTATTATTTACCTCCTAATCAAAATAATCTTGTGACATCACATTTTATAACTATAAAGCGTAATATATTTACATTTTTGGGCAAATATTTATTTCCTTTATGGTTTTAAAAAAATATTTAACAATGGAACTGATGCTGGCGTGACAACATTCACGTCTTCATAAGACCAACTGTTAAGAAATCCTACTTCGAGTTTAAGAGTTATTAATTGTTTTTTAATCATTTCATGTATTTAAAAGTTTTCAAATGTTATTTATTAGCATTTTAAGTAAAAATAAAATGCTAATGTGTGCAAAAAAATAGTTCTTAAGATTATAAATACATGGCCATGTACTCGTACTTGAAAAACCGTATACCTGGCCAGATATATGAATCACATTATTATAAATAAATATTCGCATAAAACATATTTTACTTCGTGTATTAAGGTTCTCTATAGTGACTTTCGTCAGTTTATCAATATACTGTGATGACATATTAGTGAAAATTTAACAATAATTGCTGTTGATGTTTGGCATCTCGGCATCGTAATTTTTCAAGCCGTGGGTGCATGCGTAGGTTAAGATCGCGTACTTTAAATTAATTATGAACATACTTCTACGTTCAAAACACATAACAACCGTATTGTATTAATGCATAGAAACAAGATTTTATTGAAAAAAGTTTATAATTTGAATCAAAAGAAGTGAAATTAGGGTGGCTATATATTGGAACAGCGGTGTCCAGGTATCGGGACATATGATTTTGGCGTGACCAGGTATTAGAACATTTGACTAGAATACATTTGTATGAATTACTCGGATTACAAGACGTATATCGATAATTTAAAAATTTGATTTGATAGACAATTAAATTCTCTTTGAGATGAGTATATAACTTTTTATTAGCAGTGTTAATTTTAGTGATAGAATTTAATAAATAAGCTCGGCTGCTACGGAGCGTCCAAGTAATGGTATATTCACCTTAACTTTGACCCAGAATAATATTTTAATACAAAAAAAGCAGAAATTACTGCTCTTTTTATCTATTGCTTTCTGAACGAGAATGATTTGTAACGATGAAAATTTTTGAATCCGAGATTTAAATCAATTTTAATGTTTTTGCAATTCCTAACTCAAATATATTGGTTTTTTAAAAATGTTTGTCTGTATGTTTATATATATGTATGTATGCATGAGTGTGTGTGCGTGTGCGTGTGCGTGTGCGCGTGCGTGTGCGTGTGCGTGTGCGTGCGCGTGTGCGTGTACGTGTGTATGTGTGCGTGTGTGAGTGTGTGTGTATGTAATCAAAATATTGTATCCATTATAACATTTTGTAAACATGTTAGGTATGTCTCAACTTAAAACAAGCGGCACGAGTGCGATCCTCGATCTCTGCTATATTCTTCTTTTTCCCGATAACGACAACCGTTACAATAATACTATTTTACATGCTAAATAATAAATTGATACCAGCAAATTATTATAATTAATAAAACATTTAAATCTATGAAGAGTGAATTTATTATATCACCACAAGAAAAAGCATGGATAATAAAAATCGTTATAAAACAATAATGAATTAACGAAACTTAAAAATTTTTTTTAGCTTAGAACCTTTATCAATAGAACAAAAAAAAATGAGCCATGAATGGACAAAAATGATCATACTATTACCGAGATATAAGAGATCAAAGAATTTAAAAAAATATATAAACTTCAATATCTCGGAAATTAAAAGAGCTTATGAATAGCTAGGCAAAAAACTCAGTCAAGCTACGTTTTTGAAAAATTTCAGATCGATTGCTCCTTTTATCGTATGACCAAAAATCGATTCTTTTATGGAAGCGGAAAAGTATCAAGACTTTAAATTTTTGTTGAACGTTCTTCCCGGTGTTACTAATAACCAAAAATGTTGTCAATTAATTTGCATGATATATTTACAAAATATAACCGTTTTAAAAAAAAATACGTTCTCGTGCATAATACAAGAAGGGAATTTGCGTATAAAATATTTGTAGTCGCAAAAGATAGGTAATTTTAAGCTCTTTCAACTGCATTTTATCGGAATTGATTATATTTATTTTAACCTATAATAACCCTGTCAAAATAAAACCCAGAAATTGAAAAATCGCTAAAAAACAACGCATTAATCAAAAATATTATTTAACAGACACTATCATACATCAAAAACAAAAAAATGAGTCCATAAAATTAAAATTGGTTGTACCGTTTCCCGAGATATAGAGGGATACATACACACACACCCACACACATACTCTCTAAATTTAAACCAGTGAAATTTTCACTAATTTATGCAGTGATTATTATTTCCACTTATGAAACAGTGGAAATTTCACTGTTTTATCAGTGAACTACTTAATTCACTATAAGAACAGTAGATTGTCACTGTTTGTTATAGTGAAACACAGTTTTCACTGCTCAATTAGTGAATATTAGTCACTGTTAAAACAGTGAAATTCTTGCCGCCCGCAGCGCCACTCTCGCGTTAGACAACGAAAGACAATCGTTCGTACGAGGCAGGAAATTGCGTACTGATTTTTCTCGTTCATAAGGCCTCGTGTGAGGTGTTTCACCTATATCGTTTAAAAACGAGTGCTGTATGAACGACAGTATGTATCTCGAATGAATAAATTTAGCAGTAATTCGGTGATCGGTGTTTTCGGTTATCTATATTATACGTGCAGCTCGCATACGCGCGCGTTCGTCCGCGCCAGCACACCGCGTCGTCAAATTGTGGACAAAGATGGCTACTCGTGCGTTTCTTGTGCAAGGAGGATTATAGGAGGCTCGTGTTCATTTTTCGCATAGCACTCTACAATAGGATTAAAGTGATCTACGAGATATTATATAGATAGTTCGGAGTGTGTGTGCATTTACTAAGTACACAGCTCACATACGTGTACTCGATAAACTGCAACAACGTAACCTCGTTTTCCATTTAATTTTCAATTGTGAAAAAATATCTTTCTGGAATATTAACAAGAAGCAACGATGTTCCAGAAAGTAACTGTTTCCAATTAAAAATTAAATAAACAATGAATTCCTGTAATTACTGATAGTAGGATATCTTAACGTTACTGTTTAAAACAGTGGCATTACAGTTCACTGCTTCGCAGTATACTTTTTCACTGTTTCATTCCGTGGATTTTCTGTGATTTATCAGCGAATATTCACTGTTTGATTCCATGGATTTTCACTGATTTATCAGCGAATATTCACTGTTTCATTCCGTGGATTTTCACTAATTTATCAGCGAATATTCACTGTTTCAATTAGTGAATCTATTTCACTGTTTCAAAACGTGAATAGTCACTATTTTGCAGTGACATACTTTTCACTGATTCAATAAGTGATTATTCACTACAAATTAGTGAATTTTCACTGGTTTAAATTAAGAGAGTACGCACACGCATGCACGCACGCACGCACATGCACACGCATACCCACACGCACGCACGTACATGCCGACGCACAGGCACACGCACACACTCGTTCGCAGGTAAGCACACACACATACGGACGCACACACGTATACACACACTACTCTCTAAATTTAAACCAGTGAAATTTTTACTAATTTATGCAGTGATTATTATTTCCACTTATGAAACAGTGGAAATTTCACTGTATTATCAGTGAACTACTTAATTCACTATAAGAACAGTAGATTGTCACTGTTTCTTATAGTGAAACACAGTTTTCACTGCTTAATTAGTGAATAATAGTCACTGTTAAAACAGTGAAATGCTTGCCGCCCGCAGCGCCACTCTCGCGTTAGACAACGAAAGACAGTCGTTCGTACGAGGCAGGAAATTGCGTACTGATTTTTCTCGTTCATAAGGCCTCGTGTGAGGTGTTTCACCTATATCGTTTAAAAACGAGTGCTGTATGAACGACAGTATGTATCTCAAACGAATAAATTTAGCAGTAATTCGGTGATCGGTGTTTTCGGTTATCTATATTATACGTGAAGCGCGCGCTCGTCCGCACCAGCACACCGCGTCGTCAAATTGTGGACAAAGATGGCTACTCGTGCGTTTCTTGTGCAAGGAGGATTATAGGAGGCTCGTGTTCATTTTTCGCATAGCACTCTACAATAGGATTAAAGTGATCTACGAGATATTATATAGATAGTTCGGAGTGTGTGTGCATTTACTAAGTACACAGCTCACATACGTGTACTCGATAAACTGCAACAACGTAACCTCGTTTTCCATTTAATTTTCAATTGTGAAAAAATATCTTTCTGGAATATTAACAAGAAGCAACGATGTTCCAGAAAGTAACTGTTTCCAATTAAAAATTAAATAAACAATGAATTCCTGTAATTACTGATAGTAGGATATCTTAACGTTACTGTTTAAAACAGTGGCATTACAGTTCACTGCTTCGCAGTATACTTTTTCACTGTTTCATTCCGTGGATTTTCTGTGATTTATCAGCGAATATTCACTGTTTGATTCCATGGATTTTCACTGATTTATCAGCGAATATTCACTGTTTCATTCCGTGGATTTTCACTAATTTATCAGCGAATATTCACTGTTTCAATTAGTGAATCTATTTCACTGTTTCAAAACGTGAATAGTCACTATTTTGCAGTGACATACTTTTCACTGATTCAATAAGTGATTATTCACTACAAATTAGTGAATTTTCACTGGTTTAAATTAAGAGAGTACGCACACGCATGCACGCACGCACGCACATGCACACGCATACCCACACGCACGCACGTACATGCCGACGCACAGGCACACGCACACACTCGTTCGCAGGTAAGCACACACACATACGGACGCACACACGTATACACACACTACTCTCTAAATTTAAACCAGTGAAATTTTTACTAATTTATGCAGTGATTATTATTTCCACTTATGAAACAGTGGAAATTTCACTGTATTATCAGTGAACTACTTAATTCACTATAAGAACAGTAGATTGTCACTGTTTCTTATAGTGAAACACAGTTTTCACTGCTTAATTAGTGAATAATAGTCACTGTTAAAACAGTGAAATGCTTGCCGCCCGCAGCGCCACTCTCGCGTTAGACAACGAAAGACAGTCGTTCGTACGAGGCAGGAAATTGCGTACTGATTTTTCTCGTTCATAAGGCCTCGTGTGAGGTGTTTCACCTATATCGTTTAAAAACGAGTGCTGTATGAACGACAGTATGTATCTCGAACGAATAAATTTAGCAGTAATTCGGTGATCGGTGTTTTCGGTTATCTATATTATACGTGCAGCGCGCATGCGCGTTGTGGACAAAGATGGCTGCTCGTGCGTTTCTTGTGCAAGGAGGATTATAGGAGGCTCGTGTTCATTTTTCGCATAGCATTCTACAATAGTATTAAAGTGATCTACGAGATATTATATAGATAGTTCGGAGTGTGCGTGCATTTACTAAGTACACAGCTCACATGCGTGTACTCCATAAACTGCAACAACGTAACCTGGTTTTCCATTTAATTTTCAATTGTGAAAAAATATCTTTCTGGAATATTAACAAGAAGCAACGATGTTCCAGAAAGTAACTGTGCGCAATTAAAAATTAAATAAACAATGAATTCCTGTAATTACTGATAGTAGGATATCTTAACGTTACTGATTAAAACAGTGGCATTACAGTTCACTGCTTCGCAGTATACTTTTTCACTGTTTCATTCCGTCGATTTTCTCTGATTTATCAACGAATATTCACTGTTTCATTCCATGGATTTTCATTGATTTATCAGCGAATATTCACTGTTTCATTCCGTGTATTTTCACTAATTTATCAGCGAATATTCACTGTTTCAATTAGTGAATCTATTTCACTGTTTCAATTAGTGAATCTATTTCACTGTTTCAAAACGTGAATAGTCACTATTTTGCAGTGACATACTTTTCACTGATTCAATAAGTGATTATTCACTACAAATTAGTGAATTTTCACTGGTTTAAATTAAGAGAGTACACATCCATACGGACATTTTCTGAAAATAGTGTATTTTGATTCCAAATCGATCAAAATATGTTTCTCATGTTTTTTTCAAAACTATTTTTACTATGAAAAAGCTTCCTTTAGGAGAAAACAATATTAATGTTACAAAATTTTCTAAATTCGCATACAAGTGTTGGTTTTTTTATACGTTAAACAAGTAAAAAATATGCATGTTTTTAAAAAATGATGTAGTTTTCTTCCAACTTGTATATACATATATTTAGTGGAAGACTAATAAAAATATAATGGAGGATATCCATTAGGGTGGTTCAAAATTTCCAAAAGTTTTCAAATATCAAAATTAAGCCTCTAAAAAGTTGATATTTGTCAAAAAAATAAGTTTCCTGCAAGCTGGGTGCTTAACGTTAACATTTAAATATGGCTTCGAATTTAAGGTATTTTAAAGAGCACTTATGCAATTTTTGCGTAAAATCGCGAATAAAATAACTAAAACTTAATTATTCATGCCAAAAATTTGTTGGCAATTGATTATACTACTAAAATTAAAAATCAGTCAAAATTTGTCAAACAATATGTTAAAATTTTGACTTAAATCCGGCCAAAAACCAATAGTACATTATGTAACAAGGGCAAAAATCGAATATTTTCCCCGCGGGTGGGTTCCACGCGAGGGAAAAATCGACTTTTTTCTCGAGTTACATATAGTACTTTATGCCTATCTCAACTGTGGCCACTTTTTAACTTGGAAATCGGGACTAATAGACTGTTAAAAGACAATCGAAAATCAGGGTTATTGGTAGAACTTGATGAAATAAAGGAATTTTGACTATTTTCTAGTGAAGATTTGCGGGCAAAAAGTGTAATTTTGGTCTCGCTTTTCAGGAAAAAAAGTGGCCATTTTCGTTCAGATGGGCATAAAATTATTTTGAATCTTTGTTCCAAATAGTATCAACAGAAAAGTTGGCACACCATAGAATATCAAAATATGGAAGTTATAGCAATCTCTGTAATGTATCGCTGCACTAACATTTTAAATAAGATCTCTTAATGTTTGATATATTTTACTTCAGGTAATTAAGTCATAGGTACTTGTACGCAATTTTGTAAGAATGAAAATTCGTTCTGCATGGTAACAGTTGATGAGAAAGGGTAAATTATGTCGCATAATTTCTACAAGTAAAGCTACATACGATTAAATAGATGACGCAACTTCTGAAGCAAAGTTATCACAACTGCTCCGTTATGTTTCCATACTCCGTTACATCTCAGCCTCTCAGCCTATACTTATTTATTAGTATTGTTTTCTAAAAATAATTAATAATGTTGCACCTTTACTATCGTACCTTAATCCATTAGCTGCATCGCGGAAACCCTGGTTGCCGTGGTGTTATCAATCACCAAAGTATATAAAACTTGTTTACATTGTCTTAAAAATAGTATCCTATACGTAATTTGATACACCGAATAAGAATTCGAAGTCAATACTTGAAAATTTTCACATGTATTCTAAATATCGGCTCAAAATGTAGAAATTTTTCAAAAAATGTGATTTAATTAAAATGGCCGATCCAATATGGCTGACCAAAAAATGTAAAGTTGGTAAAACTTCTGAAAAAATCACTGTGCACGTGGTTTGTTGGCATCACTGAACTAAAATAAGCTTACCAGTAAATTGAAAGTAGTAAATCTGAATTACGAATTAGGATTGCGATTTTTAATATGCAACATAGACTATTAGAAAATGTCCTTAAATTTGAGGGAAAATGGTATGGTATACGATTTCTTTGAGTCGCTGATTACGAATCCAAAGTTATATTTTTAAAATTCAACATGAGTGATATAATATGGCCGACCGTTATAAAATTTTCTTTTAATTTGAGGAAAACCAGTATGTAGCGGTTTTAAAAAATGTTAAATTGGTAAAACGTATGAAATGATCATTTTATAATGGTTTTTGACATCGCTAATCTCAATTATGAGACAAGATTACCGGTAAATTAAAACTGGTAAATCTTAATGTTAAAATAAAATTTCAATATACTTGATTATTTTCTAAAATTTCTACAATTTTAGTGAAAATTATTTTTCAAGAATTTATTGATTCGTTAATTATATCTAAGTGAGTTTTTCAAAATCCAAAATGGCGGATGCCATTTGATCGACTATTTATGAATATTTTGTCAATATTCGTAATAATTCGTACCGACAGACTTTTTAAGTCATTAATTTGTACATATTACTTGACAATACAACTCATCCCGAGACGTATTTTGTAATTCTCACGGAAGTTATAATAATCCTATTGAAGATCTATTCTACCTAACATATTAAAATTACTATCTTAAATTCCATTAATTCTACTTCATTTCTATATCAAGTTTTTCCATTTTCATATAAGTTCCATCAGTTTTTTGGTAGACCACTATGGATTTTAAAAATCAGACTTCAGATTCGTGATAAATCTCAAAAAGCCTGTATGTACCAATTTTCACAAAAATTGAAGATATTTTTGAATGATTAATCATACTTGATCTGCTATTTTGGATTTTGAAGAACTGACTTCAGAACCGTACTTGTTGAAATTTACTATTTTCTATTCACCGGTAATTTCGTTTTAGTTTTGAAATCAGCAATATCAAAATACTTTATATATATGATTTTTTCACAAATTTTACTAATCGTACATCTTTTGGTCGGCCATATTGGATCCACAATTTTAAATTTTGAAAATCTGACCTGAAATTCGTACTCCGTGACTCGGAAAACTTCTATATACCCTTTCTTTTCTCAAATTCAATGAATTTGTTTAAGATACATATTGAATTTTCTTGAAATCTATCTTTGGATTCGTAATCAGCGACCCAAAAAACTCCTACCGAATTTCAAGAAAAATGTATCCAGGGCAGACTTAGGTGCAATAAAAAGGTTATTATATGTCTTATCCGTCCAGCGAAAAATTCTTACAAGGAGCATTCAGTTAGATAAATAAACTACTAAAATAGTATATTGTGTACCAAGGGCAAGAAATAGGCTTTTTCTGACCGCGTGAGCCGAAGGCGAGTGCGTTCTGCGAGCTGGCGAAGAGTACTGCAAACATACATGGGCGGAAAAATCCTCACGCCCATGTTGCACACCGTATTTTTTGTGACACATGTATGGATTTTCGCGATTATTCGTGTCTATCAAGAGGAACCAAATGTGTCCGTTCTTCGACACGGTGCAACTGCCACATTGTTTTATTAAGAAATAAAAATATGTATACCTACACATACATTGATTTATACACACACACGCACGCACGTACGCACGCACACAAACGCACACACACACATATATACATATACATATGCACACATAGAGATAAATACATGCACATACAGAGATAACTATTATTGTACTCGTATATTAAAGTTTTTCAAGTAATAGAAAGATGAGATAATTTAATCAAAGTTATTGAAAAAAAATTGATTATTGAAGCTATTTACAAAGTACAATTTCCACGTCTGTTGAGTTGGTTACTTTACCGCTCGGGCGGGCGGTAAAGTAACTTTTTATAAACGGCGACTTCTTGTCCGCTTTATAGGCACGAAAAAGCGCGAAAATCGTGCATGTGTTCAGTATTGAGGTACTTACAAAACGGTACTTAAGTACAAATTTCTAAGTTCTTGTACTTCAAGTACAGTACTTGAAAAAATACTTAAGTACTCTTGTCAGTTGTTAAGTATCATCAAACAAGTACCGAACACTTAAAATAAAGTACTTAAGTACTTTTATTAGTACTCAGTACTTAATTATATTACTTATGTACTTTTGTACTTAAGTCCTGTTTTTCAAGTATTATACTTGTACTTTTCTTTAGGTAATAAGTACCAATTTGCCCAACACTGCGTGTATTACAAAAAAATATGTACAGCACACATGTCTTGTCCGTCCCAGGAGTAGATGAAATGTACTAAAATAATCGAAGGTGCTAGCATTGAATATGACAAATAGGTAAATAAACAACATTTTAACCTATTTAAGCATATATCATAATTGTCAATATTGCATCATATTCTTTATTTTTTTGAAAATCAAACTCATGAAAAGAGACAACTTTTTGACAATCACCCATAATCGATTCAATGAAAATGCGTTTGAAAAAGCTTGAAATTATCTCTCTTTAATGACCAAAAATTTTAGCTTCAGCTTTGTTGTTTTTTTTATGTTATATACAAAAACGATAATTTATTAAAAATGGTTCTCAGAAATATATATAAAAACCGCTGCCAATTAATTGGCGCTTCCTCAAATTAAATTAATTGTTCCAACATACAATTCTTTGTTCTAATAAATTAAGTATAAATTGTTATATCTTTTTCTAATACCTCAAAAAGGGTGTGCCTGTTTATCATTGATGTTTTGACAAAAGATAATTTATTACTAAAATTACAGAACGATAGATAATAATCCTTAGGACAACAATTTTTTCTCTGTACGTAATTTATTAAAATTATAAAAATATTTAAATTAACTGTAATCAGATATTAGCGAGCAGATTCACTGAATTTCTAATAATCTAAAATTTTGTGAACGATTTTCCATCATAGATTTCCGAGATACAACCGTTTAAACTAAATATGACTTTTTTCGTGTATAACAAAAGAAAGGAAAGAGCCTATCTAAAATTTGCGGTTGTAAAATATAGGTAGTTGTTTTGATCATAATATTTCTACTATATCAAAGACTTGAAACACTAAAACTCGAAAATCCAAAAATCCAAAAATTGTTATATAAAAGCCAAGACAATGAATCTTTAAATTTCATTTCAATTTCGAATCTTCATTAAAAAGACGAAAAAAATGAGCCCTGTTTGGTAAAAATGACCGTGCTATTCTGGAAATATAAGCGATCGAAAATTTTTTCAAAAAATACATAACCTCAAAAATCTTGATACATAAAGGTCGCTCTGATCTGGGCAAAAAACTCGTTCAAGAGATAGTAAAGAGCTACCATTTTGGACAGTTTCAGAACAAAACTGCCGATATACACCAGTATTCGCAACTGAATATAAATCGATTTTTTTTACAAAAAAATCTTTTTCCTTTCAAAAGAAAAAAATAAATCATAACAAATTTTACAGAATATTCTTATTCATATTCATAATCATCTCATTTTTTTCAAAAATTTTAATTCTTATATTTCACAGATACAACCGTTTGATAAAAATGATGTTTTCGTGAATAACAAAATAAGGGAAATAGCTTATTCAAAATTTCGAGTGGGAATAGATAGGTAATTTTATGCTTTTTCAAATGCATTATCACTCATTCGATGATATTTTTTCTATGATATCAAAAAGATCAAAAAACTAAAACATAATAATCGGAAAACCGCTAAGAAAACAAAAACGCAATGAAAAACAAATAATTTTTTGAGCCGCCGTCCTTAAGTATAAACAAATATATATTCAGAGTAATGTTAATCCACATCCATACATATACACACAAACGCACGCGCGCACGCACACACACACACATACACACATACACACGCACACGCACACGCACACGCACACGCAGCCATACACACAAACACACACACACACACACACACACACACACACACACACACACACACACGCGCACACACACACACACGCACACACACACACATCCATACAGACATTATCTAAAAATAGTGTATTTTGATTCCCAGTATCTTTAAACATGTTTCTAACATGTTTTTAGCAAAACTTTTTTCTTCCATCACCAAGCTTCCTCTATGAGGAAGCAATATATAACTATATCAACATTAGTGACATAATACCTTAAAATTTGGTTGATTTTATGATTGGAATTAATTCCCTATGTTATTTAGACTGTAATATGCGCTCTGTCAGTTAGATAGTGTTTAAACTTGCCATATTTACTCTTTTTTAGTATATATTTTGAGTCAGACAAATAATGAGATGATATATAAAAAATAATTTGTCACACGTGCAAGAAATAGGCCCTTTTCCATGCATGTAAAGTGGATGAAAAATATCTCAATTCGAGCGTGGTTGCCAAACCTGTGTAGAAGTTGCTTCATTTTCTTCCTTGTAAAAAATATGAAATCAAGGATTTTCAAAAAATTTATATTTAATATCTATTGTTTATTGTATTTTGTATGCGAGTGGCGCACGATTCAACATGCGCCACTACCCATCTGCCTTACACACATAAAAAGGGGCATAAATATGCACTTATTACCAAAAATACGGTATGTAACAGGAATGGAGGGCAATTTTTAGGTCGGGCCTTCGGCGCCCCCAACGCCGACTCGTGCAACATCATCCTACACCCTCGCTAGAAATAGCCCACTTCCCCCTTGTTGCTCAATATACTATTAAAACTACTATGAGCGTTTACAAAATTTCGATAATTGACTCATTCCCTTATGGATCTAAACGCTTCATATACACTACATTATAAGCTTATAATTCTTCTAATGTACAATCCGTGCAATTGTTATCGGAAGAGCTCGAAATTAGATATTTTTTGGAGTAGGAAATTTTGGATTAAATATCGCCGTTATTTTGTTATTGTACACCGCGGAACAAGGTTTTTTCAAATACACTGACAGAAATATTTAGTAGAAGCTCCCTTTTTCATCGAGTTGTAGTGAGACACGGTAGCCATTTTCGCAACATTTACGAGACTACAATAGTACATTGTGTAACGAGTGCGGTATAGTGGCCATAAAAGTTGTATTATAAAATAAAGCAAATCAAGGAAGCTGTGGATTCCGTTTTTTTTTCTATAAATAATAATATTGAATTTTAATATTTAAACACGTTAAAGAAGCTGTATTGAATTTACAAACTTTCAACTGTTTTTAAAATATACTTATACAAGATACAAAATATTAAAAATGTTATTACTTTTCTTATATAATAATATATTGATTAATTCAAATTTACTTATGCTATTATTTAGAAACCATCTTATTTGGTGAATACCTAAGTATTGAAAAGGTTTGTGATTCATAAAGCGAATAATAAAGTGATTAATAATGACAAGTAATAATATTTTTTAATAAATAAAATGCTAAAATGTCTTGGATAATTATTCAGAAATTATTATAATAAAACCGAGCATAACATAAAAAAATGATCGCAAATAATTTACTTTTAATGTAAAAATGAAAAGTACGTCTAAAAGTCTCATTATAGTCAATTCCTATATGGCTAACGATCAGGGTTGGGTTTGTCCTACTGTTTTAAACAGTAACGTTAAGATATCCTACTATCAGTAATTACAGGAATTCATTGTTTATTTAATTTTTAATTGGAAACAGTTACTTTCTGGAACATCGTTGCTTCTTGTTAATATTCCAGAAAGATATTGTTTCACAATTGAAAATTAAATGGAAAACGAGGTTACGTTGTTGCAGTTTATCGAGTACACGTATGTGAGCTGTGTACTTAGTAAATGCACGCACACTCCGAACTATCTATATAATATCTCGTAGATCACTTTAATACTATTGTAGAATGCTATGCGAAAAATGAACACGAGCCTCCTATAATCCTCCTTGCACAAGAAACGCACGAGCAGCCATCTTTGTCCACAATTTGACGACGCGGTGTGCTGGTGCGGACGAGCGCGCGCTTCACGTATAATATAGATAACCGAAAACACCGATCACCGAATTACTGCTAAATTTATTCGTTTGAGATACATACTGTCGTTCATACAGCACTCGTTTTTAAACGATATAGGTGAAACACCTCACACGAGGCCTTATGAACGAGAAAAATCAGTACGCAATTTCCTGCCTCGTACGAACGACTGTCTTTCGTTGTCTAACGCGAGAGTGGCGCTGCGGGCGGCAAGCATTTCACTGTTTTAACAGTGACTATTATTCACTAATTAAGCAGTGAAAACTGTGTTTCACTATAAGAAACAGTGACAATCTACTGTTCTTATAGTGAATTAAGTAGTTCACTGATAAAACAGTGAAATTTCCACTGTTTCATAAGTGGAAATAATAATCACTGCATAAATTAGTAAAAATTTCACTGGTTTAAATTTAGAGAGTATAAGCCGAGACCGCGCGGCGAGTGAAATGTGCAAGGTGCTAATCTCATACTTGCGGCCTGCGGCTATTACGTCAAAACATTCACATGACTGCAGGATCTTCCTTCGGAGCGCGTGACCGGCGTTCAACGGTAAAACTTCCGGTCGCAGGCAGCAGCCACGGCGGCGACGACAGCGCGGAGCATCAGGAGATGGCACGCGCTTATAATATCGCGTCGGGACGATCGCGTATAAAAATCGAAATCGCCCATGCACGCGCAGAGAAAGCAAGCGAGCACACTCTCAACCTGTTCGAATGCGGCTTTCGCGATGACGATCGCCGAGGCGCGTGCGCAAATTGCACCTATATATATGTATATAATATAAGTGTTGGCTTGTGTTAGGAAAAGCGCAGCTAGCGCGTCGTAGACAAACGTGCTTGGAAAAACAAACATTTAGCGGGCTGCAGTAAGGATTCGGAGAAATTATTTTCATTGCGCGAGTTCGTACGTTAAGTATGTACTTGGATAGAGAAATCGAAAATCTTTTTACCTTAGTAATTATGATTTATATATATTTGTGGTTCCAAAAATATAGCTCAAATTATGATAAAATATAAAATTTATATAATTTTAAATACAAATATAAATGTCTCTGAAATTAATATGAATTAGTAAGTACATATTTACATTTTATGACGCTAAATCTTCGGCTTAAGGTGATGCTAAACCCTCTTGTCACCGTAAAATACGGGGAACCACTTTTTTCATTCAATATTTAATTTTGAGAAAATATCTCTCTGAAAAGTTGTTGGTTTTGAGTAGGACAATAACGTTTCATAGAGATATTTACTCAAAATTAAAAATAAAATAAGAAAAGTGGTTCCTCATATTTGTCGGTGACTGGTGGCTTTAGCATCACCTTAATTCATAACTATTTTGACTGTTAAAACTGTAGAGGAAATGAACACTTTACATTCTAAAAGAGTTAAAGTATATTTAAAAAGTCTATTTTTAGATCGTAATGACGTATAATACGAAGTATAAAAATTAAATTCTTACAAATTAATATAGTTTACAATATATTTCTTGATATACATGTCAGTATAGAGTCTTTTAAAATTTTTGTGTGGATGCCCGTACTACTGACACCGAGATCTATTCTATTACAAATAAAATATAAACTTTATCAAATAATATCTGAAACATATTTATCTGTGGGACCCCAGAGAAACGACTTAAGTCCATTTATTTGAATATTGAGTTTTGAGTGATTTTGGTATCCTTACACGGAATATTTTCAGATAAAAATGCAAAAGATCAGTAAAGTGTGAAAATAAGTGACAATATCTACTATATTACTATTTTTTTCTCATACACTGAGAAGACTAAAGACTTTAAAATTTTATTAAATATTCTTCATAATACACGAAATAATACCGAAATAATTTACCTTTATCGATTTCAGAAAATCGTAAAATAGAAAAATCAAATGCATTTACACTGAAATGATCATATTATTTCCCACGATAACTAAAGTAAAATGGCAGCAGTGCTTCTAAAAATTACCGGAAAGGTTTCTTTTTAGTATGTCTTGACTTGAGTTCTTTGCCCAAATCATATACTTTTATTTTTTTTTTAGATATTTGTTGTATTTTATTTTCAAAAAAAAATTTGTTCCCTTATTTCTTGGGTATTACGCGGTCATTTTTGATCTATCAAAGCTAATTTTTTTTTTAATGTTGATTTGAAATCAAAGAATTTTTAAAATTTTATTATTTATTTAGAAATAGATTCGTTTGAATAAAAGAAATCGTTGTTCATAAACTCAATTATTTTATAAATTAAAACTGTTTTCCGGTATACTTTTTCTTTAGCATCTAGAATACTGTAATATTTGATCTTAAAAAAAGTTTAGCTTTTATTCTTACTTTATATGTGAATTTTATACTATTATACTGAGAAGATAGTGTTAGTGTATATGTACATAAAAACCCCAATAACGTAACTGATTGTAACAAAATATTAACAGTAGTATCAAAAATGGACTTGTTATTTTGACTTTTCACCACAGAATTGAACAAACAATTTCTTATTGGAACAATTAATGAGGCTTGAGGTAGCAAAGTGCCAACGAATTGGGAGCGTTTTTTTTAGTATTTTAAATCCTTAACACAAACGTATATTATTCTTTTATTACATGCACTGTTCACAAGATTTCATGAATAGTCATTTTATAAATATATAGAGGAAATCTTGTGAAGAGTGCATGTAATAAAAGAATATATATTTATATATATATATATATATATATATTGTAAAAGTCAAAAAAGCAACCATTCTACGTTAGGGAGTACTATCAATAACTACTCTTAAACTATTAAAAGATTTCAAATTAAGTTTTATCATAATAAGTCATATTGATTACGCCAATCGAATTACTCACTCATAATAAATGTTTTATATTTCCATTCTTTTCGTGTTTTTCCTTCAATTAAATCTCTTTCTTGTGCGCAGTTCAAATTAAATAAAAATAATCTAGCTTGATCTTTATACAATATTTGTATCTCAAAAGCACGAGTGTTTGGTTAACGTTATGTTTATTTACTGCTCAATATACGCAGCGATAATAGATACGAGGGTAATTCAATAAGTCTTTAAAATAAAGTATAAAAACAATTTTTTTTGGGTAAATTTTTTTTTATTTTTCAACATAATCTCCTTGGAGCTCTATACACTTGGTCAATCGCTTTTTAAGTTTTTTTAATCCTTCAGAAAAGTGCGTTTTCGGAAGTTCCTCAAAATAAGCACTTACAGAGGCAATGACGTCTTCGTTGTCCGTAAATCTCTGTCCACCGAGCCATTTTTTCAAGTTTGGAAATAAGAAAAAGTCACTGGGGGCTAAATCTGGTGAATACGGTGGGTGTTCGACCAATTCGAATTTTAGTTCTTCAATTTTAGCCATTGAAACGAAGCATGTGTGAACTCGGGCGTTGTCGTGATGAAAGAGAATTTTTTTCTCGCCAAATGTGGTCGTTTTTTTTTCATTTCTTCTTTCAGCTGCTCTAATAATGATGCATAATACTCACCAGTAATTGTTTTACCCTTTTCCAAGTAGTCAATAAGTATAATTCCACGTGCATCCCAAAAAACTGTAGCCATAACCTTACCAGCTTACTTTACGGTCTTTGCCTTCTTTGGAGCTGGTTCGCCTGTGGAAATCCACTGTTTGGATTGTTCCTTTGTCTCAGGAGTGTAGTGGTGTATCCATGTTTCATCCACAGTCACAAATCGACGAAAAAATTCTTCAGGATTCCGACTTATGCGCGCCAAAAGAGCCTCAGAGGCGACCACTCTATTGCGTTTATTCTCAGAGATGTATGCGCGTGTGTGTTAGGATGTGTCATATCTCCATTCGTTCAATTTGTGGTATACATGTCCCAAATTGTACACATACGTTTGCTATCACTACCTGGTGTGCGGTTGAAAGTTTCAGCGAAATTAGTCAAATAAATTTTTTATGTCCATTCTTTAAAATTTTAAAATATTCAAATTTTGGTTTCTTGAAAAAATATGAACTCTCTTAATTTAAACCAGTGAAAATTCACTAATTTGTAGTGAATAATCACTTATTGAATCAGTGAAAAGTATGTCACTGCAAAATAGTGAATATTCACGTTTTGAAACAGTGAAATAGATTCACTAATTGAAACAGTGAATATTCGCTGATAAATTAGTGAAAATCCACGGAATGAAACAGTGAATATTCGCTGATAAATCAGTGATAATCTATGGAATGAAACAGTGAATATTCGCTGATAAATCAGAGAAAATCCACGGAATGAAACAGTGAAAAAGTATACTGCGAAGCAGTGAACTGTAATGCCACTCTCTTAATTTAAACCAGTGAAAATTCACTAATTTGTAGTGAATAATCACTTATTGAATCAGTGAAAAGTATGTCACTGCAAAATAGTGACTATTCACGTTTTGAACCAGTGAAATAGATTCACTAATTGAAACAGTGAATATTCGCTGATAAATTAGTGAAAATCTACGGAATGAAACAGTGAATATTCGCTGATAAATTAGTGAAAATCCATGGAATGAAACAGTGAATATTCGCTGATAAATCAGAGAAAATCCACGGAATGAAACAGTGAAAAAGTATACTGCAATGCAGTGAACTGTAATGCCACTGTTTTAAACAGTAACGTTAAGATATCCTACTATCAGTAATTACAGGAATTCATTGTTTATTTAATTTTTAATTGGAAACAGTTACTTTCTGGAACATCGTTGCTTCTTGTTAATATTCCAGAAAGATATTTTTTCACAATTGAAAATTAAATGGAAAACGAAGTTACGTTGTTGCAGTTTATCGAGTACACGTATGTGAGCTGTGTACTTAGTAAATGCACGCACACTCCGAACTATCTATATAATATCTCGTAGATCACTTTAATACTATTGTAGAATGCTATGCGAAAAATGAACACGAGCCTCCTATAATCCTCATTGCACAAGAAACGCACGAGCAGCCATCTTTGTCCACAATTTGACGACGCGGTGTGCTGGTGCGGACGAGCGCGCGCTTCACGTATAATATAGATAACCGAAAACACCGATCACCGAATTACTGCTAAATTTATTCGTTCGAGATACATACTGTCGTTCATACAGCACTCGTTTTTAAACGATATAGGTGAAACACCTCACACGAGGCCTTATGAACGAGAAAAATCAGTACGCAATTTCCTGCCTCGTACGAACGACTGTCTTTCGTCGTCTAACGCAAGAGTGGCGCTGCGGGCGGCAAGCATTTCACTGTTTTAACAGTGACTATTATTCACTAATTGAGCAGTGAAAACTGTGTTTCACTATAAGAAACAGTGACAATCTACTCTTCTTATAGTGAATTAAGTAGTTCACTGATAAAACAGTGAAATTTCCACTGTTTCATAAGTGGAAATAATAATCACTGCATAAATTAGTGAAAATTTCACTGGTTTAAATTTAGAGAGAATGCAGGAATAGTATTTGGGAAACGAATTTTTTTCACAATAAACTACTCATCAAAACCTCTATTTTAGAATCAGAAACAATTTGATATGTGTCATTTTTCATTTGTTATATTGTGTGATAAAAAGAAATTGTTTAACATCTATAATTTGGAAACTATATCACTATGCTATTTTTGTAGATATTAAGTTATATTGTAGTTGTTATTTACTATTCTATATTTCTAGCTAATTTTATGTATTATACCGCAATAAAGCAAAAAGTTGCAAAGATTATGGTATGTAAATAATATTATTTTGACGTAAACGTAAATCTGTGGTTAACCTCTCCCATATTTTGCACAATGTTTGCTACGCATTCATTATACTTACGAAAATAGTGACTTTAGAATAATTATATTTTCTTTGAGAAAGCGTCGTGACAAAGAAAATTGCAACGTTTTTTTTAATCACTTGATATATTTTTTAGTTTTGGTAACGTTTTAAATATACTAAATGAAAAAGAATACTTAAAATAATAAATACAACCTATGCTGATAATCGATGTGCATGCCTGTATATATTTAAAACTAATTTGAAGCAACGGGACAGACGAGACGTCAAAATTAAGGGATAGAATTTCAAGAGATTTTCAAATACAGCACATAATTTATGATATTACACCTGATCTATTTAATAGCTGAAAATAATAGTAGTAACGATCTGCTACCTACGTTTCTCTTAAATATCAACTTGTACTAAAATTAGTGAGCTTAGGTTTAGATTTTAATTTTGTGGAAAATAGCAGACATGATTTTATCGACTGCATGACTTTTATACTTACATACTCCATTATTAGCTATAGGTATAACTTGACTGATAAATAATGAGAGTGAAGTAATAATTTATCAATTTAAGTTAAAATTAGAAGACAATGTATATAAATACCGTGTAACAATCTTTTAATAAAATATTATTTATTTCATATAGGTACTGGTTTGTGCACAATTATGGAGGTATACTGTATATGTTAAAACTAAATTCTTTTTAACAGTAAAAATGTTTACAAACTATGTAAAATATTTACACAAATACGTGTAAAAATAGTAAACCTTTTATACTAAATATGTGTAAAATGCAACGGAAGGCTTACATTCTAAATGTAAATAAAAATGAATATTTAACTTTTCCACTAAGGTAAACTTTATAAACAATTGATAGCACGCGCAGCAATTTTTTATTATGATAAAAACAGCTTGCTTAGCATCCGTTTAGTGCCTACAGAATACATATGGATCCATAAATTTGAAGTGCTCTGTAAAATCATAGATCGATAAAATATATCAGTTTATTTTCATCATACAAAGGCGGGTAGAAATTTGATTTATTGACTTATCTCTCTACAACAGCAATATTAACATCTCTCGAAAAAATTACCAAGACAGCCCTGGGGCGGGATTTATTAAACATCTAAAAAATAACTATTGTTGAATGAAAACTAGCACGCTATTAGATTTTCTTAGATCATTCCAAAGCTATCCAGAACTATTATTAAAGTTGGAACACAATTAACTAGAATCTATAGAAAAAAATTACTTTCTACTTTTTTCTAGGTCTGGGCATTAAAATGTTAACAAGAAAATTAAAAAACAGCTTAGTTATTAATAAGAAACTTAAAAACATCTTATTTATTAATAAAACACTTTAAAACACCATACTTATTACAACGAGAAACTTAAGAGCAGCTTTACTCTGCACACTGTAATATTTAATGATGAATATTATAGTGTAGCCAACAAAATTAATTCTTCATTACATATCCGCAAAAAATAAAATATCTTAAATTAAAATATCTAAGAGGAGTACCTGTAATGTGTGGTTGAATTGCCATGGAATTAGTCTTCTACTAAAAGATACAGATCGGTAAAACAGTTTCCCTCGCGCTACAGGAAATGGAAGAGACGAGGAGATGTCAGCAAAAGATGCGTGAAAGAATCATAAGAAAAAACTGTGACTGAAATATCGTATTTAGCGACACGCACGTTGTCAGCGCGTGTGTGTATAACAACGCGATAGAAACAATATATATATAATATATAACGTACAATCGATTATGTGCTGAATATAATAAAGCAAAAATCAACAAAAGAATTTCAATAATGGTATGCGCGTGCACCGTAATCGGAACTACACTGCGCTCGCAGTTACGTAGTCTCTTCGTTTTATTCTTATAATATTTTCAATCGCATGTTGAACGCGCAAGCGCATTACGCGTGCTATAAGTTAAGCTTTTCGTCCACGATCGTGGATCGATCGATGAATCGCTGCGGCGTCGCATCGTCGCGCGAAACGTATATCGAGTTTTTCATTAAACAATGGCTGTTAACTAACAAGCTATTTCGTATCGCGTATTATTATAACGTGTATATGTATACAATGATTGCATCCGCTTGCTTTTGAGTATTAGGATACATTCAGAAAGATAAGAATAAACAATTCTGCAATTTTTATATACTGATGTGGCACTTTTTATAATGTTTCCGGTATATTTCAATTAGACTAGAGTAGTCCAGTAATTTTTCGTGTCGCAATTTGTAAATACTACAACAAAAGTTCTCTGAGCGTGAACTTCATAGTTCTGATATTATTTATGTTATGGTAGAATATTATAAAAATTATTTCTAAAGCAAATTTAATTTTTGTAACATTATTTTCTACAAGGTGATATTCAGAATTTCTATAAAGTACAAAACGTATTTTATATTAATATATGAGTTTATATTAATATATTATTCATATAGGAACATATTTGGGAACTTTAAAATTTTTAGGTTTTTACACACAATTTATAATAACTATTTAAAAATATGGCTAAACCCCGTTTTGCGTACTTACTGCATTTTATATCAATAAAAATATAAAAAAAAGCATATTACTATTACGTTATTAACAAAAATTAGCCCTAATATACTTAAAACACTTCTTACATAATACTGCACTTCTACAATCTTGAAAAAGGAAAGGTCCCTTGTACTCGCATTGCGTTATTGCGTAAAAGCCGAAGGGCCTCAACTGCCTTAAGTTAAGTCGCAGTTTCGGTCCCGAAGCACGCACGCACTTATCCCCCTCTTTGACTTGACCCTGTAACCTTGACCAGTTCTCGACACGTGCGCGGAACCAAAACCACCCCACGTGTAGTATAAAAGAAGTGTGCACGCAGCAGCCTACGTGTATTATATAACTTAGGTATAGATTATCACCTCGCTGCATTTCTTCTTTCCCTTGTGCATCAGTTATTCGATCTTCGTAGTGCACTCCCCCCCCCCTCCTTCCATTTTCTCCTTTAGTCTCATCTGTGCGCTTGCATTGCGTTCTGCAATCTCTCTTAATAAGTTCTGTTTCTATCGTCCCGAATTTCAGGAAAAAATAACAAATAATAACGGTGTCCTAGATAAATAATATAGTGAAATAATAGTAATTCTAAGTCAATAGTTAGTCAGTTTCTTATTTCGAATAAATTGACTTATCGAGATAGAAAATTCTTTGTATTCCGGGTTGCTATTTTGAAATTCCATAACGATATCTTGAATTAAAAATAACTATTGTAATATTCAAATTTAAAAATACTATAACCCATGAAAGAATGTACTCTTGTCCAAATACTGGTTGAGTATTAATAGCCGAGACTACCACTACTAGCAAACGTTAGAGGATCAACGCTGAGATAAGGTTGGAATTATAAGAACGAGCCTTTTTTTCTTGATATATTTATATAACAAAAATTTTTTTGAAAAAAAAGAACCGACTTTGAAAACTGCACTAAAAAGTGTGAAATAATTCACAAAAATGTTCTCGAAGTCGGCGCCGAATTACAAATTGACATATACCGTCACCTCTTTTTGTTTCATTGGGAATCTTATTCTTGAATAATTGTTTGATAGCGTAGTTCGCGTACTGCCGCTAGGTGGCGATGGCCTAAGCACATTAAGATTAACCCGAGGATAATACATAAAAGCTCGCGCCAGCAGTTACAATTGTAACAGTATTATTTGAATTATATGTGATAGTTTAGCCGATGATTATCATTTGAAGAAGATTGTTGCATTGGAAGTTCTTTTTAAAAGCATTTTCTCTCAAACCAGTGCTTTCGATTACGAGTTATTAACTTTAAGTGGGATATACGATAGTGGGACACATATTTCGTTCCTGGTTTAACGAAATTGAACCCATTTCAATATTATTTATAAATTATATTCTTGAGCAAGATACTACCGTCACGGACCCTATTGAGGATCAGTGCCTTTATTGTGAATCAGTTTATGTTAAAACTATATTGTGAAAGTTTTGCGTTACTTTTATTATTATTTTGAAAGCACTTATTCTTATGTATCAAAATAATTAAAGAAGTAATGCAAAACTTTTATAATGTCTATCTAGAAGTAAATGATTCACAATAGAGGCACTGATCCACAATAGGGTCTGTGACGGTATATGTCAATTTGTAATTCGCCGCCGACTTCGAGAACATTTTTCTGAATTATTTCAAACTTTTTAGTGCATTTTTTTCACGTTTTTTAGTGCATTTTTCGAAGTTGGTTCTTTTTTTTAAAAATGTTTTTTATTTCAGACTTTTCAGTTGTAAGGGCTTAGTTTCATTCAATTTATATTTTAATATGGGTTGACCAACAAAGGATGCTGCACGTAAGAGAAAAGACCGTTTGCACGAAACGCAAGAGGCTAAATCTGAACGCCTTTCTCGAGTAAAGAAGAAAATGGCAGACATTCGTCGCGAGGCTCCATACTGGCCCAGTTATATAATGGAACCACCATTGGATAATTCTCTTTTATTCAAAAAATAGTTTATCCAAATCGGTTCAGTAGTTAATAATAATCGGCAGAATAATCGGCAGAAGAACATAACAAATCGCCAGTACTAACGTAGTACTGGCTCTATACTGGCCCAGTAATACAATGGGACCAACATGAGATCATTCACTTTCATTAAAAAATATATTATCCAAATCGGTTCAATAGTTTCCGAATAATCGGCGAACAGAGTCGGCAGAGGCCGAAATGTACAGAAAAAATATTCATAAAAAACTAAATTACTGGCGAGATACTGGACCAATAATCGAAAAATTTGAATGGGACCACCGGAGGATAATTACCTTTCATATAAAAATATTTCATCCGAATCGGTCGAGTAGTTTCGGAATAATCGCTGGACAAACATAAAAGAAAAAAAAAGCCATGTCGAATTGAGAACCTCCTCCTTTTTCGAAGTCGGTTAAAAATTGCACAAGAAATATAAATTTTTGGACACACTCAAGACATTTCACTTACAGTATAGCATATTAATCATAAACACAGATTACGACCACGCTACCACAAATTTCACGTAAACTTTGTAATCTTACAATAAAAATTTTGTTAAAAAATAGCCTAAAAGTTTCGCGATGTTTTGTTTTCTTTTAATATCGGCAAAAAGTATTGCACCAACTCTGACACGTTTTTCGGGCCAATGCAGAATTTCGATACTGGCCCTTCCTTGTCAAAACGATATAGCCCCCTTATTGGTTCGGCACTGAAAAATAATTCACTGGTGTGTACAATATTCAGCCAGAATTTGCTAGAACTGTTAGTACCGGTAGATTCATTCATGGGAGGTTTATAATCGCGTCTATAGCGCATCTTTTCTCTGTTAATCACATTTAAGTGGTTACAAGATGGTGTGAGCTTCTTTCATAGTAGAAAAAGTAAGAATATTAAACAATACATAATCTATCATTATATTCAAATGTTCAGTATAATTGATAGTTCAAGAACGTATTCCATTATTCTCGCAGGTCTCGCGCGAAACATTTTAGTGTTCATAAAAGATAGGGCCCGTGTGCAGGAGAGAGACAGAGAGATGTTTAGCTTTTCGCGCAAGAGTAACAATACGAAAATACTTGGGTTAATACAACTATTACAATATTATTATTATAATTATTATTATCATTTTAAATTACTATACGGGCATCACTGTCATGTCTTTACCCAGGTAGCAGATTGCAGGCCCGATTTCCGGACCAAAAAATCCGAAGACATTTAATTTCTTTAAAAATTCGAACTGACGGGGATTAGAACCCTTACGGTCTTTGTCTTAAGGAGAGGACTGGGTGAAATTTCAGCCTACTAATAATTAAATGGCTGGGAGTGAAAATAATAAGTTTTAACATAGTTTTTCTCGACAAATAAAATGTCGTATTTAAAGAAAAAATTATAAAAATTTCTTTCCGACATTTTGAATTTTCTTTTTGCATTTTTAATTTTATTATGCAATCTAAAAAATATCGACACAAATCCATACGATTGATTGTTCGAAATGATGTTAGGAGCAAGCACAAACGTTTTGAGCTGGTTGTTTTTAGATTATTTTAGATTAGAAAAATATTCTGGTTTAATGCTGAAAAATTAAATTTAAAGTGTGACTTTGTGGGTACAAAAATAAATATATTTTTTAAAGGACTTAGTAATCGAAAGGGTTTATGATTATTATTTATATTTAAAAAAATAGTAAAATAATATTATACATTAATTTTTAAGCAATCTTCACAAATACATATCAGATCGTCTTGTGAGAGGAAGAACGTACCATCTCGGCGGAGAGTTGGAAAACGTACCATCTCGGCGAAGAGTTGGAAAACGTACCATCTCGGCGGAGAGTTGAATAATTCTCATTTCGAAAGCAAACGCATTTGATAGTTAAATAACGCTCTTATCAAATGTAGTGGATTATTTACAGCATATATTAATAATGCATCATAAGACTTTTTTAAGCAAAAGTATTATTATCTTATTACGTTATCCGTTATCTTATATTATTTATTTATTTATTTATTATCTTAGTATGTTTTCCAACTCCCCGCCGAGATGGTACGTTCTTCTTCTCACCCGACGAGATATTATAGTATTAAGAAAATAAGTGTGTAAAAACGGGGTATTAGGTTATAACTCGTAGTAAATTACGTTGACGCGAATGTTTATGTTTACGTCTTTGTCATTTTTGGAGTTGCAGCGCCGCCTATATAGTCAAAAATTCATCGCGGAAAGTGGACCTTTTTTAACATTGGGATTGTACTCTTTACTCTAATCTTCATGGTTTTTATATCCGAAAATAAAATACAAAATGCAAAAAGAAATGTCAAAAAAGCGGAAAGAAATTTTGTTGATTTTTTTAAATGCGCCATGTTAAAAAAGTCTATGTTAAAATAAAACACATGTACGAATTTATAAACAATTGAACGTAAATTTGCAGGTTATCTAATGATTTACAATTGCTTTCTCATAGAGGTAGCTTTGTGATGGTAAAAAAAAGTTTTGCTAAAAACATGTTAGCAACATGTTTTGAGACAGTAGAAGTCAAATTATACTATTTTTAGAGAAAGTCAGTATGGGCGTGTGTGTGTATGTGTGTGAGTGTGCGTGCGTGTGAGTGTGTATGTGTGTGCGTGCGTGCGTGCGTGTGTGTGTGTGCGTCGCTCATCCGCATTGGAGTATTCCGCGCTAAAACCTTTCCTAACTTTGTATACATGTATGTTATCCATATCTAAGAGAGGCTTTAAAATTTCAACGAAAATCGTCGACTCAATTTAATTTTGCGGCCATTTTTCGTAAATTAAAAATTTGAAAATTTAGATTTCTTGAAAATTTTTTTATGAAGTAATATTTTTTGGGAAGTAAATTTTTTTCACAATAAAGTACTCATAGAATTCTTCAATTTGAGATGCATAACGATTCAAAATATACCGTTTTTCATTTATTATACCGTGTGTTTAGTAATTTCTTTTAACCTGTATAACTCACAAATTAAATTATGAAATCTAATGAAATTTTTACTAAAATTAAAAAGATCTCTTTGAGAAAGCAGAGTGCCAAATCAGTTGGCAGCATTGTTTACCCCAAGATTTAACGATCCAATGTGATCGAATTGACGCTTTCAAGGTTTTGTTATATTCAAAATACATGCAGTTATGATATGAGTGTGGGAATTTGTATATAAAAATTATTGACCAAAGTTATAGTCTATTTAAGTGAAAATGTGGCTTAAATAGACTATACTTTTGGTCAATAATTTTTATATACAAATTCCTATACTCAGATCATAACTGCATGTATTTTTAATATAATAAAACCTTAAAAGCGCCAATTCGAACACATTGGCTCTTTAAACCTTGCGGTAGCCCAATAAATATATGTTTTCATTATAGCCAATTAAAGGGTTCTAACGACGTTCAATCCTTATTTTTACCCTAAAATCTGTTATAAATTAATTTAAAATTTAAAGGTGTATCTGTCCCCTTAAGCTTATTGAGGATAAGAAATATATATTTGAAACAAAAGATACATAACACTCTTGATTAATTTCTGAAAAAGATATAAATAATATACGTTCAAATAATTCATGAGTTTTATACGTTATTTTGATATTTATATCTACAAGAAACGCGTAGATCTTATTACGACCGATAAAGATGTTTGGATATGTCCAGATTGTCTTAACTTTATTTAAATGAGTAAAATATATTACTTTTAACATTTAATTATGTTATTTCATCATTTTAACCCCTTCCAACACATTCGTTTGCTTTTGATGATTATGAAAACAAATTAAGGGAGCCAGCCCAATAATAAACTCGAAGAATAAATTTTTTGTTCATAAGTCAATAAATATTTTTCTTTTAAAAGCAACATCACTGACATTTTTTTTACGACAAATACTTAACATTATCAATACTATATTTATTAGAAAAAGTTTGTGGCGTGCACGCTTCTAGGTGACACAATCAACAAATATTTTCCGATAGTAATTTGACTCCTTATGACATATACTAAAACTTTAACGGTTTACTTTTTCGTTAAATTTTTTTCTTACCATTATCTTTCAGAAAACAAATCAAATTTCTTAAATATCACTAAGATTTTTTTTTAAATTGGTTTGTTCTCCAAAAAAATAATGATTAAATTCTTTTTACTGAAAAAGTAAATTGTAAAAGTTTTAGTGTATGCCGAAGAGTCAAATTACCGCCAGCAAAAAGTTTTTTGTTGATCGTGTCACCTAGAAACATAATACGGGTAAAAATTAAGTGCTAAAATATACCAAAATCAAATAAAAGCACGTATTCCTGTAATTTCTCTTGAAGTAACCCCTTGAAAAAGTAGAAAATAATAAATAAACATATTTCATTTTCGAAGTGTTTTTTGGAATTATTTAAGGGGTAACACCACTCTAGCGGCCCGAAAAAATGCCTAATTTGTACGATTTTTTACAAGAGTAGGAAAGAAGGGATCAAATTTCTTTTTTGAGAGTTTACTATACATATATTGAGGTACAAAAATATATTTTTTTTATATTTAAATACAAAATGGCGGCTATACAGCGAATCTCGTGAGAAGCCTTTTTCTCAAACCTCAAAACGAGAGAACACTTTTCTCGGAAGTACGTAGGGTTTTTTTTTATTTCAATTTTTGTAGAAATGGCGCACTTCTGAAAAAAGATCGATTTTTCTCGAAAAAAAAAAACGATTTAACTGTTTATAAAAAAAGATTTACATTCAATCGAAAAACGGCTACGTACTTCTTTAGAGAATCTATTTGTGAAGCTACAGTAATCTGTTCTCCCAGTTTGAAAAAGGCTTCTCACAAGATTCGCTGTATAGCCGCCATTTTGTATTTAAATGTAATAAAAAAAATATATTTTTGTACCTCAATATATGTATAGTAAACCCTCAAAAAAGAAATTTGATCCCTTCTTTCCTACTCTTGTAAAAAATCGTACAAATCAGGCATTTTTTCGGGCCGCTAGAGTGGTGTTACCCCTTAAAGGTGGCTACATCGATCCGAAAAAATGAGTTTTAGCAATTTTGGGTCTATAAATAGCTGCTAAAATTTTATAATAAAAATGCGATAACAGGAATATAATTTTTTCAATATTTCCTACTATTTTAATCATTACACTTAAAAAAGTAAAAAGTTTGGGAATTTTGGACCACTCTAATGTACATAGTGGATATTGCGGTATATATATTTAGAATTTATGAGCTGTGATCTTTACCATTATGGAGCAACAATCTAATAACTCTCTCTCTCTCTCTCTCTCTCTCTCTCTCTCTCTCTCTCTCTCTCTCTCTCTCTCTCTCTCTCTCTCTCTCTATCTATCTATCTATCTATCTATCTCTCTCTCTCTCTCTCTCTCTCTCTCTCTCTCTCTCTCTCTCTCTCTCTCTCTCTCTCTCTCTCTCTCTCTCTCTCTCTCTCTCTCTCTCTCTCTCTCTCTCTCTCTCTCTCTCTCTCTCTCTCTCTCTCTCTCTCTCTAGCTGGCTAGCCACCTGTCCGCTCTTCTAAAGCTCATATAAAGATATGAGAGAGTTGCCACAATGAGAGCAAGATTTAATAACACACAAACGCCCATGTTTAGATATATATAATAATCCCACACAGAGCTATAAAGTCGTTTAACGCGTATTCCGGGATAATTTTTCAGGGCCGCACCACGCTCACCGGAGCTCCAACAATGGAATCTACCTGAGAACTACAAAGCCAGCATCAGTAACATCACGAAAATACAAGGACTCTCTCTCCTCCCTTTTCCCTTTCTTTCTCTCTTTCTCCCCCCCCCCCCCCCCCCCCGCTCCACTCCTCCTATCTTCCTCACTACAATGCCTTCCCCTATCTTCATCCACTTGCCGAGTTGTTTTTCTTGAAGAGGGATCGAAGCAATACGCATACATTATCACCCTTTCTGTAAATATTTTATTGTATTAAAGGGTGATTAATAGATCTCGAATTTGTGAGCATCTGAAGGAGACACTTTTCATCTCCTCCGATAGGAAGAATTCACTCCTTTATCCCGTTTCCTTTCCCGCACGATATCAAAATGTCGAGATACGATGTGAAGGACGATTACGATCTGGAGTCACAACGCGACGTCACGCTGACGAGC
The DNA here is from genome assembly GCA_949152435.1 of Gastracanthus pulcherrimus. Lineage (NCBI taxonomy): Eukaryota > Metazoa > Arthropoda > Insecta > Hymenoptera > Pteromalidae > Gastracanthus > Gastracanthus pulcherrimus. Next base: position 141,579,558 of record OX424573.1, read on the forward strand.
TACAACAGGTCGCCAGTGGACGATTTAGGATCCCGCTTCAAGGGGATCAATAACAAGGGTCTTGCAACCGGCTCGTATGAGCTCGAGGGCAGACTGAGCAATGTAGATGTCACGCTCGAGAAGCCCGATGTCATACAACCCAATGTTATTGGTAAGCACTCAATCTTCTTTATTCTTTCATTTATTGCGCAATGGTTATTGTCGATACTACCTTTACTAATAATCAACATTGTCAGTTATAACGAATTTTCAAACATTCAGTGAAAACTTTCTCAAATTCTAAATGTAAAATCATTAATTATCACGTATATGGCACATTACAAGGATATACGCAGAGTGTACGTATATCTCCTTGTAAATTTCTTTGAACATTAATGAAATTTCGGTCACCATCTTCAATTGTAAATAACTTTTGATCAGATTAAGATTTTTATATGTAACACAACTCAAATTAAAGGTCTTTTTGCCTACTTTTTTATTATATTTTGAATCATTTATTCATAATAAAAACTTGTAGAGTTATGGTTAGAAGAAGAGGTACCTGTTTTTCATTAAAATAATGCATACTTCGAGTAAATCACATCATATCTCAATAACAAGGGTCCATTAGAATGAACTACATCCGTTAGACTTCATTTTTGGGTACCAGAAACCTGCTCCCGAAGTCTGACCCAATTTCGTTATTGTCACACTTGCACGAAAACGCGTTTTTTCATCCCTATATAGCGGGACTAAAGTGACCGTTTTCCGACCGGCGGGCGAAAAAGACTTTTGCTCCAGCTATAGCGGGCGGTAAAGTAAATTTTCGAAAATCAGCTCTAAGTGGGTTTAGGCACCTCTAAACATCAAGTACCATCCGGATGATACCACATCTTTAGGTTAGCCTAAACTCAATAGTAGGTTGATTTTACAGTCTAACATGCGTGTGTTTGCACCGTGTCGAAGAACGGCCAAATTTAGTTTCGCTTCATAGGCATACATAAAGCGTTATCAATACATGACAAAAAATACGGTGTGCACTATGGGAGAGAGGCCTTTTTCGCTCTCGTGTGTTTGCAATACGAGTTGAAGGCGAGCAAGCACGAGACGAAGGCGAGTGCGTATTGCGAATTGAAGATGCGAAACCTCACACACGGGCGAAAGAAGCCTACTTTTCCCCCATGGTACATAATATACTATTCCCGGAGGGTGTGCGCTCCCCTTGTTAGGAGAGAATTCATTAAGTAATCATAAGCACTTCATAAAGAATTCATTTAGAATGTCTAAATCGTGTGACATTGAAGAACTCTTTATGAATTCTTATAAAATACAAAGTTTATGAATTCTTTAAGAATTCTTTTAATTAACTCTTTTTGAACTCTTTTTGAATACCGATGCTGTCTGCTTTCATGTGAAAATGTTCGAAAGAACGATACAAATTTTAGGAATCCTAAACCTTATTAATATAACCCAACCTGAGCAATTTGCAAGTAGAAAGAGATTAAAATTGATAAACCCAACTAAACCAAGCGGAGCAGTTTACAATTAAAAATATTTAAATAATACTACCGTCAGCCCTAAATCCCTAACCCAAAACTCAACTAATCCAAGTTGAACAAATCAATTTGGGTTATTTAAGTTAAAGGGGCTCAATAGTTTATGGATTTATTATTTTAACGACTTTTTAAATTGCAAATTTATCACCTTGAGTTAGTTGAGTTGATAGTTTACGGTTTTATTATTTGAACTTTAATAGCAAATATTTTAGCTAGGGTTAGTCAGATTTTGAGTTTAGATTTTAGGGTTTACAGTTTTATTATTTACATTTTTTAAATTGCATATTTCGCAGCTTGGGTTAGTTCGGTTTAAGAGTTAGTGTTAATTAATCAATTTTAACTTTTTACTTGCAAATTGTTTAGCTTGGGTAAGTGGGTTTGGATTTTTTATGGTTATTTAAAACAAGGCCTAACCTACTCCATACCTACAAAAATCAGGTTGCGTCGCCCTCGTTGGAGGATAATACGTTTGAAAAAGTAACTATAGTCGTATATTTTCAAACGCATTTCTCTCTGAGAGTTAATAATGAAAGTTTTTGAAAATTTAACTGAAGATTTGTAGTATGAGTATGGAGGGCATAGTATCGCGTATTTTTAGAAATATATATTTATTGCAGAGATAAAATATAAATGTGATGTCGGTAAGATAGGAATTTTAATTTCACTTTCACATCTCCTTAATGAATGTAATCTTTAAAAGCATAATTTGATTGTATTACAAGGACCGCAATGTGATTTTAATGAGTATAATGTGATTTTTAACCTTCGACATGCGATTTTTATGAATTTGATGACGAAAGGAACAATTAAAGAGAACTTCAAATTTGTGTACCTTCAATAGGCAACAATCAATCATATTCATGCTGCAATTTGATTGGCTCATCAAATAATTTATTTCTTCCGGTCATGACTATTTTGAAAGAGAAAAACAGTGAAATTTTTTAGATGATTTGAGAGGGCAATCCATTAAGAATATTATTTTATACAAAATATATAACGCTTTAAAATTGATTTTTCTTTACACTAAAATCCTAATGTACTCCCACGCACAATCCCACACACAGACACACGCACACAGACACACGCACACACACATACACACATAAACACACACACAAACACACACACACACACACACACACACACACACACACACACATACACACACACGCACACAAACACACATACACACACACATACACACACACATCCATACGGACATTTTCTAAAAATAGTGTATTTTGATTCCTTATATCTCGTTTTTAGCAAAACTTTTTTTTTACTATCACAAAGATTCCTCTATGAGGAAACAATATTCTACAAAATAAAAAAAAATGATTAGTTTTATAACAATATATAGTTGCTTTTAAATCACGCATCACGCATAATTAAAAAGCCCTATAGAGTTTAATATCTTTTTAAAGTTCTTGTTTTAACTATTTCATTTGAATACTAAATACATTGAAGGATCTTTTTCATATTAAACGAAATAATAATGTTAACGCTAATCTAAATGCATGTAAGATATTAGAAATATATGTAATTCGGAAATTGTATGTTTATTCAACCTTGCACAGCTCCCTCCATATTTTAATATATTTAATACACTTTAGCGGTATGTATTGAGGGCCGTCGGCAGTTTTCTCCTTACTCTCTAATTATGTCTCCTTCTTTTTTTATTCGCCATCACATTTTGCGCTAGTGTCAACAGCATTGCTCAATACTAATATGCGCGTGTCAATATACCAACGAAATTCGTCGCGGCGTTGCATAAACACCGACATTTCTTCTCTTTTTCATGTACCGGAGTAATTTGGCACGATTGTAACGATGCCCAGGTATGCGCATGCGAGCGCATGACATACCAGAAATTTTTTCTTCGTCAGAACGTTTCAGATCCTTTCATACTGTATCTACAAGTCCGCGGTGATTAGCCGATTATTTAAAATTCCATCTGGTCGTGTCCAGAAGGTAAAATATATGTGATTCTTTCATCTATTATTATCAGCCTTATTAAAAAGAAAATCCTAAATTATGAAATAGTAATTATTACTAATAACGGCATATAAAGTACTGACCTAATTCCTACCTTACCGGTTATTAACTTTTATCATTTTTTCTGGTACCGTCAAGGACCCAGGTCCTGATCAGTTAAGGCATGTCGTCACGTTATTTGTTGCGTCAAAGCGTAAAGATGAGGTATTCATAGGAAATAAAATTTCTAATAACAAATATAAATGTTAATCTTTAATATAACATTCAAAAAATACATAAATAATCAAAATTAAGTTAAATATAAAGTTTCAAAGAAAAAAAGCTGTGGGAGCAATTCCTGATCACATATATTATTGACGCATACGTATTTTATATGATACACAAAAACTTATTAAGCAATACTAATGCAGTAGATATACTAAAATATAACATTTTTTGGTTGTGTGATTATAAATGTGAAACTTAGGCGAAGTAAAAGTATTCAGTTATTCGTACTCTGTCTACTGCACAATATAGACTCACGTGCGAGCATATATTATAATCTATAAAATGCACATAGTGTTGTGATTTATTGTCACGTTTTCTGCGACTTTTGCATGATAAATTATTCACGCATGAATTAAAACTACTTATAGAATTATGTTATTACAAATATTTGTGCATTTTAAGATTTTTAAATATACATAAAACATGTTATTAATACTGATCAGGAATTGGGTAAACGATAAGAATTTGGACCCTATTTCTAATCACACATTTTTACAAATATCAATAATATTTTATATGAATGTTTTAAGTGATTTATACGAATAAACTGTTGAATAACTTAATTACATAAATTTTTCTTCGATCTATAACATGTAATAAATGTAATCAAATGATCAGGAAGTGGGTTCGTGACGGTATTAAATAAATATCTCAGGAAAACGCTATTTTATGTTCTCATAATTAACATTTGTAATTTCCAGTTGAGTTTCTAAAATAAATTATAATGCAATAGGTTAATTAAATCATTAATTAATAGATACTAGTTAAATAATTTCGAAATGTTCAACCTTTTTCTCTCCTACAGTCAATAGCGAAACCTCTTAAATATTTACTTCGAGACTTCTAGTATAAATTCGAAAGGCGCGAAACAGCATTATCTCCGAAATCTTTGTTTAATATCGGAAAAAATTATAATTTATTAAAAGACAGTAAGGTAGGAATCGGGTCGAGATAGGCGAAAAAGTAATGGTAACAACAGTAAGATTTGTACCATTCCATCAATCAATGTAGCACTATTCTCTAAGGTTTGATAATCCCATCCAGTCATATCAATAATGTGAAGCTATGAGTAAACAATAATTATAATAATGCATTTAAAATATAAAGAAAAATAAAAAAAAAATATTTTAAAAAAATTAGCGTAAATAAATTTTAGGAATTGGATAAGTTATTACTATTGTACGTTTGTTTTATTGATGTTGTAATTTCTGAAAAAATAGCAGTGGTCATTGTTAGATCACAGATCATTTTCTAAGCTGATCCTAATCAAATAAATACTAGGTATGTAAGTGATTTTCAAAACGCCGGTTCTTTTCAAGAACATAATTTAAAAAAAATAGTATGTCTTCTAAACTAAAAGTAAAGAATATGATATAATAGTATTTACCATATAAATAAAGAATGCATAAATGGGCGAGATAGAAAAAAACATTTTTATGTAGTGAAAAAAATTTTAGAATATTGAAAGTTTGTTATGACAAATTCGTTTAAATTATGAAGTAATAGGTTTAAAATATCATGAAATGTTGTATAAAATATATTACTTTAAATGTAATTTATTGCTCTCCTCTAGCAAAATTTAAAAATTGTAACGCTCATTACATAATATTCAAAACTATGTTTTATACTTGATTATATGAAATTACAAAGATATAATGATGCATTTTATCATTAAATACAGGTTAGTTTGCTAAAAACTTTCTACACGGAGAGAAATAAAAAGCCAAATTCGGGTGATTGTCAAAAAGTTGGCTCTTTTTAAAAGTATGATTTGCAAAAAAAATAAAATCTTTGAAACCAAAATAAAAAATATAATGTAATAATATTAATCATATAAATAAAGAAAGTTAAAATGGGCGAGATCAAAAAACACTTTTATGTAGTTAAAAAAATATTGCAATGTTGAAAGTTTCTTATAACCAATTCATTTAAATTACGAATTAATAGAGTATAACTTTCATTTAATATTGTTTGATATATATTACCTTAAACAAATTAAAAATTGCATCGCTTATTACAGAATATGAACGATTATGATCTACGCTTAAATGGTCAAATTGTTATTTATTTACCTATTTGTCGTATTCGATGCTACCGCCTTCAATTGTTTTAGTACATTTAACGTAATCGTTGGACGGACAAGACATATTTTTTTAGTAGTTAATTTATTTAAACGCACCAGATGCATGTGAAATTAAGAAAAAAGTAATTCCTCTGTCTTTTTAAACGACAAATTCGATTTAAATATTTATTTTTCAAACTGAATGCTTCTTTAAAGAATTTTTCGCTCGACAGACAAGACATATAATAAACGTACGGTAATAGGAGTGCAACATTAACTATTTATTTGTAGAAAACAGTACTAATAAATAAGTATATGTGAACTTATTTTGCAAAATGTATATAAGAGTTACAAATAGGAATTGGTTGCATTTTAATTTGTGAATATTTTAATACAACTTTCTTTGAATAAAGCCCTTGGGACGGACAACACATCAAAACTAGGGGACACATTTCGAAACAACCATACATAAACAGAATACACGCATCGCGCATCATTTTCGGATTAACTAAGACTTCCATTAACCCTCTGTGTAATTTTTTTTTGGTTAAAATTTAGTACATTACTAAATTTCTTGCTATATTCGGAAGAAATTCAGACTTGGGACATGGGACGGACAAGACATTTTGCATAGTTTTTTATTTATTACTCAGAATAGAAAATACTTGATATTCTGAAATTTTTGCAGATTGATGCTTATGATAGTCCAGTTGTAGCACTATTTTTTTGAGCTTCGTATAATGCCCTGTTACCTTGTAAAACAGGAGGGACAAGAATTGTTCAACTTTTTGACAAACACCCATTTACTGAAACGCGCCTTGATTCTACTCAAAACAGAAGTCTATCTTACCATTTTATTACACGTGGAAAGCTACAATAGCTTACAAAAAAGTAGGTAAGTACTCCTCTTTTTCTTCGGTTAAAGTCCTGGAGTTCGAGGTTAGTTAATTTAGCTACAGAAAAAGAGTAGTATTTACTGTAAAACCAAGAGCTATTACTATATTTTAAAGGAGTTCAAACTTTTTCTTTGAGGGGTTACATTGGCATGCCTGAAATAGATATTCTTATATTTTATTTCTCTCCAAATATTCAAGGTGTATTCCTTTGTTGCTTTAATTTTTGCTAAGCACCATTTCTGCTAAAAATCCACCTTTAAGTGTTTTTGAGGTCGCTAATTACGAATGTGTTATATTAGATTTTCTAAACTCAAAGTGACGGATTCAATATGGCGGACTCAAAATTAAATAGAATATTATATACCAAAGGTGAAAAGTAGGCGATTTTCGTATTGCGAGCTGAAGACGAGTACTGCAATCACACAAACGCAAAAAAGGTCTTTTCACCCACGGTAACCACCGTACCTTTTGCCACACATATCTTGATTTCGCGTTTTCCTTAGGCTTCTGAAGCGGACCCAAATGTGGCTGTATCTGTGGCTGTAACTGTAACTATAAAAAGAATTTTCTTATACTTAAAGATATTTAAGTATTAATTAAATACTTAATTTATCTTCAACAGTTTGATAAACTTCATAAAAATATGATTTTCAAGCTTGGTTAGACTTTCTCAAGTGTCACGCATTAAACAATATCAGGTTCTATGTACAAAAACATAGTTTTTTGCTTCCTCAAAGAGGAAGTTTTGTAATAGTACAACAAAAAGTTTTGGTAAATACATGTTAGAAACATGTTTTACATTATATTATTAATAATATCACATCAATGTTGTTATTATAAAAGCACAGTGTGTTCATAAAAATAAAAACGTATTTAGATTCATTAGGAATAAAATCATGTCATATACGTTAAAGGATAATGACAATTTATATGTTTGTCAGGTAGATATACAATTTCACTTTGGTAATATCTATCACGTCATGGTTTACAGTAAAAATACACATATACTCACAAGTTTTCATACACGCATCAATCAATAAATGTGAAATTGTTTAGATGATCTGAGACGGCAGACCATTATGAATCTTAATAGGTATTATAGAAGATATATAACTCTTTAAAATTGATTTTACTTTCTATTTAAATCCTAATTTACTCCCACGCGCACCCTCTCACACACACACACACACATACCCCCCCCCCCCCCAACGTATACACACACGCACGCAAATACGCACGCACGTACGCACGTACGCCATTTTTTAAAAATAAATTTAAGATAAAATGATAATATATAACTAAGAAAATCATAAAAATGTTCATTAAGTGTAATTATTGGAGTAAATTATTCAAAATAGTTTATTCAAACTCATTTTAACTGTGAACCCAAATTTTAACTCAATTAAATTATTGAAATTTATCCTTACAAATTGTATTGGAAAAGAAAACATAAAAAATATATCGATTAACTAAAAAGTGCTTTACAGGCTTCTCTTGACTTGAGCCTATTTAATAAAAAAAAATGTTTACAAGTAATTCGAGTAAACGCACGTTTTTGTGACAAAAACAAGGATTTTAAAAAAAGTACTTTATGCTACTCTAACCTCAAAATCACAATTTTGATATGATCTTTCGGCGTTCGTTATAAAATACGGTTCGAAACTAGTACGTAAGTAAATTATTTACCTGATGTAACATTTCACTCTCGCTTCACTCGAGCGAAAAACGTCACATGAGGCAAATAATTTACTTCCTCGCCAATGTCGAAATGTACTATTACGCATACCTATTAAACAAATCTATTTTAAAAATATTAAGAAAATTTTCAACTTTAAATGAACGAACGTTAATATTTTTGACTTTGTTAAAACTTAATGTATGGTCTGAAATAAATAAAACTTTTTGAACCTATGCAAAAGTATAGATTATGAAAAAACATTATTTAAGATTTTGCGTAAGTTACATTTTCTTTAATTGACAATAATAAATTTTGCAACATGATTGTTAATAACATATAATTGATGATTAAATTTTATTTTTGAATATAATAAATGTATACTACTTTTACACATAAAATTTTTTCGTAATTTTGTAATGCTTTTCGAACATCATAAAAATGTGGTATAAAACAAAAACGAATCGATAAATCGTATTTTCTTTTTATTTCAAAACTTCATAAAAAAATATAAAAAAGAGCTTTGAATGGTCAAAAAATACCGCATTACAGTCAAGAAAACAGAGATTAAAAACTTTTTGAAAAAAAATGAATATCATAAAAATGGAACAACATTATAAAACAAAAATGAGCTTTGATTGGTCAAATATTACCGCGTAATACGTACGAAATCAGAAATAAAAAATTTGTTGAAAAATACAATATCATATAAAATGATAAAACGTTATAAAACAAATACTATTCGATGAGTGTTGTGATAAGACAAAATAAATAAGCGTTCATTGGTAAAAAATTACCGTGTAATACCTAAGAGATAAGCAATTAAAAAATTTTTGAGAAAAATATCACATTAAATATCTCGGAAAATAAAAGTCCTCATGATCTGGGCAAAAAATTTAGCTAAGAGATAGTAAAAAGCTACCTTTTTGGAAATTTTCAGAAAGAATAATGCCGTTTTACTCAGGTTCTCGTTTGGCATAGAAAATCGATTTTTTTTACAAAATTAATTTTTTCTCGGCAAGAGAAAAATAAAATGTCTCAAAAATTTTACTGAATATTGCACTCCATGTTACTAATCATCTCGAATTTATTCAATGAATTTCCATTTTATATTTCAGAGAAATCACCATTTAAACAAAGAAAGACGTTTCTATATATAACAAAAGAAAGGAAATATCCTATCGAAAATTTTAGGTGGTAAGAAATTGGTACATAATTTTATTCTTTCAAATGCATTTTCACGGCATAGCGCGTTTCTTACACATAAGAATTATACACGTAATTATTGTACACAATTTAGCATTGGTCAAATTATATATAAATATATTTGACCAATGCTAAATTGTGCACAATAATTACGTATACAATTCTTATGTATAAGAAACGCACTATGCCATTTTCACTGTATCGATGATATTATTTCTAACGTATCAAAAAGCTCAAAAAACTAAAACTCAAAAAACGAAAAACTGCTAAAAACAAAAACTACCTCAGAAAACTAAAAAAATTATTATTGTGCCCTCTTCGTGTAAATAAAAAAAAATGAGCCCTGGAACATTAAATTTCACTGTGGATTACTCGAGATATCGTTGACACACATACATACACACACATACACGCACCCGTGTGCACGCACGTACGCACGCACACACACGCACACATACCACACACACACACACATCCATACGGACATTTTCTAAAAATAGTGCAGTTTGATTCCTAATATCTCAAAACATGTTTCTAACAAGTTTTCAGCAAAACTTTTTGTTGTAATATCACAAAAATGCCTCTTTGAGGAAGCAACATTTGTAAAAAAAAATTATTGCATAAATTCTCTAGTTAAGAGCTACAACACATTTCTAAATGATTTTCCAGTTTTTTTCAATTTTTTTAGGGTCTGGGCTTTAATGGGTTAATCGAGTTTTTATTCCATTATATTAGTCCAGTAAAAATACGAAAAAACAGGGCTGAAACCATAAAAAATTATAACAAAACTAATTATTTTCTTAAAAATCGTAGAAAAATTGTCTGAATAGCCTACTCAAAATCCAGTAAAATGCAGTCAACGCACCATTTTTTATTATTGCAAAATAGGGTAGAATTTATAAACAAATTGAATTTTCTCATGATGTTGATTATTTTTCAAAGACAATAAAGGCTACGGGCTTTTTAGGGTCGCTAATTTAAAAAGTGTATACCAAATTTTGAAATTCAAAATGGCGTATCAAAAATGACTAGAACACTGAACTAGAAAATCTGATTTTATTTGCACAAATACTTCTAAAATAATTGTTTTTCAGGTAGCAAATTTTAGATTTGACAATAAAAAATCAAATTTTAAACTGAGGGATACAAAATGGCGGATAAAAACTTGAAAAACTGATTTAATAGGCACAAATACTTCAATATATAAGTTTTTCAAGTTACTGATTTTAAATTTAACATTAAAAAGGAAAAAATTCAAAATGGTGGATCTAAAAGTGACAGATAGAAAGTAGATAAACTATTCTAATTTGCACAAATACTTCCAGATAAAGGTTTTTCAAGACGCTGATTTCTGATATGAAGATAAAAAATCAAGATTTCAATTGTCAGATCCAAAATGGCGGATAGAAACTCTAAAAACGGTTTTATATTATACAAATACTCTCATATACACGTGTATCAGGAAGATGATTTCAAATAGGAAGATAAAACATCAAAATTCAACTTGGCGGATTGAAAATGGTGAACTTAAAAAAGTGCATTACGGTTTAGATTTCAAAATATATTTGTGAAGTATTTTAGAGTTTTAATCTTAAATCAGTACGTACTAACGTAAACATAATGGTTATAAAATAACACCATTTAAAATAGTAAATAAAAATGGTCTTGTATAATATTATTATTTGAACGTTACAAATATTGCTTGTATTTTCTTGTAATATCCAACATTTTCCACGTAAATACTGATTGCTTGTTTTCAGATCGAACAAGCCGATGACTGTCGGCTATTTATATGATTAACACTGATCCTATTTTATATATATTTACATTTTTTTCTTTTTATTATTAGTTATTACTTTTGGTACTTAAAGACTCCGCGAAATTTAATTTATACCTGAATGCAATTAACCCCCATTACACATATACAAACTTTTAAAAATTAGCTTCCTTCTTAATCCGACATGCCATTTTGGATCCACCATTTTGAATTGTTTATTGTCAAATTTTAAATCAGGTACCTAAAAATTTTTTATATGGGTATATTTGTGCAAATCAAAACACTTTTTCTAATTTTTATCCGTTATTTTGGAAACGCCATTTTAAATTTCGAAATATACCCTGGTAGAAAATTAATCTAGAACTATGTAGATCTATCTAGTTTGCCAAGGAAATAATCGAGGGCCTCGATAAAACTAGATAATTTTCTACCAGGGTAGTCTATTTTATTATTATATAATATTTTTTCAAATCAGCGATCTCAAAAATCCCTTGTCTATATTGTCTTTGAAAAATAATCAACCGTTGACGAAAAAAATTCAATTTGTTTATAATTATACAATATAACCTATTTTGCAATAATAAATAATCTTGCGGTAACTGGATTTTACTTGATTTTGAGAATGATATTCAGACGATTTTTCTACGATTTAAAAAAAAAAGAATTAGCTTTGTTGTAATTTATTGTAATCCAATTTTTACTGAACTATAAGCTGTAAATCAGAGAATTCTTTTGTACTAAATTTATTTTAAAAAAGTACAGTTTAAAGCATAGGCATTACCAAAATTTTGCAGAATTTGTAAAAGTCATGGATAAGATTTACAAGGAATGTAAATGTTGGAACCACAGTAGTCACTATTTGAGAATTCGCTAATATATTATACCTCAAGCGACTTAAACAACACAATATTTGTATAACATTACTACTGAATTCCAAGAAATCGTTATGATAAAATGCATTCTTACGGTACGCAACAAAATCTACACAACGATTACAGTTTGTTATAGTCAGCCTATTGAAAATCGAAATGATAAAAATCTTCATTGCACACAGCCAATTGTACATTTGAAACATTGCGAACTGAAGATTATTACATCGGCGACTAAAGCAATCGATAGCGCGTTAAAAAATGTGCACATAACGCTACACTGCACAAAAGAAAAATGCAGGGTGCGAGAAAGAAAAAGAGAGAAAGAGATTAACGCTCGGCACAGAACGCAAAACTCGACGGCTAGGAACGAGAAACTCAATGCTCAGAGTCCATTAAACCACAGTGGCTGTTGGCTCCTTGTATGATTCATATGCATAAATATATCCTACTTTTCTCCAGCAGATCATTCCTTTAATCGAATTTTATGATGCGAATATGTGAAAAATAACACATTGATGAATGATGCATTCCACGATAGAAGGGATTTAACAGTCAATTAAAAATTTTAAATTCACGCCTTGTAGTCGACCAAAAATTGAATAATCGACTAAGTATATAAATATAAAATAGTACATTATGTAAATAGGGCAAAAAGTCGAATATTTTTCCCGCGGGTGAGTTTACTCTACAGTATCACCCGAGGAAAAAATCGACTTTTTTCTCGAGTTACATATAGTATTTCATGCCCATCTCAACTGTGTCCACTTTTTGACTTGGAATACGGGACTAATCGACTTTTAAAATACAATATTGTTAAAAGACAATCGAAAATCAGAGTTATTGGTAGAACTTGGTGAAATAAAGGAACTTGGTCTAGTTTCTAGTGATGTCACTTTTTTCCCGCACTTGCAAAGCACACCCTTTTTGAGGTATTAGAAAGAGATATAGCAATTAAAACTTAATTTATTAGAACAAAGAATTTTATACTAGAAAAATTAATTTAGTTTGAGGAAGCTAAGTGCCAATGAATTGGCAGCGCTTCTTACATATGTTTTTGAGGTGTAACCGTTTAAAAAAATTATCGTTTTTCTGTATACCATAAAAAAACAACAACACTACGTAATAACTGAGGTACAGAGAAAAAATTGTTGTTATAAGGATTATTAAGTACCTATCGTTCTGTAATTTTAGTAAGAAATAGTGTTTGTAGCCTTGTGTACGTGCGTGCGGGCGTGCATGTGTGTGTGTGTATGTGTATGTGTTTGTATGTGTGTATGTCTGTGTGTGTTTCTTTGTGTGCGTGTATGTGTGTCTGTGTGCACATGTGTGTATAGTTGTACGTGCGCGCATGTGTGTGCGTGCCCATGGAAGAATTTCCTTTCGGCAGAATAATATTCAAGTATTAGTTGCCGTCACTACCAGTACTTGCAAACGTTAGAGGTCCAGCACTAAAATGTAGCGGGGATGATAAGAACGGGCCAGTACAACACTTTTCTTCTTGATATATTCAAAATTGTACAAGAAATATAAATTTTTAGACACATGCGAGACACTTCACTCCAAGTTTAGTGTAATAATCATAATTACCGATTACTATCGCGCGGTCGAAAATTTCACGTGAGATTAGTAATCGTACATTAAATTAAAATTTTGTTAAAAACTAGCCTAAAAAGTAGGTTAAGTTACGCTTGAAGATATTGCGAGGTTTTGTTTTCTTTCAATATCGGCAAAAAGTATTGCACCGACTCTGAGACATTTATCGAGCCAACGTCGATTCATTTACTGGCCCATTCTTATTAAAACGATATAATCCCTTTGTTGTTTCAGCACCGAAAAATAATTTACTGGCATACAATATTCAGCTAAAATCGGCCCGAACTATCACTGCTGGCAAATTCTTTCATGGGTGTATGTATGTATATGTGTGAGTATGCGTGTGACGTCCAAATGACTACTGTATTGTCTTGAACTCCTCCCAGTCTCAGTATACACGTGATTCATATAGCTGAGCTTACAAGGGTTCTCGACTATTATATTTTAATGAGAACAGATTAGCATGTTTCCATAGGGTAGGACAATTGCTGTATGTTTTCATAGGGTAGGAACGGGAAAAGATAACTTGAGAAAATTGTGATTAAGAACACTTATATTAAAAACTTAGCAGAAAAAGAAGAATACATAGTGCATGATACCTTGGGCCAATGGTCCTTACTACCTAGCCCAGACGTACTTCTATCGTCGGCGAAGCAGCCGAAGGACCGGACTGGGTTTCCCCAGCCATAAACTGCTGGCGCGCAACACCGTGTTCCGCAGATCTTACCGCAATAAATAATATGCGCGTCATTCGCGACACCCTTTTATAAATCGACCTAGCTTACAAATATTAGGCTGGAAAAGTACGCATCTAAATGGTCATCTTCAACGACCTCATACTTAGCACATACAAATAATAAAAATTAAAATAAAAATATTCTACCGGACACACTCAATTTCACACTGTACAATCCTGGATAGTACGAATGAGGTGTATTTGTTAATATGTTAATGTTATAATAAATACTGTACACTCCTATATAGTAGGGACGAGGTGTATTTATTATATATATGTATGTATTTTTATATATTTAACTAATGCTGTACACTCCTAGATAGTAGGAATGAGGTGCATTTGTTAATATCTTAATATTATAATAAACACTGTACGCTCCTAGATAGTAGGAACGAGGTGTATTTATTATATATTTATGTATGTATTTAACGAATGCTGTACGCTCCTAGATGTAGGGACGAGGTGCGTTTATTATATATATGCATGTATATATGTATATGTATGTTTTTTTATTTAGGTTTATAATAATTGAGAATATTTTTATTTATATTTTTTTGTTTATTTAAATAATTTGTTTATTCTAATTATAAAGTTAAAGGCTATTTCTTGTGTACAATTAGTACACAAGAAATAGCCTTTAACTAAACGATACAATATAAATTAAATATAATTACTTTTGATTATCTGATGAATTCTTTATTTGTAAGACAAATCGTTTACTTGAAAAATTCGATTTTTAATCTTTGGCGTTTAGCCTTAAGCTGTTTTACCCGAAATATGTAAATGAATATATATGTAATATGCGTGGGTCTTTGACTAAAACTGTCTACCCTGATATTAAAGTATGTATTTGAAAGATTTGTCTATACGAGGTCTGTCCCAAAAGTATCCGACCTACCTCGATTTCTCGGCGCTTGATTTATTCTTCGTCATCCGGGGGGTGGCATCCTTCAAAGTAGTCCCCATTTGATTGAACAAGACGCTCATATCGATGTTTCCACTTATTAAAGCACTCTTGAAAGTCAGACTTCGGAATCGCCTTTAGTGCATTCGTCGCATTAGTTTCAACAGTCTGTTTATTGTCGAATCGATGTCCTTTAAGCGGCATTTTCAATCGAGGAAACAGCCAAAAGTCGCAGGGAGCTATATCAGGACTGTATGGAGGCTGGTGGAGCTGCGCAACACTGTGTTTCAATAAATACTGCTGCACAAGGTTTGATGCGTGCGCTGGAGCATTGTCGTGATGAAGAAGCCAGTCACCGGTTTCCCAAAGTTGCGGTCGTTTTCTCCTGATTGCATTACGTAATCTTTTCAAAACTTCAACGTAGTACTCTTTATTGATTGTCTGGCCTGTAGGGGCATATTCGTGGTGCACAACGCCCTCATAATCGAAAAAAAACAATCAACATTGACTTGATGAACGAGGATCACTGTCAACAGATGTGCGGCCACTTTTGAACCGCCTATACCACTTTTTTATTTGTGTTTTGCCCATACATTCATCTTTAAAGGCTTTTTGCAACATTTCAATAGTTTCCGCACAACTTTTACCGAGATTAAAGCAAAATTTTATGCAAATTCGCTGTTCGGTTCGTTCTGCCATTTTTAGCAATAAGCAAATTGCGACGAACGCAAATAAGTCGTAAACAAATACACGCTGCGCGGGAACTAAGGCGTTTCATCGGTATCTCAGGCTACTGACGAGAAGGTTAGGAGTTGCTGGTGACGTTCGTACCCTCCAGAGGTCGCCTGAGTCTCTCCGCGCGAAGATATGAACGTAGGTCGGATACTTTTGGGACAGACCTCGTACAACTTTTCTACAAAGATCTGTAGCTGGCCTTGCTTAACTCAGTCAGTGTAAGTGATTGAGAGTTGCTCGGACAAGCTAAATCTTTCACTAGGAGACTGACGTAAGCTTAAGCTATACTAGAACAGATAGTATTCCGGAGGTGCTTGTGGCAAAACGAGAGATTGTCCTATAGCACGAGCCTAGCTGTACTCAGCCAGTGCAAGTGGTCGAGAGTTGCTTAAGCAAGTGAGAGTCAAACGCAAAGCTGTAGTAGAGCAGATAATGCTCCGGAGATGCTTGTCTAGCAAATGCTGGTGAGCGAGTAGCTTGCCCGGGGTCGGGTGAGCTAATACTAGTGAGACCCTGTGGACCGGTGTCTTTTAAACAGCTTTCCGCCGTATATCGCCTATGCAGAAGGGTCGAGCGAGCGGGTGAGGGTGAGAAAGGACGAATAGCAAAGAAAGTTTCCTCCCTTTTGTCCTCCTACGCGCTTTTCCTCTTATTAGGCTAATGCTTAAGACAGAGAAAAAAGAAGAGAGGGTAAGGGTAAAAAGGGCCTCATATGGGCGTCGCTAAAGAAGCGCGCGCAGCTATGTTTTGGGCTCGGGCCGTTTTGATTCAGCGAGCTTTTTCTAGAGAGAGAAGGGAGATCTTCTCGCTTGCTCTCTTGCTTCTTCTCTATCCTTTGCATTTACATTTGTTTTCTCTTTATTTAAACTAAAATATCAATGTTTATTATATATTGATATGTTAAATGATCTTAAAATGTAATAGTTCTTTCATAAAAAAACAAAAATGATAGTATTCGTGAAGATATCTAGTTTATATATATATATATATATATATATATATATATATATATATATATATATATATATATATATATATATATATATATATATTTATATTATATAGTTACGATAATTGTAAAAAACAATATGCGTTTGTAAACATAATAATTAATTAAAGTGTACATATGTTTAAAGTAGTATAAGATTGAATAATAATAATAATAATAAGAAATAGTGATAAAGGTAAAGTTAATACTAATTGATATTTACTTATATTTAAAGTTTGTATAAAAAAATTGCAGTATAAAAATGACTATAATGTAAAATATAATTAGTGAATAAACATTCATATTTCAGTACTTAAAACTATTATATTATATGTAAATATTACTATTACAATAGAGTATTTAAATCTACCCCATTAATTTGACATACACGTTTTGCTGTCGATTTACGTAAGCTTGACGTAAAACTGCGTCCGTATATGCTGAAAATTTTGTATCAAGTATTGAAGTAAATTATGAGTGCAAAGTGAAGGCAAAATTACAGCAACTATTGCTCATGATGTGCAGGCGTATCGTAGGCATACATTGACATCATATTGTCGTCACATTTCTTGATTTTTGTGTTACACAAATTTCCATCAATATGCTGTTATTAATTTCTTCCCTTTCTCTCTTGCACTGTCGCATATATGAGTAATTTTATTGAATACTACGTCAATAATATTGAAAATAAAATAATATAATATATTAATAATATTGAAAACAGGTTGAAAGCAAATTGATGTACAAAATTTGCAGCAACAATTACACATCAAATGTAAGTAAATCTGCGTCCGTATATGGCAGCAATTTGGTGACTAGCATGTGCAGTCAATTTTGCGGCACATTGACATCAATCCTTGATATTCGTCATTTCTTGAGCGTAAGTTGGAAGCAAATTGCTACAAACATTGCACAGCAACTATTGCCGCGATTTTGCCGCGGCAAGCCTGGTTAATGGGGTACATTTATAATTAAACTATCGACTTGATTCTTTCGCACAGAATTTTTATTTGGTTTATACAACTATATTATAATATTAAAAATTGTAAAAAGTTATTATCTTATACGCTACGCTATCTGCTTTCAAAATAATATTTCAGCCTGTATTTTTCCGCTCGGAAAATGCTGCGCTTAGAAGATACATTTCGTGGTCGAAAAAGAGGGTCAATATGGATCCTAAACACGTGCACATCCGATTGCACTTGACTCGTGCGCCCTAGCTAAGATACACGAGCACAGACCTAAAGCCTCATTCACGACAGATAGAGAATAAAAGTTTTAAAAACATGCGTGTTTTCCATTTATAAAATAATATTGAAATATAGTTATATACTTATTAAGTAGGATATAATATGCGTATGCACACGTGCGCGTGTGCGTGTGTGTCTGTGTGTGTGTGTGTGTGTTTGTGTGTGTCACTTTTTGTGTGTATGTGTGTGTGTGTGTGTGACGTTATCAACGAATAACGAAGAAATAAATAATATTTACAGAGCAATAATCTTTGTTTTCCTTTTGAAGTATGTTAGTGAATTATTATGGATATATTATTTTTCTTTGTATTTATTGTTTTTTATTTGAAATAGTTTATTCTAAAGAAATAGTGTATTTTGATCACAAATGTTGAAAAACATGTTTCTAACATTTATTTCCAATTTTCTTTTACTATCACAAAGATTCCTCTTTGAGGAAGCAAAAATATAACCTCACATATCTTGAAAGATAAAAGACCTCATAGTCTCGGCAAATAATTCACAAGAGGAGTTCACTGAGTCTGGTTCACGGATGTCGATAAAACTTTGGGTATCGATTTTTACTACCTCAAAATGAAGCCCGATGCCCGTAGCTTTCTAAATGGGCTCTTGAATATGAGATAGAGCTTAAGACATTAGCATTGCTCGCAACGTTAATGAAATATGTTTTCAAAATATCGCTGTTAAAACGAAAAATTACGTTTTTGTGCATCACAAAAGATGGGTGAGATAGCTTATAGAAAAAATGTTGCGTCGTAGGAAATAGGTAATCTTATGCTATTTTAGATTCATTTAGACTGAAATGTTCATACTATTTATAACATACCAAAATAATTTACATCATCAATTTCAGAATATAGTAAAATAGAAAAATAGTTCTAAAACAAAAAGACGATGAATCTTGAAATTTCTTTTTAATTTCGAATCTTTATTGAAAAGCGAAAGAAATAAGCCCTATTTGGTAGAAAATGACCGCGCCGTTCTCGAGATATAATAAGCAATCAAAAAATTTCAGCCAAGAGATAGTTAAAACTACCCTTTTGGAAAATTTAGAAAAACTTATTTCAGAGACCTCAACATTTAATCAAAAAATTACGTTTCCATGTATAACAAATTATTATATTTATACCACTCTAACCTCAAACTCACAACTTTGATATGATTTGTCGGTGCTCATGGTATAAAATGCGGTTCGAAACTAGTGCGTATTGGAAATGGGTGTTAAATAAATGATAGTACACAATGTATATTTCAAATAAAATAACTTTTGTTTATTCAAACTCGCACAAGGAAGAAACAACGTCAGTATTGTGCGAGTGCTCTAGCTAGATGCTCTAGTACGAATAAAAACACTTGACAAAAGGGCATAAGAGAATGTCGGGGCTGACGTATATAGTTCCGCACTCTTTTCTATATCTCGTATCTCACTTTATGTCTTTGGGACATTTCTTAGTAAGTCGATTCATTTTGTACAAGCATGTAGTAGTGTATAACTGCAGTTACACACATACGTATGCTAAAGCATAGCGATATTCCAACAGTGCGTAAGTAGATTATTTGTCTCATGTGACTTTTTTCGCTCGAGCGAAGAGAGAATCTACTTCCGTACCCGTGTCGAAATGTACTATTTCTGGTCGGACGTAATTATGCGAAGGATTTTGTTACAATAATTGATAAGCAATTTGCATTTAAAGTAGTTATTATTATACACATTGGTCGGATTGTTACAACGCGCGTTGAAACTGCTGTTCTGTACAAGGGCTAAAGTACCTCTGCGTCATTTTTTTTGTCACTCTTGGTGCCGCTGAAAGTCGCCGCCGACGACCGCCGCAAACCTATACATAAGAGACTCGAGAACGTTATCGCGTTTAAACTATACAGAACGTTTTAGAGACCTCTTGCAAATCAACTTATTATACAGTTACATTTTCTTATTACTAATGAATTCTATTTGTAACAATTCTCCCCCTCGTATAAAATATGTTTTATTTTATACCCTAATTCAAGCTATGTGCTGTCACCAATAATTATCCAACAGAACATGAACATAACCCAATACGTTAAATTACTTAAAGAGCTAGACCATTTGTACATAGAACCTAATTACCAACTAACCTTAACGCAATATACATTTCAAATCTTAAAATCTGCATATTGCTGATTTGTTATCAATAATGTTTCAACAATCAACAACGCTTTCTATACTACACTGGCTTCCTGTGATTTTGTGTATTCGCACGGTCCCAAAAACACATAATCTCTGGCATTTACCCTGTGCCTCCGAGGAAACCGTGCAAAACTCGGTGAGGGGAAAGGCGGGGAAACGGCATCGGACACGACAGCAAATTTACTCATTTCACATTTGATTTTTAACATTTGCTTATCATAAGCTATTTAATACTTCTTAAATTTTGTAACCGCTACCTTTATATTCTTTATGTATTGTAAGCAAAACTCATATCCGTTTTTCTCTAGAATGTAGTACTGGTTAACAGTCATTATTATTATTTAGAAGAAGTACGAAGTAGCCCGAACGCGCGCCTCACTTACAAATAATACAGAAAACAAAAGCATAAGCATAAGCATGCGGTGCGATGTCTCCCACGGCTTCTATCTCTATAGCCTGACAGCCACAGGTGAGCCTTTTGGCTTTCCCATGCTGAAGTGACCTTCACTGCGGAGACAAAGCCTCCCTACGAGGTCGGTGATAGTCTCAGGGCGACCACAAAGTTGCCCCTAACTAAGGGCCTGAAGCCAACGAATTGCACATGTGAATTCGTGCGAGTCGAGAAATAAGCCGCAGAGGAACCACCGCCATGCACTCAATCAAATAAATTATACACTATAAATTACATCTTGGGAGCCTACTTCTATAGCTCATCCCTGTGCGTGCTTACACGGTGAGACTATTGCTTATAAGAGAGTACTTGGTTTTTCTATTTCTTATAATTTTCAAGATAAAAATAACTTATTTTTGCATAGAGTTTAAATCAACTATTACGCAAATATCCCTAGAAAGTTTACGCTCGAATATTACGTTTTGCCTACAACACTTTTCCTTTCGCTATTTTATTAATCACTTCGCTTTTTATTTTGTGATAGCAATGATACTCAGACTTTTCTTAAACATACAAAAAACTAGCGATTTGTATTGGTCGTCACCAACACAACAGTCTTCAGCCATTTACGCAAAGACGAAACAATTACAAATAATTATTTATGCAAAAAATTACCCGATTTTACATGGAGTTCATACCAATTTACCTGGCCCCTCGGTAATTAGCAAACTACTAGCAAAATCAAAGCAATCATAATTGCATAAATGATAACAACAATACAACTGAAACTTTTCATTTACTTCAAAATACGAAGATACTTTTGCTTGTAAAATCCTTTAAACATGATTAATTTCATAACTTTTAGTACAACATTTATTTCTCGAATCATCTGCGTGTAACATAAAATTTACTATTCTGACATTTTTTTATCGCTTAACATGCTAACTTAAATTGTTATCTCTTTTCTAAAAGGTTTCTATAATCTAAAAACATTCTTTTTTACAGTATACGATCCCTGCTTAATTATTACGACAAATTTACAAGTTTAATATCGCAAGAGAAGAAATAAAGCGCTAAGCCCCCTAATACGCTCACTGTTGCAGTACTGCTCTTTAAGAACACGCGTGTTATTGCGCTAGTATGCTGTTAATCTTGGTGATTGCGCTGCCGAAACAAGAATCATACGAGGGTAGTTCAATAAGTCTTAAGAATAAAGTATAAAAACAATTTTTTTTGGGTAAATTTTTTTTTATTTTTCAACATAATCTCCTTGGAGCTATATACACTTGGTCAATCGCTTTTTAAGTTTTTTTAATCCTCCAGAAAAGTGCGTTTTCGGAAGTTCCTCAAAATAAGCACTTACAGAGGCAATGACGTCTTCGTTGTCCATAAATCTCTGTCCACCGAGCCATTTTTTCAAGTTTGGAAATAAGAAAAAGTCACTGGGGGCTAAATCTGGTGAATACGGTGGGTGTTCGACCAATTCGAATTTTAGTTCTTCAATTTTAGCCATTGAAACGAAGCATGTGTGAACTCGGGCGTTGTCGTGGTGAAAGAGAATTTTTTTCTCGCCAAATGTGGTCGTTTTTTTTTAATTTCTTCTTTCAGCTGCTCTAATAATGATGCATAATACTCACCAGTAATTGTTTTACCCTTTTCCAAGTAGTCAATAAGTATAACTCGTACATTTGTCTCCATGCGAAAAATTGTGCTCTATCTTGCGCTGCCACTATAGGTCGTCATCGAAGCTGCAATTGCAGCTTTGTCTCAGATAAATCCTGTCTACAACTAATTTCATGGGCCGTAAGAATTTTACATTGGATAAAATTAAATTGAAAATGAACTAGATTGAACATAACAACATTAACCAATTTAAACGTTCTCAACAGTCACAGTCCCATAATCTACAATAATATTTACTGACGTTCCTAAATTCTTTATAAAAAATATACTATACTACATTATAATATACAGCATATTGCCATGAGAATGTTTGACAGGCCTATTTTAATTGCTTTTCAAGAAATCTCGATAGTTTCGCTCGTAAAAATTGGACGCTGCACATTGACACACGACACGCAGCTGCACCGCCTTCGAGTGCATTCGGTCGCACCACGGTGCATTTCTTTTCAGTAACACAGTGCACCATTGTGACATCACACGAATTTCCCCAAGCTGATCATATTTTTAATCTTAAAGAAAATACAGCACAGTTTTCTTTGCGTTAGCTAACAAATATAAATAATTTATGCAGACAAATAATGCGTAGTTGACAAAACTTGATTGCAATTAACTCCAAGTACTTATGAATTTATTTCAGTTAACATACCGCTAGATACGTAAATCTAATTTATTTTATAAAACTTTTAATCTAAATTAATATATGCGAAAAATCTATTATTGTTTATTAAGTAATAACTCCGTGAATTAAATTAAAAGAACATTTGATTAGCAACCAGCTTGTAAAATGCGCAATGTTCTTAGATTAGATTAGATGTTTATTTTGTGCAGGACAAAAACAATAAACTACTTTCAATAATAATACATATTTACAGAGATCATTAGTATAGTCAATCGTATCACAGCTCGACATTGCTCGTCATTAACTTACATATATTGCACAATATTATATCTGTCGTACATCAATCACGTCATTACACTTATCACATAGTCTTATCATTTCGAATGATACATTTTTTTTTTGAGACTAGCAAACTTTAATTTCTATTATAGTCAACATTCGTATGATTAGCGTCATTCTACATTAGATATACATGGTCCATGTCCCTGGACTTACATAGCAAATAGTCGCGGATTGTCGCTTTAAATCTGCGTAGTGAGGGCATGTGCTTAATACGTCGAGGGATCGTATTCCATAGACGCACACCTTGAGATTGAAAAGATTTCAACCCTGTATCGGTACGCGACGATGGAATCGAGAGCTCCCTAGAATCAGTCCTACTAGAGGTACGAGCCTGGTTTTTTTGAAAAAGGGCCGCAAGATACGTGGGTTGACCCATGTTAATAACTTTGTATAGTTGTACCGCCGCAAAATACGCCCTTCTTCCCTCAAGATCAAGCCAGCCCAGTTTACTCCTGTAGGGACTGATATGCTCATACCTTCTAACACCACATATGTACCTCACACATGAATTCTGCAATCTTTGCAGTCTCATCCGGAGCTCACCTGACACATCAAGATACACTAAAGAGCAATAATCTAAATGAGACAGGACAAGAGCACTTGCAAGCCGTTTGCGTAACGCCTCGGTGGTACTGGATTGAAATGATTTAAGCCCATGTAGGGCCTTATTAACCTTTCGGCTAACTGCATCCACTTGCGGTCTCCATGTTAACTTCGAATCCATGACTACACCGAGGTTAGTAACCGTGTCAAGAAAGGGAACAAAGACGTTACCCTGAATCTCTATGTCTGGCAAATCCATACTCTGTACTTTTTTAATGTTAGATTCTGACCCAAAAATAATTGCCTTCATTTTCTCGACATTGAGACACAGAGCGTTCTCAGAAGCCCACGCCGACACTGCTTTGGCCACAGCCGACAAGCGTCTTATCCCCTAATGAAGGTTATCGCAAGTAGCTTGAGTGTAGGTTTGCAAATCGTCCGCGTATAATAAATGCGATACACTATCCGTAAGAAAATCCCTCGTACTTTTAAAGCCCGATAAAACTTCCTGAAGGTCATTAATATAAAGGCTGAACAAAAGGGGCCCCAAGACAGAGCCCTGTGGTACGCCGAGATTGGTTGTGAGCCAATCTGAACTACCATTAGATGCCGTAACAACTTTTTGGTTACGCCCAGTAATATATGATTTTATCCACATGACTACTCCCCTGGAGAACCCCATTCTGATCAGCTTGCGTAACAACTTGGTTGGCGAAATAGTGTCGAACGCCTTACTAAAATCAAATAGTAAAAGGATGGTAATTAGCCGCTTGTTATTATCTATACCGGATCGTATGTCTTCAGTCAATTTCAATAGTGCTGTCTGCGTACTATGATGCGGACGGAAACCTGTCTGAAGGGGATCGAGGATTTCTTTTGAAAACAAATAAGCTGACATTTGTTCATGCACGATCTTTTCCAGAACCTTGGAGAGAAAGCTAAGAAGGGCAATAGGACGAAAGTCCGTGACTGTAGATGGAATAGCCTTCTCTTTTAACGGTACCAAATGAGCTTTCTTCCAGGTACCGGGAAAGATCCCACTCGAGAGGGAGGCATTAAAAATGTCAGCAAGAAAAGGACCGATGACTGGAAGTGCTTTAGCAATAACACTTTGGGGAATTCCATCTTCACCCTTTGCTTGAGAAGAAAAATGCGCGACAGCTAGGACCACATCCGAATAAGTTATCTTACTAAAAGTAAAACCTTCATCACTAGCTGACGACATTATATTATTTAAATCGTACTCGCGCTCACTATCAGAAATGGATACTCCCGCAAAATGTGAATTAAGTTCACCCGGAGAGAAACCATGGAGTTCCTCCCGAGCTCTCCGAAAGAGTCCAAGACTCCTAAGCTCTCTCCAGATGTCCTTCCCGCTTTCAAGGGCCTCAAAAATCTTGCTTTGAATGAAATTATCTCATGCTGTCATCGTCCGATCCTCCGCTAGAGTCACCAGAGTCTGACATTCCTGCCAAATTTCTTGATTCCTCGTGCGGAGAAATCGACGGCGCAAGGCATCACGTTTGTTATTTAGCTCCTTAAGTTCCGAATCAAGCTATGGTGGTTGTACACTTTTTTTCGGCCGAAATTCTTTAACTGGAGCTACTTTATCTAACGCCTTCATGATATTTACACCCAGATGTTCTAAACGAGTATCCACGTCCGCATCCGAACAATTGATGGACGACCAATCGTACTCTTGCAGGAGAGACAGAAGCTCTTCCTGCTTTATTGCCTTAAAATTACGATACGAGAAGTTACGTATGATCGGAGTCTCAGTTGTTGGGAGGTCAATAGTCACGTCAATGATGGTATGTCGATTTGGAAAAGTCGCCACCAAATTGTTCGAGTCAAGTATGACGTCGTCATTGTCAATAAAAATTACATCTATCCATGTGCGAGTCTCTTTGGCATGATGAGTCGCGCCGTGATTAACTAGTTTTATTTTATGGCTACATGCTAGCTGCCTAATAAAATCTGATTCCGCTGATGTTGATAGCATGTTTGCGTTCAGATCACCCATAATAATGCGATGTTTAAAACCTGCCGAATGACGTTCAAGAACATCGGCAAGGTCGGAGTTTCTAAGTTTAGCATCAGGTGCTCTATATATAACCGCAACAAAGACGGGTGGCAAGGATCCCTGTTCCACACTACACATCAAGTATTCAGGAGCGAGCGGCTTACCCTCGTCCTGCACTGTTGAAGAGGAACATAATACTGTAGCTTTGCATGAATTGTGGACATACAGGAGAACCCCACCACCTTTCCTATTCCTGTCTTGTCTAATGATGGAATAACCATCGATCTGAACGTAATCATCCCCAATATTTGGCCCGAGACGCGACTCAGCAATTCCGAAAAGATGATAGAATGGATGAGCAAGTAGGAATTGGCGAAAAGCAGTTATGTGTTTTTTTAGCGAGTTTACATTTAGAAAGCCTGCTCTAAATCCCTCACAATGTGCCTCTTTGACTCGTGGACCATCTAGTCAATCTACTGCTACATCTGCTACTACATCAATAGCAATATCGTCTGACGAACTCAAAGTAGTTATTTTATTATTTCTTTTTGCGTTAGCCTTATCAATCTTGATAGGGTAAATTTTAGCAGTTCTAAAAGACACTGCGATCGCTTGCAGGTCAGCCGCAATAGATACGAGTGCGATGTTTCGCCATCTCGGAACTTGGCCAGGAAACGACCTCCTCTATGCCAAAAATATTTAAAATGCAGTCCATGAGCAACTGCTTTTAAACTTCTAAACTGAGCAAACTTATCTTTACTCAAAAATTCATTAATAAAAATTTTCCCATTACTCACATTATCAATCATTTCCTGATCAAGTCCCGAGAAATCAACGTCTCCTTTACTATATCTCGTACATCTATGCTTAGAGAACATCACGTTTCTTACTAGACTGCTGCTAGAAAGCCGGACAACCCACGGATTGCGGCCCCTACTATGGGTGATTGCCGATGGTGTGGCTGGGATTTGCCCGTCTGATCGGAGTAAGCGTATAGACACAATGTCATCCCTCTCAATGGACGGGACAACTGTGGAGAGGACAGCGTGGATTACGTCTGCACGTTGTTCATTAGTACCGTCAAAGATATTAGAAATAATTAATTCTTCCGAGCCCTCTCCATAATTTGTCCTATTCATGGGAGAACAATACTTATTCCGATTAGAGGGGTCATCTAACATGCGGCGACGGTCCCTGGTTTGACGCCGATAGTGTTGTGTTCGAAACCCGTCAAGAGGAGGTTCGACCAGCGGGGTGCGACCCGACGGGGCAGCATGTACATCCGCTCGGACGACAATAGTACGGTCATCGTTTCTATTATATATTTTCGCATTATAAGGTCTAGCCTTACTACTACGACGATCTTTACAACTATGACTATTCTTATTACTACTATTATAATTACTATTATTACTATTATTATTAGCGTCTAAAAACTGGGCAGATTTGTCTAAGTCTTTGAGTGACACAAATATTTGAGAATCGTCGGTGTTGACACATTTTTTACCACCCTCACCGCGCTGCTGCTCAGTACTCTCGACCAATGTTGTGATTTTAGTGAGTAAGGAGTTAATTTGATCTTTAAGAACTCTATTTTCTTGAAGCAGCTGCATTCGATCATTGTGCAGCCCTTCCAGCTTAGAAGACTGCGCAGTCATTTTCTCTTCAACGAACGAACGAACGAACGAACGAACAAACGAACGAATTTTCAAATTTTCAAATTTTCGCGTGCATTGCTTCGTTGCAGAACTTATTTATATATTCGCGCGCAAGTGTGAATCAGTGCTGCCTGCTGCAGCAGGGGATAATGCGTTGCCAACTGCCGAGTACCGTCCGATAGGGGCGATGGTGCTGCGCTCTGGTGACGAAAATGAAAAACTCCGACCAGGCGGCGACAGCAAAGTCGCGGAGAAATTGCGCGGGAAAGAGTGAGAGAGAGAGATATACTCTAACCTCTATGATTGCTTGCTTTTTTCTCTTCTCCTCCTATTCGGTAAGATTTCCGACAGACTCCTCCGGAGTAATGCGAGATCACCTGCTCTCATTCGATTGAAAGACGAGAACGAGATGTAACCACGATGAAAAACAGCGTTCTCCTGCACCTTATATAGTGGTGGTATTTTGAGGTTATGTTTTACACTCTTTAGCGGAAAATCCCTCCAGGCTCAAATAAAAAACACAGCAAGGTGTGGTTTTTTTGGCGTCAGCGTGCGAGCCTAGTAGAGGATCCTTTCCACTATAAAAGAATCACTCCTCGGAGTGAGAAACTATTAGTGTATTATGAAATAGCAGAGCGGCTACTGGTGATGTCACTTCAACTTGTTGGTAACAACAACAAAGTCTTACTGACTTTACAAAGCTAAATTCATATATATCTGTAAAACTTCTATTCTGTGAATAGTAAATTAAATGTAATTTGATTTACTGATCTTATCAACTTTAAAAGATTCTGATATGATAATTGTTATTACTTTTGTTAGTTTGTGCGGCTATACGTAACAGATTTGTTTTTTTTAAATCATAAATGTATATTTTGCTTCACTCACAATTGTTATATTTATTACAATTTATAATATAATTCTTTCGATCTGTAAATACTTTAGCATTCAATCATTTCGTACTTAACATATTCCCGTTTAATTTCGCTTTAAAGGTACACTAAAACGTAAACTTGACAAAAGTTTTAGACATTAAACCATCTTGTTTTGCAATAGTAATGTATTTTCAATGATATCGATAAACCGATTTTGTTAACCAAATCTAGCTATACCAAATGTTTCAGTATACATAATTTGCTATTATCTTTAACGAATATTTAAATCCTTGAAAATAAATGTTTTCTACTTATCATTCTCAAAATTTAATAATATTTAAAATTTTTTATTTATTTCTCACATTTTCCAAGTTCTTAAAGTGCAACCGACCATAAACAATAAATTAAAATGTATATTCAATTACTAAATCTATAACGAATTATACATAAATTAGAATGCATTTATGTATACACGTAATTCCGATACAATATTAAATTACGTTAAAAGTATTAAAATCCACTGTGCAATTTAATTTTAATAAAAATAAATAAATACTTATTGTACTTATCTTAACGTTTTTATGTGCGTTTTGTTCATTTAATCAGCATTTCAAAATCCATGATTCTCGTACAGCATCCTCGGCGAGGTTAGCCATCACCAAAATTAAGAGACCGCCGCTGTGCCATTGTCGCTATCGATACGCAGCTACGTCTTTGTCTTGATTTGACTTCTGTCTTCTCTGCAGAGCAGCGGCGTCGATTTTGTATCGATTTACCAACTTCGCTGCTGTAGCAGCGTTAATCTTCTTAAATCGAGTCAATCTGATCGGCTTTCTTTTTCGCAATCTTTATTTATTTAGTCACTAAAAACACTTTTTCCAAAATCCTTATAACTTAGTCCCACAAAACACAAATAATCCCGTCTTTTATTCCCGGGTTTCTGGCACCAAATTGTTCGGACGTAATTATGCGAAGGATATTGTTATAATAATTGATACGCAATTTGTATTTAAAGTAGTTATTATTATATACATTGGCCGGGTTGTTACAACGCGCGTTGAAACTGCTGTTCTGTACAAGGGTTAAAGTACATCTCACCTCTGCGTCATTTGATTTGAGCTAGACATGAGCCGCTCTTCGCGCCGACGACCGCCGCAACCATATACATAAGAAACTCGAGATCGTTATCGCGTTTGAACTATACAGAACGTTTTAGAGACCTCTTGCAAAGCAACTTATTATACAGTTACATTTTCTTATTACTAATGAATTCTATCCGTAACAATTTCTTAATCTTTAATATTATAATAGTATATTATGCTACAAGGGGAGAAAATGAGCTTTTTCTAGCGAGGGTGTAGAAATAGCTTTTCTACCCGCGTTACACACCGTATTTTTTTCAACAAAGGCATGACAGGGCCATTTATATGCATTAGAGTTGGGTACAGGATTGTGCATTTTGAGTCGTGCACAACACAGTTAACAAATTTTATTTTAAATCATGTACTTAAACGAAATTAAATAAACAAAATTAAAATTGCAAATAAAAACGTAATATATAAAATTTAAAAAAAAATCAATACTTACACGTTCTTTGTAAAAGTGGCACAATTGCTTTAAAACCTCAAAAACATGTGATATGGTACCATCCGGGTGGTACACTGAAAGAAAAGAATAGCTCAGTCGGCTAGATTCTCGCCGAGCAACCAATACAAAGTTTGGATGTCATAGTAACGACTCAGCAGTACTACCACATCTATACTGCTATTTTACGCCATTTTTGAGGAGCGAAAAATAATTGATATCTTTTCACACTTTTGCCAAACACGTTCGAAATGCGCAATTTTCAACCATACTTTCTGGTATAAAAAGGCTCGTTTCATGCCTGTGTTGAAAATAAATATTTTAAAACTGATCAGATGTAAAAACTCGATATTTTAACAGTTATATTAGGTCAAGTATTTTGATTCATATTCGATAGCAATCAAAAATTGAAACTTTAAATGTGGTATTTTCGAAATTAATTTTAAAAAGTAACTTGTATAATTTTAAAACCGTTAAAAAACACTCCTTATTATTATACATAGAATAGAAAAGTTAAGCTCATTACAATCTTTTATCTTTTGATATCATTTTATTCATAATAATTATAGAAACGCGATTTTTTAAGCATTTTCATAAGTTAAATATAAGTAATAAAACTAATTAATGGATCAAAACCAGATTTAAAGTAATTTTATGAACGAGATAAACTTATCTGTTTGAAATTGTTATGGGCCTTCGTTTTTACGCGCGTCAAAAATAGAGTGTCATGTAGGGGAGAACGAGGTAATGCTGGTCACTGGCTAATTCCGGTTACTCTTATTTTCAATAATCTAAACATTTTTAGGTAATAGTTCGAATAGTATATCAAACGCAACATAAAATGCAATTAATCTAGTATACAAACAGCCTTCTATTCAGTATTATTAAGGAATTATACACAATTAAAGTTTAGGTCTACATTTCTTATAAGAAATCTAGTCTATAAAATAAGCTTTTATGCATAATATTTGTTACTTTATGCAGTTATTTTATGCAACTTTATTAATTTAAACAATTTAAGAATACGAAGTAGTGAAAAAAAAGAGTATAAACCTATTGCTTTTTTGTCATTTCAATTTAAATTACTAAGCAGAATTGGGGTAATACCGATCACAATGTTATTTATATGACGCTCCCGAAAGTGAGGCTAAGAAAACTTTCCGCTGCGCTCTCAGGTAGGGCAACTTTGCTTAAGTGTTTTTGATTGAACAATGGTTATGTGTTACATATTTCACTATGTAAGTGTGAATAATAATGCGACTGATCATATGAAGATTCATATAATTGATTTAAGGAAATGTTTTACCTATAAAAGTAAGTTTTAATAGTGACCGGAATTGTACCAAGGCTGACCGGCATTACCCTTTGATGTGGAGTTCAGTCAAAATGCTTCTTTTTATTTCGTCTTATAGCTTCGATATCTTACATTTTTATAGTAAACCAATAAGAAATCTTTAAAGTCAATGGTTTGAACTAACACAATAATTATTTAAAATTAATAAAAAAACAACTTGAAAGTAGAAATAACAAGGACTTTTGCTTAGGTGATCGGCAATACCCCGTTCTCCCCTAAATTGAAAAAAGTTGAAAATGAATGTTCGAATTTGATTGGAAATTTCTCTAAAATCCATTAGACATATAAATCTTTGAAATTAAACCGATTTTGCATGTACAAAGTTTTTCTTTTCAAATTTCCATTTACTTTTTTGCTATTTTTTCACCCATAAATTATTTATAACTTTTTAATTAATTAATTTTTGCAACATAAAGCTTTCTCACATTAATAGTAATGATATTTGATGAATTTACATAAAAGTCAAAGGACTAGGATTATTATATTTACAAAGTTATAAATGATTGAAAATTGAGTTGGGTCTCACAGACGCCAGGTTGATAGAAAAGGGTTAAACAAGGTTTATAAATTATAGACAGATACAATCATCTTTGTCGGTCGCAGTAAGATCTAACGTATAAATTCCACAAATTAATAAATAGTGTAAGTATCTTTTATAACAAATATACATTTCTTATCCTTGAAAAGCTTAAAAAAATTCAAATGGTCGTCATTAGATACAAATCTTGTATGCTTTCATTTGCCGTATTAGGTTGAATGAGTGTAGACACATATTCTCTTATACTAAAACGGTACCTAGCCG
Organism: Gastracanthus pulcherrimus; assembly: GCA_949152435.1. Classification (NCBI taxonomy): domain Eukaryota; kingdom Metazoa; phylum Arthropoda; class Insecta; order Hymenoptera; family Pteromalidae; genus Gastracanthus; species Gastracanthus pulcherrimus. The sequence continues at coordinate 141,612,090 of OX424573.1, forward strand.
GATGATAAAATAAACTATGTTACTGAAAAGCTGACAATACATAGTAACATCAAGGGTAGAGTCAACTTCTTTATTTAGTATCATATTAAATATAATGACTTATTAAAAATATAGTGATAACTTATTGAATGACCGTAATATTTTTACACATGTACTATTCTGATAATATTTATGAGCTATGCCTAGTTTTTCAGAATGTTCTGTATTCTTTCCAGTATAAATGAATAGAAAAATATGCCTAAATTATTCGATCACCAGAAATAATATGGTGAATTAGTATAGCAGAAAAGTTATTAATTACATATTAACGTTAATCACCAAACACTAATTAAATCTAGTTAATAGTAACTCGAGCTGGTATCGATAACTGTCTACTTAACATTATTTTTACTTGTGTGCATATTGAATCTTGAGTACGGTTATTTAAAAAAAGTGTCTTCATTATTTACTTTTTTATTAGACAGAATCCAAATGCATATCGTGTGAAACAGAATGATTGTGTTTACGTGAAGTGCTATGAAACTGTGTTTTACTGTAATTAGTACCCTGCATTCCAGTATGTGTTGGATGTTTAAAGAAAGTTCTAAAAATATTAATAAATTAATAAAAAATAAATTTAATGTAAATCCCCCGTAGTGAAATCATAATGCATTATTTTGATTATTTTCATTATTTTATCTTTTCGTAAGTAGCATAACTTTTCATGGTAATTTGGACCATCATTCAAACAGAGCTCATTTTATAGGAATCGGTTCTAGGAATAATTTGAAACCTGGTTTGGCCAAACACACACACACACACACACACACACACACACACACACATACACACACATACACATACACACATACTCACACACACACATACACGCGCGCGCACGCATACGCACACGCACACGTCATTCCAGAAATTTTTTCTTCGTCAGAATGTTTAGGATCCTTACATACTGTATCTACAAGTCCGCGGTGATTAACTGATTATTTAAAATTTCATCTGCTCGAGTTCAGAAGGTAAAACATATGTGACTATTTCATCTATTATTATCAGCTTCATTGAATAGAAAATCCTAAATTATGTAATAGTAATTATTACTAATAAGGGCAATGTAATGTACCGACCTAATTCCTACCTTACTGGTTTTTCAATTTTATCATTTTTTCCGGTATTAAATATATATCTCTTTCAAATAAATGATAATACAATAGGTTAATTAAATAATTAATTAATAGAGACTAATTAAATAATTTCGAAATGTTCAACGTTTTTCTCTCCTACAGTCAATAGCAAAACTTCTTAAACATTTATTTCCAGATTTCTAGTATGAATTCGAAGGGCGCAAAACAGCATTATCTCCGAAATCTTCATTTAATGCAGGAAAAAATTATAATTTATTAAAAGATTGTAAGTTTCCATGATAATTTTGAGTGCATTACAAAATTATGTGTGTGCGCGTGCGTGTGTACGTGCGTGGCTGTATGTATGTGTGGATGTGTGTGTGTGTGTGTGTGTGTGTGTGTGTGAGTGTATTTATGATAGTGGATGAGCATTACTCTACATATACACGGTGTAACTTAATGTTTCAGAGCTAATATCTTTTTGGTTTTTTCTAGAGGATGATGAGATAAAATGACCTTTTTTTGTTTTGCTATGCTTTTTGCTTTTTTTAAGCAGTTTCTATATTTTTGGGTTTTAGTTTTTAGGGTCTTTGGTGCATTGGGAAGAATATCATGTATCCAGCGAAAATGCACTTGAAAAAGCATAAAATTACCTAACTTCTTCAACCAAAAAGTTTGTATAAGCTATTTTCTTTTTTTTATTATACACGGAAACGTCATTATTTGTTTAAACGATTATATCTCAATAACATATCATTAAAAATTTTCGGAAATTTTTTAAATTATTAGGAGTATAGAGAAGAAAATTCAGTAAAATTTTTGAATCTTGGTTTTTTTCTTTTATTGAAAAAGAAAATAACTTTGTAAAGAAAATCGATTTTCTTTCGTTCACGATAACTAACAGTACTTTTACTTTTACTCGCTTCGCTCGTGTGAAAAATATCTCATGCGCTAAATGACCAACGTACCCAGTCGTGTCGAACATTATTTTTTGATATAGTAGGTGTGAAATTGCAACTTTAAAAATTTATGAAATGCGTAGAGTGCAACTTTACGCATAGTGTGTCGGAAAGTAAATCGGCAGCATTTTATCTTAAACGTTCCAAAATGGTAGCTTCTTATTATCTGATGACCTGTAAGTCTTCTTAGATCTTGAGATCTTTTATTTTCTAAGATATTGAAGTTATGTGTTTTTTTAATTATTTTTTTGATCGCTTATATCTCGAGAACGACGCGGTTTTTCTTTACCAAACAGGACTAATTTGTTTCGTTTTCAAATTAAGATTCAAAATTCAAAAGAAATTTCAAGATTCAACGACTTGTTTTTGTTTTATAACGATTTTTCAATAGTTCGAATTTTGGGCTTTAGACTTTTGGGTTTTTTGGCATATTAGAAATATTATGATCAATTTAGTGTAAATGTATTAAAAGGAGCATAAAATTGCCTATCTTTTACAACCGCAAATTTTAGATAGGCTTTTTCCCTTCTTTTATTATACACGAAAACGTAAGTTTTAGTTTAAACGGTTATATCTTGGATATTTATGATGGAAAAAAGTTTAATTTTATGTGTAGTTTCTTAAAAGTGAAAAGTTATTTAGAATATTCCATATATTTATATAAATAAATTAAATGATAATTTTTGTTCATTTTGTTATTTTCTTAATTTAAGAATTATCGAACAAAAACTAATATTTACATGTTTCATATGCATGTAAATACATAAAATTTTCATTATTGATTGCAAGCATTGTAAAATGTTTAACTATTTTATCGAAATTCACTTCAAATACTTTGTTTAAATACACCCCACGTTTAAGTTTACCTTGTTTTTTCTACAATTAGAAAAAGATATATCAATTTAAAATTAATTAATTAGAACAAAGAATTTCATGTTATAACAATTAAATTAGTTCGAGGAAGCTAAGTATCAATTAATAGGGAAGAAAACAAAATTTATTTTTTGATCGGCACTTGTACAAATGTTAAAAAACCAAATCCGACGGGTATTACTTTTGGAACTTAAAAAAAATAACTCAATTTGCGAAAGTTGTAGCTTATTAAAGGTCCTTTGTGTGATGTCACAACGTTAAAACATCAAAAGGTGCCAGCCGGAGTGACGCCACACCGTTTTTAAAGTTTCACCTATTTCTTTTTCAATTTTGAAGAAGATATATCGTAAAAATTCCGTAAGTTTACAAAGAAACTATACCATAATCTACAAGAATATACTGTTAACTAAAAATCGGTATTCTTCCTCATTGGCAGAGGTTTTTCTATATTATCTTCACTATGCACATAGTAAAAATTGTTTTTCGACTGTGCTACAGGATCTTCTACTTTAGATGATATATTATTAACAGAAGAAAGTTTGGTGGAATTAGATGCAAAAATAATCAAACTACAAACAAAAAATGTGATTTATTAACTGAAAAAAAGTTAATTTTTCAGTAAATCATGTAATTTCCAAAAAGGCTAAAGAATATGCCATATACTCCTTAAAATCATTATGCTTTAAAGTTTATTTTTTGTAAATGATAATAGTGCAAATGGCTAAGTAATTTACACACGTATCTCGGCGTCTTTGTGAAATGGCTACGTTATGAGACATTATGAATCAGAACTATACATACCCTGGCAGAAAATTGACCAGTCCGGCTGGTCAAGTTTGCTGCCACTATCCAGATAAATATTTATATAAATTAATTACTTCATTTGATGTTATACAAGTTTTGTAATAAAAGTAAATTGTTTTACAAAAGTTAAGGAATTTATATAAGCTTATAAACTATAGATATATTATGCAACTATTTCTTTTAATATATTTTACAGAATAGTTGCATTGAGTACAAATATTTTATTTGCGGCAATAATATATTTAAACCACTTTTTAACAAACTCGCTAGAAACTGTGGTAATTTTAATGAAAAACTCGCGAAAATCTCGTCAACGTTTCTACGAAGACAATTTTTAGAAAATGTATAGTTGTGCGCGTGTGTGTACGTGTTGGTGTGTGTGGGTGTGGGTATGTAGGTGAGTGTGTGGATGTGTGGATGTGGAAATAATTTTTTCAGGACTCTTTTTGTTTTTTTTTGTTTAAATAACTAACAAAAATGAATATTTTTGGTTTTTTACATTAGGCACATATGTTCCTATGTAATTTATGTTCTTCTCAGAATCAAAACAAAAAAAACGTTATCATGGTCGGTGCAGTAATTATTGCGTGATTTGGCAACAAATTAAACAAATAAACAAACATTCTTATAACCTTTACTCGCAGACGACATATAGGGGAGACCGGGGGGAATTCGAACGCGGGGCGAATTTGAACAAATTATACAACTTCGAGTAAGAACGTTTATAAAGTACCTATCGATAATCTAGTTTATTAACACCGTCAGAGTGAACTTCTTACCGTGTTAAAACCGACAAAGTAACCGACACATCTTTGGTCTATGTATAAGTTCCTCTTGGTTTTCGAAGGTTTGAACAAACTATTGGTTAGATCAGAAGTATCCTGATAATAAATCAGCAAGTAAGAGTTTATTTCTAATAAATATATATCTATTAAACAGCATATTTAATAGTTACTTAAGCCGTTAATCAACTCATTAAACTTGAACTAACTATTTCTAACCATAGTTAAAAGTATGTTCTTACATTGAGGCGAAATCGAACACAAACCTACGGGTCGATTCCGAACACGGTATTTCTCACACAAAAAATAAGTTTTAATTAGTTATATTAATTACAGGTCACTAATTATTAGTTCGAATATACATTAAGAAATCAAAATACAATGTTAAAATGTTTCGGAAACTTTTTTTTGAAGAATAACATCAGCATGTCAATATAATTATCTTATGTCAAAAACACAACGAAGTTGACGTTGCACATGATCAAAGTATACTTAATGAAAACGATTACAAGCTAGTTTCAAGTGTAGAAATTCAGCACAAATTATCAAAGTATGTACATTGCAGGAGCTGTGTGGAAAAGTGTGAAAAAACCATGAGAATTTCGTGAAATACTGTGACATTGGACTTACATTTGGAACAGGATTTTAAAAAATATTATAGAACATTTCATAAATTTTGTCAGTTTCTCATAGTTTTTCAGTTTTTCACAGTTTCTCATATTTTATCACAATTTCTGACAGTTTTAATTTCCTTTATATAAGAGAATGCCACGTAAAAACACGTGAAAAATTGTGCTAGTTTTATTAGATAAAATACGTGTTTTTTATAAGTATGAGAAACTGTGAGAAACTATGAAAAAACTGTGAAAAACTGTGAAAAAATGTGCATATTTGTTTGTAACAGATGTTCCAAAAATATGTTTATTTTCACTTTTATCACAGTTTCTCACATTTTTTCATAGTTTTTCACAGTTTTTCATAGTTGTCATTTCCACTAGAGAAATTGTTTACAAAATCTTGGAAAGCTGGATTGAGAATAAACATAACAGAATCGAATTGGTTCATTCATCGCTTTTATAAAAAAGGCATCCAAATTTGTATTTCACAAGTCCCTGAAGTCTCTACATATTTAGCTAGAGTTGTGAATTTTAATAAAAACAAAGTCATCTTTGTATAAAAATTTAAATATTAATAATCGTTAATATAATAACAATTTCTTACTGTAACGTGTGAAATGGAAATAATTATTAGCTTCTGGTGTTTCCTAAAAGATATAAAATTGAAGTTATTTAAAAATACCTACCTATGCTATTTAAAATGCCATGTTCGATTTCGCCCCAACGTCTGTTCGAATTCAATTGAACGAAAGTGTTCAATGATTTAATGACGAAAAAAGGTTATATATTTGGGTAAAATAAACTAAGAAAACATTGTTTACGTCAGTTCAGATAATAACGAATAAATCTACCGTCGTAGAATCAATATTTTTTAGGGATGTTAAACTAAAGATACTAATACAAAAGCGTTCGAATTCGCCCCGGTCTCCCCTAGTATTGTTCATGCGCACAATAATTGTACACATTATTATTATGCACAGAAAATTATGCTCTAAATTTTGTTTACATTGCATTTTTAGTTTTGCACATTATTTAAACTATATTGAAAAATTGAAACGAATTTTTATACTTACATTTTGTACGCACATGCGATTAATAGTAAATTGCCAAGATTTAAAATCGTACACAAAAGATTGTGCATTTTTCAAAAAGAAAGAGTGCACAATCTTTCGTGTATAACGATTTAAAATCTTGGCAATTTACTATTAATGTTATGTGCATAAAACAATTGTTTATATGTTTTAACTTTTTTTTAATTTTAAATAATGTGCACGATTTAAAGATACAATGTAAACAAAATTTAGTGCACAATTTTCTATGGATAATAATAATGTGTGCAGTTATTATGTGCATAAACCGTAATATGTCGTGCAGAAATTTTTATCGACTACATTTTGGGTTCTTAGATATCGAAAATAATTTATTGTAAAAATAGTAATTTATTATGAATATTCCTAATATTTATTTATTATTTAAATTGTTTTGAAATCCTATCAGGATATTTCATCGACCAATTACAGTTGCAAGTTAACAAAGCGTTATCTATTTAATCGAGAAATACATGTATTTACAGTGTATTTGTAATTTATAGTTTACCGAGATTGGGGGTCATTGAAACGAGGTCAGTGTTGAAGATATTTCCAGAAAAAATCAGAACTTCTTTCTCTGCTTAATGTATAAACAATGCAAAACCTGTATACAATTCTTGTGTTGTTCTTAACAACAGGACAATTGAAATTTAAAAGAATAGCCATTAACGACAAGATTTTTTTTCTTTTTTATAACCCTTAACTCTCAATTAACTGTAGAAAAGCTTACTTCCTTTATAAGATTTTCTGTTTTTAATGTAAGCAAGTATATTATTATTAATGAAAACATACATATAAACATAGAAAAATTTTAATATAAACTATTATTACAACAGACTGATAACGTGAAAATTGCATATAGATAAATGTAAGTGTCAAGTTTAAATAAATCGTTTAAATAGCCTTTCAAATTATGACTTTTCTTTCGTGCTAGCTCGAGGCATTAATGTAAAGCATCGCGCCTTCTTAAATTATATTATATGAATCCACTTACCTTACAAGTACGCAATCAAATTCAGATTCAACCAACGATAATTCACTCACTGCATCAATCCGTAGTCGAAAGTAAAGGGTAATGCGTGCTAAAATATATAAACTGGTTTGCAGTTCCTAGCGGCCCGGTGAAGCAGTCGGCATGCACTGCGTGCGGCAGCTGGCTGGACAGGCGCATCAGAAGAATGTGCAGAAAGAAGCTGCTGTACAAGAGGATACCAATACTTCAGTGGTTGCCGAAATACCGCAAGGAGTACATAGTCAGCGACATGGTGGCCGGTCTCACCGTCGGCCTCACCGTCATACCGCAGGCGATTGCTTACGCGAACGTAGCCGCGTTGCCACTGCAGGTAAGAATCACCCCTCATGCATTGCGCTTCTTTCGTTCTTTTAAATTTTATTCGCTATTGAATAAGGTATATTTTGTTAATAAACATTTTAATGCGCTTTTTTAAACTCTTATAAATAATTTTTATTGAAAAATTGTAATGCAAACAATATATTAAAATACAGTAATTTTCTGTCACTTTTAAACATATAAAGATTACACTATTATTAAACAAATGATCTTATTTTACTAGTTAAAGTGAACATAGAAAAGTAGTATTATTAGTTCAAAAATGTATTGTCTAACTGTTCCTACAATAATTCAAAAAACATTAACTTATTTACAATCACATAATTCTTGTAAGTTATTAAATTTGCAAATGTAATCTACTTACTTATTTTACATAGAAAGTACATTCGCCGGTAAGATATTTGCGTCGAACGTTTTTTGAAATGCTCTAATGAGATTTTCCGATTTACAGGAATGAACTAACAAGATCGCTCTATTTCAAAAACGTTCGACGCGAATATCTTACCAGCGAATTTACATTTAATGTAACTATTAGTAAACTTTTTGATTTTAATTTAAAAATTTGTGGATCAAATTATTTTGATACCAGTGCACAAAAAACTTCAGCAAGCAATTGAAAATGTATATTCTGCAGAGACTCAAATTCTTGTGTCTTGATTATACCTTCTGCATGTGCAACAATAAATCTAATGGCTGCTGTTTTTAACTGAATACTATAATGGCGGTAAGACAAAATAAGAATTATCTACAGTTAGTTTTTTACATAAAACTTTTTCACAGATTAAAAAGTTCACAAGTTCACAAGCTAAAGTCTCGAAATTTTTAAGTTTACCGGTATAAATAAACCATAGCATCTCTTCAATTACCTCATGATCAAAATCTTTAATTTGGACTACATTTTCATTTATCTCTTTCATATTATGTTCAAATAATGCTGAAAATACTGTACTTCGAGCTGCTAGAATTGCTTAGAATTGCCTCATATGCGCATGGAATTTCTCTTTCATTAACAACGAATGTTACAATACTTAACTTTTTGCTTTCCATCAACATTTTAAAGTCTTTAGTAACATATTAGTTTTTGCATCATCATTTATTGGATTACTTGAATTTTCTATGGTGACAATATCTGTACCTGCTTTAATGTTACACACAATTGTAATCTTATCATTCACAAGAAGCCTTTGTTTATCTAGATCATCAGTTAAAATAAATTGATGTACTCCTTGGGTCTTTGATTTTTCAAACAATGATTGATTTTTGTATTCATTTATTTATTTTCCCGTTGAATCAAGAATACATAATTTAAAGCTTACTTCTACTTAAGCTTTATCGCTTTCACAAAGACCAAGAAACAATGATACATATTTACAATTTGTAGCAATTTTTAGGATATACTAGTAATTTAAATTTAAGATCTCGATTAGTGGAGAATATTTGAGAGAAAAATGCTTCTCCGTTTTTTTGCCACTAAAACTGAAATTTTCTATTTTCCAATTATACACTGCTTCAACTGTATTTATTCTTTTATTACATTTATATTCCATGCTGTTCAAATTGTTTGGGTGTCTGAAGTTATAACATAAATTTTTAATTACAACAATTTATAAATCATTAACGTAAATTAAAATATATGTATGAAATATATGTGACTTTCCAGAATAATCACTTAATTAACACTTTCACTGCTGACAATGTATAAGCATTTTCCTTCCCACAGTGCTACGGCATTTTTACCATAATTTTTTATTGTAACTTCAATTACTGCTTATTACAATCGCAATGGATTGAATTCCAATATAAATTGGTACTTTTGTTTTTCTAAGTCCATAAAATAAGAAAACCATTGCTCAAACTCATAAATGCATATTTTTATGCTATAAGTACCAGAAAAATGATAAATTTTGTAAAATATGCATGAGCCATATATATGTCATGTAGCACCAGAAGAAAAAAATCATGAGTCTTTTTGATACGTGTAGCAGTGAAAGTCCACTTTTTTTGAAAATTGAGATATTAATGATTTTGGTATGTATGCATGCTAACTTTCATATAAAAAGTCAATAATTGCAAAAGTTTATCTATTACCTTCCTTTTTCATAAACTTTGATTTTCTTTTACATAGATTTATTGCACAGGTTATGGCTGGAAATCACAGATATTAAAGTAATTTAAAAATTTGTTCTTTTAATAATTAAATTTACTGTTATAAAATATCTCTACAAATGCTAAAAGTTGCACTAGCTCAGACCATAGAACTCAAACACATATTGCTGTTGATACTTCTATTCAGCAATACATGTAGATACTCTTCTCAGCATTATTTCCTTTTTCTTCCATTATCCACATACGAAATGAGTGACGTATAAGTTCTATATATTTATTCACTTATTTTGTAATAAATCTACATGTATTAAATGTATGAGTAACGTGTGTAATATGTGTATTTATTATCGTGAATGGATATGAAGAATATTTTAGTATTTACAATACGCATTTATAAATACACTCACTATCATATAATATTCCTTAATTAAGTATTTCAAACGATTTTGTACAATGAACAAAGTCTCTTATAGTAAAACAAATTGGTTATAGTTTGTTTGCAAAAGGAATGATACGATCCGCCGCGGGATGTTACATTCAACGAATATCATTGTTATGAACTATCCATCCGTGCAAGTCAGGTGGCGACATCTGGATCGGCAATAATGTTGGAATATGTATATATGGAGGTCTCAAAAAGAAGCACAAAGTCTTCTGTCTCCACGTTTCGTCCCGGGTTCGTCTACTGGACTCATCAGTAAGGCGATATAGACGAACCCTGCCTTAGACGCTCTGGAAGGGATTTGCATTCGGGCTTATATACCGCTGATAGAGATTTCAGTGCGCTTGCGGGAAAGCGGGAGTAATAGCTATGTTAAGTGTGTAGGGACTGGCAGCCGCCTAGCGGTTGAGCGGGGCGCGAGAGCGCGAATAAGCGAGTCCCCACATAATACACTATGTCTTATGCCTCGTCTTCATGGCAGTTTCATATCGTATTGAATAACATTTATGTGGTTTAGAAAAGCAAAACGTTTTTAGTGTGAAGAAATAGAAAAAACAACTCTACACAATGGAACTTTATAAATTTTCTACCAATTATCACTGTAATCTCATTTAATTTTAAAAGTTAAAGCGAGCTCTATTAAAGTGCCAGTGAAGACAAGGCATTATGGCTTACGGGGAATCTGTATAAAATTTAAATAACAACAAAATAACAGTTATTTTCTGTATATTTCTTTTACAATGTAGAGATGTATAATATAATACTATTGATTACTATTCTTCGCACGTCTTTTGAGGTTGGTCAATCCATATATATATATATATATATATATATATATATATATATATATAGATTGATATACTTAACCCTTTCATACGGAGACCCCTTTCCCGGGCAAAAATTACCTTTATTTTTTAAATATTTTATTTGTAAAGGCTTCAACGAAGGTCAATCCGCCGTTTTTTTTTCAAAAGTATCGATAAGTATTATTTTTCAAGTGGGTCCTGGAAGACCCATACGGTCGTAAAGGAACTTTTTTTTTTCAATCAAAAATTTTTTATATTTAAACAGATATATTTAACAGAAATTTATACAGAATTATATATTTTAATCATAACTTTATAACAGAATTATATATTTAAAAAAAATGTATAAAAAATTATATATTTTAAACAGAAATTTGTACATTATATTATTATAAATTTATATTATTATAAATTTATACATTATATTATTATAAATTTATACATTATATTATTATAAATTTATATTATTATAAATTTATACATTATATTATTATAAATTTATACATTATATTATTATAAATTTATACATTATATTATTATAAATTTATACATTATATTATTATAAATTTATACATTATATTATTATAAATTTATACATTATATTATTATAAATTTATACATTATATTATTATAAATTTATATTATTATAAATTTATACATTATATTATTATAAATTTATATTATTATAAATTTATACATTATATTTATACATTACTTAATAATAAGTCTCAAAAAAACATAATTAAATCCTAATCTAAACCGCACTTTTACAATAACTTTATTGATGGTAACTATAAAAACAATTGCTATTTTGATTACAACATAAATAAACTTCGCATTTGTTACACATTGTTTTAGGCTTTCATTTTGAACATAATTTACATCTCCCACGCTCAGCTTTATATAAAATCCAATGATCTATACCGTCATAACGGACATCCTCCCATACCAGACTGTCCAGACTGGAATTTCTCTGTTTTTTCGGAGCGTTACTGCTTACTTGACCATCGTTCGCACGCTTTCGTTTACCACTTTTAATCAAGGCTAGTCCAATTTGAATACGAAAATCTTTTAGTGAGAGGCAATGTTTAATATTTCTTTTCTTATTAGACTGCTGAAATTTTTTTTATACAATAACCATGCATTTGAAATACACATGTCTATGATATAAAAAAATAGGTAAATACCAACGGTAGCTTTTATAATTTGTTCTATAAATAGAAACCAGAAAATTATTCTTGTCAACTCCACCCATTGACTGGTTATATTTAGTGCTTCCAATAATGACAAATTTATTATCAAAATACTTCACGAGAACCATTTTTCCTCTAATTGACCTATAATCATAGCTTCCTCTACCTTTTTCTTTCAATATTTTGTCGATTTCTAACGGGGAGTTATCTATTCTATTAGATCTAAAAGTACCTATGAAAAATATGCCGTATTCATCTCGCATATAAAGAAATAATGGAATACTAGAAAAGAAATTATCACAATGTATAACGCAACTTTGTTTATTCTCAATACTTTTAGATAGGGCTAAAACTGCTGATGCGCCGACACCGAGTTCGCTTTCTTGTATCGTTAGTTCCATTTTCGTGTTTTAAGCGTTGTAAATGTTGTTTTGCCTTGGTATGGAAGAAAGCTGTATATAATACCATCAGAACCGGCGCATACAAACATTTTAAATCCACATTTGATTTGCTTACTTCCGATATATTGTCGTAAAGATCCAACCATCTTGCCCTTGTACGGAATCATAGTTTCGTCTACTGAATACGTTTGTGATTAATCATAAAATGTCGCGCAACACGATAGTACTGATTCAAGTAGAGGCCTAATTTTGAAAAATCGGTCTTCATTACCTTATTTGTAGCTTTAATTATTTACAAAATGAATATTGCTTCGTATGAGCAGAAATGTATCTCTAGTCATTATATTAGCTATTTGAGGTATACGAGTTGTGGTATTCCAATAATCTCTTATTAATGGTAATTTAAAAATGCCCATCAATATGATTATTCCTAAAAAATTGGTGAATTCATCGTAAGTCAACTCGATACTCTTACCCGACTTTTGTTCTGAATATAAATTAGTCTGTTCTACAATACTTTGAATGCAATTTTTGCTGAAAAAACTCAAAAAGTATTGTAATGGTGTAGTTTGTGCAAAATCACAATCTGAAGGAACTCTTAGAAAAGAAATATCTGGCAAGTCTTGTTTCTCCCACTTCTATTTAGATTTTCTTTTTTATCATTTTTAGAATTTTCTTTGGTTTTCATTTTTTTGGTCTTTGCTTTTGTTTTAGTTTTCAATTTACCAGTCTGTCTTTTATTAATGCTTTTTGTATTTTTACTATTTTTCTTTTTATCATTTGAGCTTTTTTTCTTTTTATTACCTTTTAATTTTTTACCTTCAGCGTTTTTTTGCGTGAAACGACGACGAGTTTTTTTCGTTGCATTGAATGAAGTATCAGGCGGCTCTTCGTCTGGTGATGATTCAGCACTCGATTCTGCGTCTGTTTCGATTACCCATTGCAATTTGGAGTGATTCTGCATGTCCTGGTATTTATCCCAATAAGAGATGTCCTCAATATCAGAATTATCAGATGTTTCGCATTCTGAAATCATTCCATCCTATGGCACCAGGACCTTGTTTATGGATCCTTTTTTCATTGTGTCTATGTATGAAAATCATAAGTCTCTCAATAAGTCAAAACGAAAAATACGTACAATATTATAATGAAATTTTTTACTTACATGCTTGTACGAAAGACCGCGTTTGAGTGACAAAAATACCGCGGACTTACGGGGCGCATGAGTTTGCGAGTACACAGGTAGACCTCAGATGCCTCGTTTATTATACCGCTTTAGCATAGAGAATCTTTATAAGGTAAAAGCACCAGTACTGGGACACTTTTGGGATGCCCGTTTAGAAAGACTTAAATTCTGAAATCTGATAGCAAAATTAAAAAAATATATTAGTATTATCGTGTAGCCCGGGAGATTTCCTATCGATTGAAAAAAAAATGTTTTTTTTAAACCTTTTCTATGCGAATAAATAGTGGTTTTAATAAAATAGTTCCTGGCTGCAGTAGTGGGACACGATGTTTCGAGTTGACCCAGAACTGGGACAAGCAATTGGCACCAATACTGGGACAGTTATTAAGTAGCTTTATTCGTTACCGTTCTGCAAACAAATAGAAATAAGCTCATTTTCTCAATTTATTCGATAATACTAATTGATTTACATGTTTTGTAGTTTGGTAAGAATCGGCAAATTAAAAATCACAAAAATTGATAAACAGAGACCTGTAACCCCACTTTTTGAGGTTATAGGATTACACCTCCCAAGCAAAAGTTATAGATTTCCAAAATCCACTATTTCCGAAATTCATTCCAGTTGACATTACTGATTGTTATTTAATATCTTGTTTAGTAAGCTCTAAAGTAGTTTTCAGTTACTGAATCTAATTATAATTTGTATATTTTGAGTGTCCCACTACTGCTCCCTCGCAAAACTATGGAACCAGAACTAGGACACCTAATTGTACAGAAAATAATTATTGTTTTCACTAAATACAACTTTAATCGTATTCGTGAGCGTGTCATCTATTGATAAAAACATTAACTTGATCTGGTAGACTAAAATATTTCTTTTCAATGCAAAACTCAATCCTCGGGATTAAGTCAAATCTGCACGATTCAGTAGCGCCCATCATTACTCTAGGATCCTGCTCAGAACACATTTTTAGTAAAAGCTTTGAATATAATTTCTGCCGCAGAGTTGGAATAATTCATGTTTATTTGAATAGTAGATACTCTACACAATAGATACAAAATTTTACTATAACGATTTATGACTGTATTTTTGATGAAAACAGTCATTTTTCGTCCGTGTCCCACTATAGGTCCCAATTTTTTATTTATCCAGGTACTGGTGCTTTTACCTTACCAGTGCGAGGTGTTTGAGAAATCGTAGAGTGGGGGCAACGTAAACACGCACTACGCGGTCGGAGTGGGAACAGAGTATATTAGGAGAGCCTAATACGCGGCAAGTGAATGTTATGTATATTCAAAAATAATACTGATACAGTTCTTCATAACACGGCTAGCTGTTTTAGATAGCTAGCGGAGGTCTACCTGTGTACTGTCACGCGGTGTAAAGAATGTAAACACCACCCGACATGGTGCCAAAGATTTTCCATGCAGACTCTAGTTTCTTATATATATGTATATATATATATATATATATATATATATATATATATATATATATATATATATATATATATATATAAACATAAATAAATATAAATTACATATTATGGAATCGTTATATTTTCTTGTCGGTACGACCGACTGGGTCCTGTAGGACCCACTACCTTTACGTAAGATGCACCGTCAACAGCATTATGTTTTTGAACTCGGAAAGTAATAAATTTTTAGTACGTTGTCTCATCAACAAGATCCACCCCTCAGAATAAAGAAAAATCCCCATTAACCCTTTTTTTATTCAAAAATAAACCATTAAAGATTCGAATTTTCGTGAAATCCCAATTTTCATCACCGAGCGCTTTTTTAACGTACTAAACGAAACGAAAAAAAAACAAAAAAAAATTATTTTAATGGCCAGAGGGCTTCTTCTTGGATGAAAGAACACGACTAAAACGGTAGATTTAAGAAATTATTTAATTTCAGTTTTCTACAGCATCTTGAACAAAGTGGGTCCTACAGGACCCATACGGTGCGAAAGGGTTAAGATAGTAGTCTCGTAACTTGCACGTTTTTTGAGGCTTTTTTCGGGAATTCTTTTTTAGGGGAAAATAAAATTCAATCGGTTTGATTTTTTTATATGTTATTATTGGTATCTAAAAGTGTACAAAAATTTTTTTTTCTTATTTTTTTATTTTTTTGTTATAGCTTTTTAACACTAAAGTGAGCGTCTCAAAGAAAGGTAAGTGGCTGGCCCCGGTGATTTCGCCGCTTGAGGACATCTGAAACAAAAAATCAAAAAGTTTATTGTTCTGTAAGCTTGTCATTCTGGTTGGAACTAGGATTAAACAATTTTGTTGAAAAATAACAAAATGGCGAACGTAAAAAAATGTGACTTTTTTTAGTGGAAATCGGGCTGTAAAATGGAAAGTTAGGAACGAAAAAAAATACTAGTCCCTGCGAGAGCTATTAATGTGTAGAATAACATACCCAAATTTCAGGCCAATCGGTTGTATAGAAAAATTTTTATTACCCGAGCCGACGTCCTACCTTTTTTTGAGACGCTCACTTTAGTGTTAAAAAACTATAACAAAATATTAAACGAAAACAAAAAAAAAAAATTTTGTACACGTTTAGATACCAATAATATAAAAAAATACATATAAAAAAATCAAACCGATTGAATTTTATTTTCCCCTAAAAAAAATCCCAGAAAAAGCCTCAGAAAACGTACAAGTTACCAGACTACTACCTTAACGTTCCAACATTATTGTTAATTTTCATCACCCCGGGCGCCTCGATTGTTTCTTGTATACCCCTCCAACCGCATGCACGGAGCGAATAATTATATGCATTTCTCAAGGTTCGTATTGAGAGTTGGAACGTTGCCAACAACTCGATATTGCCAACCGATTTTCATATGGTTGAAAACTTTTGACAGCCCATTCGGCAGAAAGTTTGGAGTGAAAAAGTCTACAAGTCTACCTTTCGGTGATTCATATGTAAAATTTCCCGTAGAATCCGAATTTGTAATGGCAAAAGTCCTCAAAAGTTGTAGAAAAAAAGTTATAGACAAATTAAAATTAAAAATAGATAGTTTTTTCAGTTTTCTTAAAATAACTTGGCCGGGTGAAGTCGTAAAGAAAAATATTTAATACAAAAGTTGTTCCGGATTAAATTCTCTAAAAGAAGTACTATATGGTGATATATGGTTAGTGCAATAGCTTTACCGCAAATCGACTTGAAAGGAAAAAAAATTATATATATTTGATTAAAGAAACGATTTTTCATTAATTCGATATAATATGTTTCGATTGTTCAATTTACTTTTGCCAATTTATTCAAAATCTCATTTCATAGATTAGTCAAATAATCAACGTAAAATTGTTAGAAGACAATAATTTCGAATTAGCAATTTATGTATTTTAATAATTTACAGATCATTAAATAGAAAGTGCGTATATTCGAATACAGATAATTTTAATACTATAAATATAATAAAATTGTGTGCTTTCGAATAATCTTATATTCGTACAAATATTTTTCTAATTTATTTTTATAGCACACTAACCTCAAAATGCCAACTTTATTGTCGATTTTGAGGTTGTTGTGCTATAAAATATCGTATGAGACTGTTGTGGGAGGTGTTTTTCTACCTTGCTCGATTTTCTCACTCGCTTCGCTCGTGCGAAAACCCTCGAGCAAGGTAGAAAACCATCTCCCACAACAGTGTCATAATATACTATAAATAAAGACCATAGTATATGTGCTGTCGAATAAACGTGCATCTAATAATGAAATTCGTTCATCTGATTAGTAGTTGCTTTATTTTTTTCAAAAATATGATTTGTCAATATTTTAAATGTCGAAAATATGGTGTTCGAATAATATTGGTTCGTAAATAAAAAAATCGTTTATTAAATCAAATATAAAGTGAATCGTCTAAACACCCCCCCTCCCCCCCCCCCCCCCCCGGATTATAAGAAACGATTCTCTTATATACCAACCAATATTATTAGTTTTTATAAATTTAAAACAAATAAACTAAAAACTAACTATCAAAACTGCAAATAAAAACCGGGTCTCTCGCTTATTGTTATAAAACCCCACAGGTTAGATATTAGATTGCATTCTGCTTCCGTACTCATCGCAAATCGATGGATTACGCGGAAATTTCAAAACTCAAGAAGTTGGCGACAACATTTGTAACACTCATGTATACAGAGAAGTTCCGGTGAAAAGTTATGATCAATTGAAAATAGGGTAAAACGGACGGATTTTCCATTTTTTTGGCAGAATCTGAGATTTTCGATAAATTATTACCCTATTTTCAATTGATCATAACTTTGCACCGAAACATCCATTTTCAACGAACAAAAACTCAAATTTAAGGTCTTTTCTTCTACTTTTATATACTTTTTTGGGAAAAAATTGTTCACCTTTGTGATCACAGTTATTAACTGCGCCTATTAATATGCCTGAAAAACATAGTCACATGCCTAATTTTCATTGGTCAAACGGGTTTGCCTTCAGAATTTAACTCTCAAAACAAAATAGAAAAGGTTTGGAGACCCGAGTATTTAATTTCTTTTTGCAATTCCTGGACCCCAAAAAGTTATCTTTTTTTAGATTTCGTCATAAACAGCTTGTGTTTTAAAAATATAGCATATTTATCTTAGTTTTATGTTCCAAAAGTTTAAATACATTATATTGAAAAACATAAAAAGTTTGTAAGGCCGTAATAATATTTCCTTTCTATTTAGTGAATAGGCGACACAAAAAGTACTGTTTTTCTGACCATCATCCATATATAGGCATTTTTATCAAAATTGAATAAAAGTAACTGTAATGAAATATCCGATAATTTCATAAATAATGTTTAAAAATATTGATTACAAATAATTAGTTTTCATTTGATCTAGTCTGGAAAGTTATAAAGTTCAGAGTAAAACAGTAAGAAATTATGTAAATCCAAACAACTGTTACATAATTCTGGCATAGCGCGTTTCTTACACATAAGAATTATACACTTAATTATTCTACACAATTTAGCATTGGTCAAATTATATATAGATATACTTGACCAATGCTATATTGTGCACAATAATTACGTGTATAATTCTTATGTGTAATAAACGCACTATGCCATAATTCTCATCTATCTTTTGTTACATTTTCTTATATAAAGGAAATTACAACTTGGTAAAATTGTGATAAAATGTGAGAAACTATGCAAAACTATGATAATTTTTGAAAACTATTTTTTAAAATCCCGTTCCAAACGTAAACCACAAATTCACCGTTTTCAGAAATTTCTTATGCTTTATTTATACACTTTTTCTCAGATATTTCACATTTTTTTGCATTTGAAAATTTCTACTAGGGTAGTACTTGCTAAGTAACTGCAAATATTTAGTTTTTAAAATGCTTGAATATAATATTACGTATTATAAACAAACGAAAATTATTTATAACAATATTTTTCAAATTAAGTTTTGGTCATTCTTTTGCAGTATGGCCTGTATTCGTCGTTCATGGCATGTTTCGTATACACCATATTCGGTTCGTGTAAAGATGTTCCAGTTGGGCCGACTGCCATTGCCGCAATTATGACTCGAGAAACATTGGAGAAGTCGCACTTAGGTCCAGATTTTGCAGTTCTCCTCACTTTCATTTCGGGTTGTGTATCTTTACTTATGGGTGTCTTGCAATTAGGTGAGTTTTTCATGATACTTATGTAAATTAATAAAAAATAACTAAGTTTTCCATCAGAGTTGACATCTATATGTATGTTATACAATAACTTTCAACTCAGAACTATAAATTTAATTACCAAATATAAATAATTTATTTAGTATATGTGAATAAGATAAATAATGTATTGTAACGTAATTATTATTATATAAGTACTCTTGGAGATCATACAAACATATAATTTACAAAAATTACTTTAGTTTGTAATAAGATGAATTATTTGTTAAATTTATCTAAATTAAATAAATTAAGTAATAATTACAGACTGACATAAATAACAATCTTTGTATAATACAGTTTATTGAAGTCTTACTCCATAACGCTGAACTCAGAGCAAATAAGATTTACAATTGTCATATATTTATAGTTTCTCGATGCTTCTCGATAGCGTTTGCATTGATTTTAGCCTCGGGTTATTGGATTTTCTCTTATGCAAAAAAATATCTTCATTCGAGGACGAACCTTCCTTTTTATTTTCCCCCTTCAAACATACTACGCATAATGCGTACCGCAGCCTATCACAATTTTACATATCTAGAAATCGAATATCTATTAGCAGCTGTAGATGATAAACGTTTACAAAAAAAACACGGCCATATAAAATTAGAGTATGAGTTTGCATATTAACGCAACAAAATATTTATAATGTGCGGTATATAAAAATACAAAGTTTTTAATGATAATTGCTTGCATTAAAAAATTAATATTACGAAGATTTACATTTATAGTGTATGTTGTTGTTTTATTATAATATAATATACATCCACTATTTAAAATTTGCTGCTACCAAAGTTATCGCGAAAATAACTGCAGATTTGCCCATTTTCAGCGAGTCAAAAATTATTTTCGCAAGTTTAAAATCGTCACCCTGGTAGAAAATTATCTAGTTTTATCGAGGCCCTCGATTATTTCCTTGGCAAACTAGATAGATCTACATAGTTCTAGATTAATTTTCTACCAGGGCACTTTTGTATTTTAGTAGATAAATAATTTTTCCCGTTGAATTTGAGCTCCACCAATTTCTTTTATTCAAAGAGGGTCATTCAAAGAAAAAATCCTTGTTTGGAAAATCAATGTTAGCTCTAATCAAAAGTTATAGTTAATATTGGCTATAGTATATCATACTGGACGCCACTTTTTAAAAATCTTAAAATCATTAATTTTACCAATTATGTTTGACCTTAATCGAGCTTTTTCTTTAAAAAGGAACCTTTAAAGAATAAATCCTTTATTGGAAAATTAATATTCGTTGTTCTAATGAAAAGTTACATCCAAATAGATATACGTATTCATACTGTACGACTTCCTCTATACCAAAGTAAGATAAAAAATCGTATATACTTAATATGCTATTATCCAAATAAGAAGAATATATACCAATTTTGAGCAATTTACAATTTCCTAATCCCAATTCATTAAATGAAATGCACTTTTTTGCAGTCAAAACAGAAGTTAATTCAAAACGTTCCTTGAGTATTTAAGTTTTTATTTTAATTTTCTATCATAAATGAATTCAAAAAAATATACCTTCATTTTAAATAAATATATGACAAAAAATACCATGTTTTTGTACACATATTTAATCGGTAAACATTTTTATGTCGCACTTCTAGAAACAAAAATACTAACTTCTTTAAATAATCCTTGTAGGAATTAGGAATATTTGCTGCCAGTTACAGCTAGATTCATCGACTCTAAATGCGCGAGCAACTCTTTGAAGTTAGAAAAATAAGTTTCTGGAAAAACGCATTTAAATATTCAATTCTACGTAAGAGGCAATTTTAATTATTTTCTTGCACTCCTTATAACTTTATTGATTAAGAAAATTTTTTTTTGTATCCCGTCCCAAAATGTTCTTCAAATGTAGAGTTTCAAAAAGTGTACAAAATGTCATGTAGACCCACCTTTAAGGTAAAAATTTAATAAAAAAATAGTTTTTATTTTGATTTTTTAAAAGCCTATAATTTACTAAATATTTTTAAAGTATAGTTATTATGTTGAACTGTGATTATAAAATTATCAAGTATAATAATAATTATAAAATTGAAAAAAATAATTGAATATAAGGTAGACTTCTAATCATTTCATTTCCGAACGATTTTAAAATGTTTTTAACCCGTTAAGGCCGAAACCCTGAAGAAATTGAAAAAAACTTTGGAAAATCATGTAAGTGGTTTGGCCTTTAACTAGAGAATTTCTACAATAAATATTTTTTTTAATTTTTTTGTTCCCTCGAGTTTTATGTAGTAAAAGTGACTTAGGCCCCCATTATGAGATCGGAAATAGTCCACTTTGATCTGATCCATTATTTAGTTTGCATAATTTTAAACTTTTCACGTAGAAATCTTAAGAGAATGAAAAAAATTTGTGGGTCCTTCAAGACCCCTACGGATTCTAACAGTAGGTTAAAATGTTTTGTAATTCGGTCTGCTGACCAAAGTGCGGACATTTATGACGTTTTTAAAGAATTTTTAAACGTTTTCTACCTAATTTTTTAAAACGTTATAAGGTTTTTAGAAACAACATTTTTAGAACTTTTTAAATATGTTTTGTTATATCATCAGGGCTAGGTATTTGGTTTGTGCTTGCTCGCCTTCAACTTATACTGCAAACTAAAAGTTTTCTTTGCTCGCTGTCCAACAAGACAAAAATTTAGCTAAAAGTTGTCTAGGTCCCTAAAAGTGGGGTATCATCCGGATGGGTACGGTACCCCATATTTAGTGGGACCTGGGCATGTTTATAAGATCTATATATTATGCAAATCAGGATATAATACTAACAGGGTATTCAGGTCCACCTAAAAGTGGGGTAGCATCCGAATGATTTAGAGCGGCCTAGACAAAATTAACCTACAATATATATAAAATATTAGCTGTACCAACTAAAACGATTCAACCAAAATGTTTTGATATTTTAGCAATAACATATTTCTATGTGTAAACCTAACAAAAACGTTACACCGTAAGTACATATTTATCATACACCGCGACGCAAAACGATCATATTTGGTTCTACTTTATAAACATAATAAAATAAATTAAAATAAAATTGTTTAAAAACACTTTTATTTTGCAATGCTTTAAAAAGTGTATAATAATTGAGTTGTTAAATTAATTATTTACCTTCATATCAACTATATTAACAAATGTCTTTCTCAATTTTTCTTTTGTAAAACTCATTTTGCTATCTTTCCTGACAATATTTAGACTTGTTTACATAGCTTCCGGGAATTTGGACAAATTAGAGCAAATTCGGAACATTCCTTTTTATCTACTATTATTCCGCAAATTTACTTTTTTCCTGGACGGGATAAATTAAATTTAAAAAAAAATTTTTTTTAACTATTTCTTTTTATATTAATATAAATTTTCAATAAATTCTAGTTTCTTTCGTGGGTCCCACTTTTCAAGTCAATAAAGTGGCCACAGTTAAGTCGGGAATAAAGTTCTATATGCAACACGGAAAGAAAGTCGATTATTCCGTTGTTACATATATAAATATGTACTATTATTCTCACAAATTTACTTTATTCCCGCATTCGGGGGAATGAAGCCTCTATTCAGTTTCTTTGTTTTTCTCTCTTTATTTCTTAATATTAATATAAATTTTCAATAAGTTCTAGTTCTTTTCGTTGGTCCCACTTTTCAATTAGTCAATAGTGACCACAGTTGTCAGAAATAAAGTTCTATATGCAACACGAAAATAAAGCCGACTATTACCTTGTTGCATAATAAATGTACTGATAAGCTAATTTAAGGATTTTAAATAAAATGAAAATAATGTGTATAAGAATAATCATCGATGTGTACGAATGCATGGAATAGGTAACGCCTCTATATATTTGATAACGATAACATTGAAAGAAATGTGCACGTCCATGTCCAACGCAATAATATTGTTATAATTTAGGTAGTTGCCAAACCTGCAGATACATATTACCAGATTATCACTAAGTCGGCAGGCGCAAGTCGTGTGTTACATCCAGAGGACCGACAATATACATCATGTATCTCAAACGGTCAAAATCAAACGCTGATTTTCGATTCGCCGCAGATCGCCAGTAAACAAAACATTCTCATTCCGCTGGTCTTCGGTTCACACGATCGGACGTGTCTAGTTCAGTCTAGTTGTACTTCAGGCTCTTGCTTTCGATTGATAACGGTCTTTGCTGATAAAACAAGAATCTTAATTAATTGAGAATTAATAATAATCTTCGTTGCAAAATGTAAAATAAGATTTTGCGCCAATCCAAGATTGAACACTTCGAGCGGTATAAACGTGCATCATATCTGAAAACGCTTCGAGAACAAAGAAGCAATATAAAGTACTAAAGCAAACTTGCATGCGTGTTTAAATGCGTTTAACATGGGACTTCAATTCGCTGAATAAAGATTATTGATCATAATCTGAACAAAGAAAAAGGTAAGATTAATTGTATTATTAGAAATATTTAAAGAATAATAAAGTTACGTTTGTTTAATACTCGTTAGAGGAAAAATAAAATGTTTTTATATAAAATTATCTCACACAAATGAAAATTAATGTATTGCTTTTAATAAATAATCTCATTGACAAGTAATTCATGTAATAGTTTGTGCATGTTATTGATTAAATGTTTCGATTTTGAACAGTAAGATGGGGAACAACACGTCCAGCAGTGAATCTGATTCCGATCGACCACGAAATATGTGGGGCGATTTGATGGATTCGGATGATAGCGAGCGTTCTGGCAGATCCTCTCGGTCAAGATCACAGTCTCCGCTGCCAAAACGGCATAAGGTAGAACTGAGGTACAACGATGAAAGCAGCGACGACGAGGAAACTGAAAGTGAAAAGGTGACTTATTCAGAATGTGGATCGACGATTAAGATAAAGTATTGCACGTGGACAATCAAAAATTTCTCTGACTCTGATATTTTCAAGAAAAAAGGTTTTATGAGGTAATTTTATCCTTTAAAATTAATGTGGAGTACAAAAGCATGCAGTTGTTCAACCATCTGGAAAAATTGTTTGGAGATAACAAAGTAAAGGATGTTACACTGGTTGTAAAAGGAAAACAATTTCCAACTAACAAGAAAATTTTGTCGGAAAGAAGTTCTACTTTTGCAAAATTGTTGGAAAAAGATAAAAAAGCCACCAAGATAGAAATTGATAACATTGATCCTGAAGTGATGAAACAGTTACTTTTATACATTTATACTGGACGAGTCACAAAGTTGTTTACTTATGCAGACAAACTTTCAGCTGCAGCAGATAAATATAAGTTAAAAGATCTGAAAGCTATGTGTAAGAGAGTTAAATGAAGAAGCCGTTAATCGGATTTTACAACATCCGTAAAATCATAAGAGCAAGATATATGTAAAATAACCTTCGTTTTATGTTCTTTGCCATTCTGTTGTGGTAGTTAAATTTATCACAAAACTTTAAAAATATTCTGTTTTTCTTTTCACATATACTCATTTTAGTGTTCTATTTAATATGTTTAATTTATACCTAGATATAAAACATTGTGCTTTGTTTGTATTTATTTATTTTGTAACTCATGTATACTATGATGAGTTTACATTTATTTCATTAAAATTATAAGATTCATCGTTTCAACTATATGCCACGATCATTGCATAGTTTGTATTATATTAAAATATATTACTTTGGAATAATTGAAAAATAAAAAAATTTTCCTATCATCATTCATATTTTTATAGTTTTATTATATTGTCATACTTTAAAAATATCAGATAATGTATATAAAATTCTAGTTTAAATCTTATCTATCTATACCTATATTATGTTTGTTAAAACAAAATGATGATGTAATTATATTATATTGTTAACATAAAACAATAGATTTTAAAGCAAAACTGTAGTATAATTTAACTGAAATATATCATTCTTTATAAAAACAAATTAAATTTAAAAATGAAACAAATGATCTTTTTAAAAATTCATTACTTTATAGATATCTATAAAAAAGAATAAAAACCAAAGAACAATGTTCAAAAACTGAAATTTGAGCCAAAAACCAACACTAAAAATTTTTATTCTCAACATTTTTTCATTTTTGTAAAATTTTAGTTGGAATTGTCATTGTATAAATTAGATGCAAGAAAAATGTTTTAATTTGACTATTAGCTTCTATTACAGTAGTTTTGCATAGATTTAAAATATATAAAGAAACAAAAATTTAAAGACTGAAAAACACATAATTTAGAATGAAACCTTACATTTTTAAATTTTTCCTGCTTCTATAGCATTATATGCAATGTTTTTAAATGATAAGAATTCGAAAAGAAATAACATAAAATTTTTGGTGGTCTAAATAATTAATTTTTGTTAGCGAATAATGTTGGTTGGCTGGAATATAAGAGAAATTTCCTATAAATCCTGTTTAGCGCGCTGAAAAATTCAAATAAGTAACTTCTTATATGGTATATCTATATATATATATGAGTTTTATTATATATATATATAAAAGCGGGTATGAACTAGAAACCCAAACAAAGGCAACCGTCCCCTGGATAGGCGGCAGCTGTTTCTTTGTTGTCGTTTGTGTAGCGTTGCTATACCTACACGGAAAAAAATGTTCAACTTAAAAATAACGGAATCTTTGAATTTTATAACTACTAAGAAGTATTGAATTGAAATACTACCTAAAATGACATTTCTTAACCCCAAATTGATAATACAAGCTATCAAATAATATTGAGATGAAAATATTTAAGAAGTAAGGATATGATATGACCGATTCGGTTATGCGAAGACGCCAAGATTTATTGAGCTACTACAGCGCTAGGCTAGTGCCGCCGCGTCTTGGCGTTGGGCACGATTCGCGCCCAACGCCGGAACCGCTGATGCCGGAGAGTCGTAGAAGTATCCCGTGCGCATGTTACTCGTACGTTCTGCCTCATCTCCAATGATCGAGCTATTGTTGGTTCATAATGTTGAAACTAATTTTATAATATTATAAGATATGTATTATATTTTTTTAAAGCTAAAATAAATCAATATTCTTTAAAGTCATGAATACTCGTATTTGAAAAATATTAACTATTTAACTAATTCACCTTAAATACAAAAAAATTCATTTAAAATTCTATCATTGATTGTCAAATTTAAGTATAAAAGTAAATAAAGGTAAGTATAAGTAAAAGTATCAAAGTGTAATTACTAATCTGACTAACATAGCTCAGTACTTTATCATTAATATTTTTGAATAATATAGCTCTAAAGGAAAGCTAGTGAATAAAATATATTACCGGTGCATATGTGGAGACTTACAAATTAAGTTCAACACCAATAATTTAATAACCTCAGGTTCAAAGAGATCAGCATATTGAATTCACAAAATCAGTTTCTCAGAAGCTTCATCAATTATCATCAAAAAGAAAAATAAGTTAAGAATATACAATATAAGAATAACACGTTTCTCTTCAAATATATAAGGTACAAAATCACTCAACAAAGTTATTCATTCGCATAAACAGATTAAATACAAACGAGTTTTGGAAGTTCAATCTCTCGAGTGTTCAAAAATAAACATAAGTATTCTTTGCACCATTACCTATACTGTCTACATATATAGTTTCTGAAGGTTTAGACAAAATATTTCATATTCACTTAGCTATAGTATTCATTTTTAAAATTCATTTCTGAAAAGGTTAATACTAAACTAATCAATCTTAAACAGATGAAAATAATTATGAAAAACACTGACCCTTAAGGAGAGACCGGAGTCCTACACCTTACATACAGTCAACGACATTGCAGTTTTTCATTTTACTCGATGAAGTTTTAAGATTGCTCAATTTATCGACTACAGGCACATTTTTTGTGATCAATAGATTCCTCTGGTCGAAAAAGTACGGAAACAAAAAGAATTCATTAAGTAAAACGAAAAATTACAATGTCTTAACTAACCTCCCCATTATAAAGGGGAGGTCGGAGCTATCCTGATTGGTGCAGATTTTACCTAACCTCAAAAATTAATACCATGAAAATAAAAATTTGTAGTCATTTATGGTACAAAAATGCGGTTAACCGGTGTTCTTGTCATAATAATAAATGTTTATAAAGCTTCAGGCGTACATAATTGCGTACAATTTCGTAAAATAATGAAAAACACGGCGCGAGGTGAATCTATCAGTAAGGCTAAGAAATGGTAAGATGACCATCACTTTTACCGTTTTCCATTCGTCAATTGTACCAATATTTCATAATAAAAAACTTTTGAGGCTACAAATAAACAAAATTGCTATTGTCCGATGTTCTTTACATAATAACAAACTATTATCGATCTCGATTTTGATGTTACTATGTGAATTTTAGACGTATAATGAATAATACGGCGCAAGATGGAGGTCACAATGGTGTAGTTCGCTCCGATCTCCCCTTAAGTCTTCATTTTAAACAAAATTATTACATTTGTATGCTACCTGTCTAATTTATAATAATAATAATAATAATATCAATACAAGTTTATTAACATTACTACTATACACTCAATCTAAAGTAATAATACTTGTACTATTATAAAAATTCAAAATCATTGAATTACCTTGAAAATTAAGATTTATAAGCCTGCATAACACCCAAACTATGCTTGCAGCATATAGCAGTAATAAATATTTATATATATATTATCCGCATATGTTTAAATATAACTGTATTATTTTTAATTAATTCCAGTTTAGTACTTACCTTTGTCAAGGGTAGATGGAAATGGAGCAAAGCGCGACAAAGACGATGAAGAATAGACAAAACAAAAAAAAAAACGATATATAGAAGGGCGGCGTTCGTTGAAATATGATATAGCGGTTCCCAGTTCCGACGTTGGGCACGATTCGCGCCCAACACCGAGACACGGTAGCACCGCCCTAGCGCTGTAGTAGCTTAATGAATCTTGGCCTCTACGTGTAACCGAATCGGCCATATGTAATCCTCATGTTCGAAATATTTTCGTTCCAATAGTTATTGAAATGATGTATTATTATTTTGGAAATTTCCAATTACCAAAATAGTGGTATAAAGTTATTGATTGGTTGAAATAAATAAATACCAGTTTTACTTTAAACATTTGAGTTCGACATTTTTTTCCGTGTACGTTCATAATGACACAACGTGCGTATCGCGAGAATCATACTTAATATTTCTGAGCAGTTATAAAAAGGTTTTTATCGTTAGCAAAATATATTTGTATATATATATATATGTATATATATATATATATATATATATATATATATATATATATATATATATATATATATATATATATATATATATATATATATATACACATTAGTTTTCCCGGCTAAAATTTCAACTATCTAATCCAAATTCTTTTGAAATATTTTGCTATACTTTTCTAACGTTTCATGCTAACGTTATAAGTAAAGTTCAAAATCTAACTGTATTCCACACCCCACTAGAAAGCCCACGTTTTGCCCCTGATAAGCAGGGCAAAAGTGGCATATTTTTCCCGAAAACTAGTTTTGCGGAGCAAAAGTAAAATTAGCGGGGCAAAAGTAAAATTAGCGGGGCAAAAGTAAAATTAGCGGGGCAAAAGTAAAATTAGCGGGGCAAAAGTAAAATTAGCGGGATAAACGTAAAATTAGCGAGGCAAAAGTAAAATTAGCGGGGCAAAAATTTTCCAAAATTTCAAAAAATTTCAAAAATTTTTCAAAATTTCAAAACATTTTCCAAAATTTCAAAAAATTTTCCAAAATTTCAAAAAATTTTCCAAAATTTCAAAAAATTTCAAAAATTTTTCCAAAATTTCAAAAAATTTCAAAAATTTTACAAAATTTCAAAAAATTTCAAAAATTTTACAAAATTTCAAAAAATTTCAAAAATTTTACAAAATTTCAAAAAATTTCAAAAATTTTACAAAATTTCAAAAAATTTCAAAAATTTTACAAAATTTCAAAAAATTTCAAAAATTTCCCAAAATTTCAAAAATTTTCCAAAATTGAAGGCATCGATTCTAAAACGTCCTTAGCGCTCGGCTCGGGTTGCCGCTATATACAAATTGACGTCATGGTGACCAATTTTTAAATTTGCGGAAATGAATTTTTAAAAATAGCATCGTATAGAGGATAAAAAATGGCAACATTTTATATATATACTTTATTTGTACAATGTTTAGTATTTGAAAAAAGAAAAATAAAAACGGCAAAATTTTAAATCTTATTTGCACCACGTTTTTTAAACTTAACTCGCTGCAGCTCCGACAAATATGAACGGATCTTGCTCATTTTTTGAATAATCTCGTAAAATAGTCTAGCGCTGCTGATAAACTCATAGATAGTTAAATATTAAATATTTTTCTTTCACCAATTTAATTGCAAACCAGTGAGTTACCTTTTATATGGTTAAGTATATTCAACGAAAAAAAGTATCGAGGGAAGTTTAAGACTCAGTGAACTTTCAACGAGACATTTGTTTGTTAACATTTGAAGAAGTTTCTCAGAAAATTACAGATCAATTGGATGAAAAGTGGCAAAGATAGAGCGATTTTGCCAAACTTGCACGCTTCGCGCGAACATTAGCGGGTCTGCGCGATACATGACGCTCGCAGCGTATGTCAGTCATATAATGCCGTTTACTTGAAGATTTGCTGTCCTTTTTTTTAAAAAATACATACTTAATCAAATCATACTATTTAATACTGTCGATTTATAGTGTAGAAGTTAAGAAAAATGAGTATCTGATGAAACAATAAGAAATTAAATAAACAAAGCAAAGGCAAAATCAAACGGCAGTTATTCATAAAGTTGTTGAATTTTTAAATCTTTGTACGAAAGTTTTAGAAATTATTTTTAATTCTAAATGTTATATATATAATAAAGCGTTCAAATGAAATTCACACACATTAAAAAGAATATTGCAGCGTAAATGAATTGAATAGTAAATTACAATCTTTAAAAATATAAATTTCTGGGAAACATATAAATTTCACAGATTTTTGACATTGTTCAGAAAATTAGAAACTTCAAATAACTAATACTTATATTTATTTATATTTCTACATTAAGATTTATTTACAATTTAGTCGCAATACATACAACGCGTTTCAGAAACATATTACTTTTTTTTTCCTTTTATTGTTTTTGTTTTCTTTTCTTTTTTATTAATTTTTAATTCTAATTTTTGCTTTTGTTCGTCGCTTACTTTTCTTCTTTTTGTTGAGACAACTTCCGATTTTCGAACTTGTTTGTTACCATGTTCTTCTTTCACATTCTTTGTTTTACTGACAACAGTTTTAATAGAAGTTGTTTTTAAAAATATTTCACCAAAATGTTGCCCATTAGTAGTACAAAATTGCAATAAATGTTTAAAATCCTTTTCTTTTTCTTTCGTTATTCCTACCTTTTTAGCTAATGATACTTTCGACAAATCTACTTCACTGCTGTTTCTTAGTTTAATTGTAATTGGATTGCCATCATAATCGTAATACAAATCAATTTGTCCGTTAGGAAAATATACAATTCTAACAACTTTGCTTATTTTAATTACATTTTTCTGCAAGTCTTCGTCTTTCGCAAACAGTTTTTCATAATCTTTTACTTCGAACTGTGAAATAGCAACCATTTCGAATGGAGGATTTCTAGAATTTTTTATTAGTTGCACATAATCATTTTCTGTTTCAATTCTTTCTTGCTTTTTTTTCTTACTACCATACAAACCGAAATTTCGGTCACACTGGCAGTAGGAATGCCCTCTAACAGGAAATAAATGTTGGATTTCTAATTGCAATTTGTAAGATAAAAATGAAAAGAATTTCAAATGAATGTAATTTCGATTTTGACCTCCTGCAGCATCAGAAAATAAAAATATTTTATCGAAGACGTTTAGTTGTAGTTCTTTCCTTATCGCATACTCAACCATATTACATACGCTGTTGGCGCCCTTTTTTAAAATCCCTTCAAGGAAATGGAACATGTAACTTCGATCACTATCGAAAATGTGTACATTAAACAAATACATCCAAACTAAACGACGAAAAAATTGAGAATTAACTGGTAGTTTTGGCAATGGCAAGTTTTGACCAAAGTCAAATTCACATTTTAGTACATTTACAGTGGACAACATTGAATTTTTTAAGTTTTTATACTTTTCAACTTGCACGATATGTTCAAAATACTCATTTTCTCGTCCTTTGTTAGTTTCATAAGTAAAACAAAGATCACATACATCAGTACGTGGCAGACCAATAGAGAAATTCACAAAATGATTAAAATAATTAAAATATGTTGTTTTATCAATAGGAATAGCTTCACTCCCTGTTACAGCTGCATAAAAATCCAAAAAGGAAAAATAGAGTGAATATAATGTTAACGATGTATCAAGAAAATAGTAAAGCTTTGAGCTTTCTCTAGTATAATGTGACTCAGAATGCGGAAGGCTTTTACAATGTTCCAGAATTAAAGTTTTGACATCTTCAGTTAGCTTTACCTTGTGATTATCTTGTTTTCCTCTATTATCAGACATCGTTTTGCCACTTACTATTTTTTCTTGAACCGTTTTTATTCTTCGTTCTCCAATTTGGAAAATACTGCAAACAAACTTTCGACAAATATCGATACTAGTGCTTTTGTAGTAACAATGAAATTGCCACTGTAAACGTTTTAATTCTTGTGTCGATTCTTTTCTTACAATCATATTTTCTAATATTGTATTCTGTACTTGAAAATCTCCACTGCGCCAAAATTTATGAAACATACTTTTTTGCCATTCATGGTCTACTTTTAAAAAACACTTTTTAGGACAACAATTTTTGATTTCTGTGAACGTCTTTTCAAGCACTTTCTTTCCACTAACTGATTCATATTCTAATCCCTATATAAAAGACGTTTGGAAATCATCATTTTATATATACGTATTAATGAAAAAATTTATTTTACAAAATTGATTACAGCTTCATTTTAAATGATTTGAAAATAGTGCATTTTGACACGGGTGTGGAAGTTGATTAACGCATGGGATGCATAAGTAATTAAAATAATTAACCTCAAATTGTTTATTTACATAATATTTCACAACAGCATAAAAATTTAGAGAGTTCTTCGTTTTAATTAATTTCGAGTTTTATATACATGTCATTCAATCATATTTGCAACAGAAATTCTTTTTTATAACACGTCTTACGATATTTTACTTACCTTATTTTTACAACTTTTATTAATAGTTTTTTTCCATGCATGCTCATTTCTAATTCTTTTACGTCCTATATTGATCGACGTTATGCTTATAATTTATTTAGCAAGTAAAACGTTTTTTAAAAAGATTAAAGAAATTAACAAATTTGTGAATAAATGCAGCTTGTAAACGAACAAGAAAATCAGTGTAATTTCAATGCGAAACGAGTTCGACTTTGTTTTGTTTATTTCAGGATAACTTTTATAATGTTTCTTAAATTATTTCTTATTCTATGACTGACATACACTGAGCGTCATGTATCGCGCAGACCAGCGAATGTTCGCGCGCATCGTGCAAGTTTGGCAAAATCGCTCTATCTTTGCCACTTTTCATCCAATTCATCTGAAATTTTCTGAGAAACTTCTTTCAATGTTAACAAACAAATGTCTCGTTGAAAGTTCACTGAGTCTTAAACTTCCCTCGATACTTTTTTTCGTTGAACCGACTTAACCATATAAAAGGTAGCTCACTGGTTTGCAATTAAATTATTGAATGAAAAATATTTAATATTTAACTATCTATGAGTTTATTAGCAGCTCTAGACTATTTTACGAGTCTATGCAAAAAATAAGCAAGATCCGTTCATATTTGTCGGAGCTGCAGCGAGCTAAGTTAAAGAAACGTGGTGCAAATAAAATTTAAAATTTTGCCGTTTTTATTTTTTTTTTTATACTAAACATTGTACAAAATGTATATATAAAAAGTTGCCATTTTTGATCCTCTGCACGATACTATTTTTTAAAATTCATTTCCGTAAAATTGCAAATTTTGGTTACCATGACGTCAATTTTGATATAACGGCAGCCGGACCGAGCGCTAAGGACGTTTTAGAATCAATGCCTTCATTTAAAAAATTTTCCAAAATTTCAAAAATTTTTCAAAATTTCAAAAATTTTCCAAAATTTCAAAAATTTTCCAAAATTTCAAAAATTTTCCAAAATTTCAAAAATTTTCCAAAATTTCAAAAATTTTCCAAAATTTCAAAAATTTTTCAAAATTTCAAAAATTTTCCAAAATTTCAAAAATTTTCCAAAATTTCAAAAATTTTCCAAAATTTCAAACATTTTCCAAAATTTAAGTGATCATGATTTGCTCCCACAGCTTTTTTTCTTTGAGGCTTTATATTTAATTATTTAACTAACGTGCCTTAACTGATCAGGAACTGGGTCGGTAGTGTTATAATACATCATGTAAAAAATATTCCTTTAGTTTTGAAAGTCTAAATATTCGGTTAATATAAATAAACTCAGTTTAACGGTCGATTTGTCATTTTCGTGGCATTTTTATTGTCATTTGTAGTGGCGTGTCTACTTCACTCATTTGTTAACGTTAATAGCATATTTAGACTTGGCATTTCTACAACATATGTAATATGTATCACACTAGCCAGATGTATTGCAAATTGTTAGCAATTTGACATACACGTTTTGTTATCGATTTCCTTGAGTTTGACGTAAAACTGCGTCCGTATATGCTGGAAATTTTGTATCAAGTATTGAAGTAAATTATGAGAGCAAAGCGAAGGCAAAATTAAAGCAACTATTGCTCATAATGTGCAGGCGTATCATAGGCATAAATTGCCATCATATTGTCGTCACATTTCTCGACCTTTATGTTACACAAATTTCCATCAATATGCTGTTATTAATTTCCTCCCTCTCTCTCTCGCATTGTCGCATATATGGGTAATTTTATTGAATATTATGTGAATAATATTGAAAGTAAAATAATATAATATATTAATAATATTCAAAACAAGTTGAAAGCAAATTGATGTACAATACTTGCAGCAACAGTTATACATCAAATATAAGTAAATCTGCGTCTGTATATGGCAGCAATTTGGTGGCAAGCATTTGCAGTGAATTTTACGGCACATTGACATCAATCCTTGATATTCGTCATTTCTTGAGTTCAAGTTGAAAGCAAATTGCTAACAAACATTTCACAGCAACTATTGCCGCTATTTTGCCACGGCAAGCCTGGCTAATGGGGTAGCCAGATTTTTACGATGACATTATTGATAATTGATGAAATAGAAGATATTCCTTTTGTTCCGAAAGTCTAAATATGCTATTAACGTTAACAAATGAGTGAAGTAGACACGCCACTACAAATGACAATAAAAATGCCACGAAAATGACAAATCGACCGTTAAACTGAGTTTATTTATATTAACCGAATATTTAGACTTTCAAAACTAAAGGAATATTTTTTACATGATGTATTATAACACTACCGACCCAGTTCCTGATCAGTTAAGGCACGTTAGTTAAATAATTAAATATAAAGCCTCAAAGAAAAAAAGCTGTGGGAGCAATTCATGATCACTTAAAATTTGTATGGGAGTAGTTTCTGATTATATCAAGACCCAATTCCTGATAACATATATTATTGACGCATAAGTATTTTATATGATAAATTAAAACTTATTAGGCAATCCCTGCAAAAAATATGCGATTGAAGTCAATTAAAAAAAATTCAAATTTTATTGAATTAAATTTATTTTAATTGATTGAATTGACTACCAGAAAACAAGTCAATTGAAAATGAATTGTGATTAATAAACTTTAATTGCAATTTAGTTCAATCCTTATATTTAGTATCGATTTCTATATATTTAAATCTACTTCTATAACAGAATAGTTCATTATTTTTTCGTATTGTATTTAATTACAATTTAGATAATACAATTCAATGAATTTTAATATATTCCAATACTATTTTAATTTATCTAATTCAATGTATAAATTGACTATAAAACTTCTATCCACATTAATTTATTTTTATGAATTCCATGAATTGATTTTAATACAGCTTATTCGTATAAGCCCTGAATTAACTTTAATCACGTTTGATAAATGAAAATTTTGTTGAATTTTGTAGGTTGTGAAAACTTTATTTATGAATTAACTTGAATCAATTCCTATGAGTATGGGAAATCAATAGATTTAAATACAGTTTATTCGTATAAGCCGCGAATCAACTTCAATAAACTTTAATAAACACACATTCTATTGAATTCTGTAGGTTGCAAATACCTTTCTCATTAATTGATTTTAATCAATTCCTATAAGTATAGGAAATCAATATAATTTAATGCAGTTCATTCATAATAGACGGGAATCAACTTAAATTAACTTTGATAAACATACTTGTTATTGAATTGTGTAGTTTGCGAATATCTTTTTTAATAATTGACTTTAGCCAATTTCTATGAGTATAAAAAAAAGGAATAGATTTAAATGCACTTTATCCGTACAAGCCGCAAATGAACTTGATAAACAAACTTTTTATTGAATTCTGTACATGTGCGAATTATCATGGAACAATTTATGAAATTGTAGGAAGCTACATGCTAATCAATTGACAGTGGTTTTTTTACAAATAATTCAAATGTTAATTTATTAGAACAATAAATTAATTTTAAATTTAAAATTCAAGATGTTCCCAATTTGGTATTTAAACTGTGAAAGTTTTCATGAATTAGAATAATTAACATTAATAATAAATGGTACACAGACGCGATTTTGCTCGTCAACACTGAATCAGTAGATGCTGAAGTAACCGTACATCGTGAAAATGACGATGACGACTATTCGTCTGTACACAGTGATGAGAAATATGAGAGTGATCTGGATGACAATAACTTACTAGGCCCATTATTGCTCTCAGATCATTCTGATGCTGAAAAATAGCTGTCTATTTACATATATTTTAATTTTTTATATATTTAGTAATTCGTATACTACTATATAGTTCTACCTTGTACACGTTCATACGCGCATCTCACAAACGAGTTTATATAGCTTGGACGCTCGCGCAAAACTATCCTTATCGTATATCTTTCTGTTCTAATTTTAAAATAATAATACTCTAGAAGTATACTTTCCTAAAAGTATTATTCTCTAAAAGTAATATTCCGCAACAGCTGAGATATTGTTAATCTCACTCCAAACGGAATTAATTTATCGTAAGCATAAACAAATTGTTTCATGCTATTTTCGACAAATCGTACAAATTACATGTGTAATATTTATTTCTTTTATTTAAATTATTTAAATTATTACTTATAACTGTACCATTACTTTTTGATAATATACGTATTTTCTATGAAACCACCTTTATTCAATTGGCTTCATATTGATCGTGAAAACACATAAGCCCCGTACAAGGCAATAGGAAAGAATACAAAATTTATTTTTTTATTGGTACTAATTGTGCATTTGATAGAGAATCTAAGCCAACGTATATCTTTTGTGTATATCTTTTTGAAATTAAAAAAGAAAACTTAATTTGCAAAAGTTATAGTGTATTAAAAATCCTTTGAGTGACGTCACACCATTAAAATATCAAAGGTGCCGACCGGAGTGACGTCACAACGTTTTTTAAAGATTAAAAAAAAACTATAACTTCTTTCATTTTGAAGATATCGTGAAAATTCCAAAAGTTTACAAAGAAACTATACCTCGATCTACAAGAATACTCTGTCAATTAAAAATCGGTATTCTTCCGTATTAAAATCAATAGAAAAGAATTATATAGTTTTTTATGCTACATTTTAATTCTAAATTTTTCATAGCATTAAATAACAAATACAATCTATAGAATACAATTATACAAAATAATTATATTTTAGATAAAATATTCGATCTATAGACATGAATAAAAAATAATTACATTTAATTAGTTAAATCTCTATTAAACTTAATTGACATGCATCAATATTGACATGTATTATATTATAATGCTAAATCTTAATTCTATTTTGTTATATTAAATTCGATTAATACTATAAAATGATAAAAATCAATTGATTGGTATACCAATTACATTGAATTGACTAAATACCTATTCAAATCAATAGACAATCAAAGAAAATGTATTTCTTTCAATATATTTTTATAAACATAGATCTAATAGTTTTGAATTGAATTCTAAAGATTATATATATTTCTATTGCACTTTCCAGAATTAAGATTTAGCATCAAATGCAATAGATTTTTTTTATTGACTTTAATCTCATTTTTTTAACAAGGATACTAATACGGTAGATATACTAAAATATAACATTTTTTGCTTGTGTGATTATAAATGTGAAACTTAGGCGAAGTAAAACTATTCGGTTATTCGTACTCGGTCTACTGCACGATATAGACTCGCGTGCGAGCTTATATTTATAACCTATAAAATGCACATAGTTTTGTGATTTATTTTCACGTTTTGTGCGACTTTTGCCGGATAAATTAATTACGCATGGATTAAAACTACTTATAGAATTGTATTATTACAAATGTTTGTGTATTTTAAGATTTTTAAACACACATAAAACATGTTATTAATACTGATCAGGAATTGGGTAAACGATAAGAATTTGGACCCTATTTCTAATCACACGCTTTTACAAATATCAATAATATTTCATATGAATGTTTTAAGTGATTTATACAAATAAACTGTTGAATAACTTAATAATAAGTTTTTCTACGGTCCATTACAACATTTTAAAGAAGTGATGTAAATTTCTTTGTATGCTCACTTGTAGTCAAATGCAGTAAGATGGTGTCAATCACGACGTTGTCAACATGTCCAACTTTAACATTTTTTATTTTAAAAATGTATTTTACTAGTAAATTTTAAAGTTCTTTTATATGACTACCAAATAGTTTACTATTACTAATTATTTCTTTAAAACAAATTTTGTATAAATTAATGTCAAAATAGTAATAAATGTAAGCAAATGATCAGGAACTGGGTACTGATCAGGAACTGGGTCTGTGACGGTATATATAACCAAACAAAGAGACTTGACGGACCATCAAAAAAATTTTAAAAAAATTTTCCATCATAATTTGATAAAATGTTTAAATTTACCGTAAAAAAGTCAATATATCATAAATAATGTATCCTTACCTAAAAATATATAATCAATTTATTTGTAATTTTAAGGTGTATAGATCCCCTTAAAATAATTATACCTCGATCTATTAATAATATGTGACCTAATTCTTGTTACGGGAAAAATATTTTTGTTCAGGGTTTCTGATAGACTTCATATCCGGTCCAGTGTCGGTGGGCTTCACGTCTGCAGCTGCCATAATAATTGCAACTAGCCAGGTTAAGGATATCCTTGGCATCAACATAACTGGCGGCAAATTCGTCCAAGCGTGGCAGAACATTTTTGAGCACATCGGCGAGACAAGATTGTGGGACGCCGTGCTTGGTCTCGTCTGTATGATTGTTCTTCTTCTATTGCGGGTAATGTTATATCAGAACTAATATAATAGGATTACTTTTAGTATAACACTTATCTTTAAAAGTGAAGCGTCCGAATATAAGGCAAGATTTTTAATCTTCGCTGCTGATTCTGTATGTCAATATTTTTTCATAATGAATTCATAATCATTCAAGAACACACCCTAAATCTTTCAAATATTTTAAAATATTTTTTTTCTTTTGGCAAGAAGCATAACACTTTTTACAAATCTATATAATATTTACTATAATTAACCATTTAGCATTTTCTTCGTACTTTACATATAAAATATTTTGTCATCAAACCATTTTAGATTATTTTAGATTTAGATTTTAGTATTTGCAAATAAAAATCTTATTTTATAAATTTGTTTTATGTTGTATCAGTAATTTTAAATGTATCATTCATGAATGTACATGAGTAAATCCTCAAATAGAACATATTGCGGATCGAACTTTTTCATTGCTTAAAAAATATATTTGTTATAAGAGCTTATAATAAAATCTGTGGGTTCCCGACATAATGAGATAAGTTCATTTTTTAAAATTGAGTCTTGAGCGGTTTTTGTGTCCTTACATAGTGTATTTGCAGATGAAAGTGCAAAAGACCAGGAAAGTGTATACTAATAAGTGACCATATTATCTACTATTTATGAATTTGTTTAACATTAATTTAAATGAAAAATAAAAACTTTCAACCTTTACATCTAAAAAATATAAAATGTGAATTTATGTCGTTATGACGGAAACCCCCAGAAATAAAAATTCGGATATAATTAGCGTCTCTAAAATTATAATTACGCCTGTCATTCGAAATTGTAACAAGCACTCGCAACATATTGCTATTTCATAGATCTCCTTCAAAAGACAAGTGCGTCTATTAAAGAGTATGATAGATTCGAATGTTGATGACAAATCAAATAACAATGACATTTTTATTAATAATGTCAGGACCGTGATTTGTTTGGTTTATATCTACATATGCATATTTATACCGTTGATATTTTTAAATATATCGATATTAAATAAAACTCCTGGAAAGGAGACAAGTAATCGAATATGTTAGGTTTAAATATTATCAAAATTTATATGATTGAGGACACTGAGTTTGAGGATGGTCCATATGGTACTTAACAATTTTCAGGCAAGCAATTTATGTAAAGACTCCTAAGGAAGCATACATTTTTAATACTTCTAACTGCCTAGATATTATACCTTATAGATATTATCTTACGTAATTTCATAGGTGACAAGTAAATGTTTAACCAATTATCCTCACGCTATGTCTTTTTAATGTCTTTATAAAAGAGCAGAATAAGGAGTGACATAACTTTCTCGGACATGTACTTAATCCACATTAAACATCGATAACGTGCATGCACTCTATTAGGTAGTAATTTTCTACCTTTTTATAAGGTAGTAAATTACTTCAGACTAATTTTAAAAAATACTGTTTTTTTAAAAATAGAATTTATAAAGATAATATTATTATGTTATGCAATAAAAAACTATATTAGAGTTTGAATACATAATGTATGCCACAAAATTCTATTTAGACATAAATAAGTAGAAAATATTCGTATGTTATGTCGACGTCCCTTACGAAGACTAGCACATTTCAGATTTCTCAAAAAATACTAATAGGAATCTCCTACAAAAATTAGCAATTTTCAAAATTTTTGACAAAAGCTATACTTTTTTTAGAGGATCAAATAAATTATTATTATTATTTAGAAAATCATAAACATTTTTAATTAACATTTAGTTTTTATAAGAAACCTCTGAAAGGACTATGTGTTTTTGAGAAATCTGAATTGTGCTCTCTAAATTTTTTGGAGAGAAATTTTCGCTCTAAATGTAAAAGTAAAAAGTCGTAATTCGAAACATTGATTAATTTATAAGTTTTATAATATAAATTTCGCTCCAACGTAGTGTGAAAGTTAGAGTGAATCCTTAGTCACTCTCTAATTTAGAGTGGTGAAATTCAATTATTAGACCGGAGTGACCAAATTCACTCTTTTGGAGTGGAACCCTCGTTCACTCTATATTTAGAGCGAAAATTCCACTCCAAAAAATTTAGAGAGTACATACACACGTAAAATCACTGTTTTTGGTATATTATAAAAGTTACATATCTTTTATTGAATTAATATGATTAGAATAAAAATTGCACAATCAATATTAAATAAAGAATATTTCAAAAGTTTCAATTAGAAAATAGAACCTGCTATAAAGGTTTCGAACTTATTGCAACGAATATATATACTATTTAACGTTAGCTTGAAATTTCTAATTAAATAAATAATAAAAAAAACAGTTTAGTCTAAATATTATACGTAAAATTGTAATACTCGACATCGACATTATTACCAATATGGTTCATTCAAGCGTTCTGATTGCTCTTGAATAATGAAAAAGAAAAAGAATGTTTCCACTGTAAAGTGAAACGATCAATTAATGTTTTTACATAAAAATTAAACGTTTTGACTAAGAAAGTATTATTTTGAATTATATTTGATTAATAAGTAGTATGTATGACATTAATGTTATCCTTAGTTTACTATACGATAAGAAAAAATATTTGCTATAGTAATGATTAAAAATGAAATTATTATACGAATTGAAATTGTTGCAAAATAAACTTTCTGTAAGTTTCTTACTGAAGTGGATAAACGAATAGCAATAAGAAAACAAAAGAATTACTGTTCATGATGCAATCGTATATTAGGGGAATTGAGGATATTGTGTGCAAAGGATGAGCGCGTAAAATCTTCCGTAAAATCCTCAGAAAGTGAAGGACATCCCGGTGGTGGCGAAGGACGCGAAGATGCCGTCCGTCTGGCAGCGCAGCCTCGAGAAGTTCCTCTGGCTGATGTCGACGGCGCGCAACATCCTCGTGGTGGTGTCGTGCGCGGTCGGCTGCTGGCTGCTCGAGGAGCACCTCGGCAGCTCGCCGGTCGTCCTCACCGGCCACGTGAAGCAGGGCCTGCCCGGCGTCGAGCTGCCACCCTTCCACGGCAAGATCGGCAACAACACTTACGACTTCCTGGACATGGTCTCGCTCATGGGTTCCGGATGCATTGTCGTGCCGCTGCTCAGCATCCTCGAGACCATCGCCATCGCCAAGGCCTTCTGTGAGTTTTATATCCTACTGACCTTTTTTTCTTCAATTCTGGAGAGTCTCGTTGATTATAAGGGCTTTCGAGTATGACAACCTACAAAATTGCAAGTTTTTAAACACTTCAGTTCGTTATTTTATATATTGAAAGTTTTATTTTCTTTATAAAGCACACCGGATGCTGTTGTAATTGAGCTTCTTGAAGATAGATTGATATAACTGGCGCAGGTGCAGAATCGGTTAAAAAATATATACCTATATTATTGCATACAAAATATTAAACTGTTATTCCAAGATAAATTAAAGCACTCTAAAAATCTGTAATAATAAATCGTCAAGCGTAATTTGGAATAGGTTGAAAAAAAAATTATTTTTAACAAAATTATTTTTAAAATTGATAGTAAACATATTATGTTTAAAAGCAATCATTCTAAAAATTTGTATACTATAAATAATTACTAGTATCTTTAATTTTACCATCGTAAAATCTCAAAATCTTGATTCTACGCGTCACAATAAATCACTATTTTCAGTACTCCATATTTATTAATGGAACTTTG
Source organism: Gastracanthus pulcherrimus (assembly GCA_949152435.1). NCBI lineage: Eukaryota > Metazoa > Arthropoda > Insecta > Hymenoptera > Pteromalidae > Gastracanthus > Gastracanthus pulcherrimus. Next base: position 141,654,631 of record OX424573.1, read on the forward strand.
TTCCACTCACGATTTTAGGTGACATGATGAACGAAATTTTTTTTACGGTTATTCGACTCCTTTTGACATGAAATAAAAATTAAGTAAAGCACTATTTCATTAATATTCTTTCATTTTTTTTCAGAGATCCAATAAATTTAAAAAAGAATATTAATACAATTTTTTCAAAATCTCGGTTGGGTCTCCAAAAGAAAATAATAAAAAAAATTTTAATAAAAAAGTGCTTCGCTTAATTTGCTCGCTTCGCTCGGGCGACAAACTCGACTCGTACAGGAATCACCTATTTTGCGCACTAATTTACTATTTTTTAGTTTACCCAGGTCTGGCCCCTTAAATGAAAATAATTAGTTAAAATGTTCTTATTTTTGTAAAATTTATTAAATGAGAGTTTTATTCTATGATACAGCTCTGATATATATTTGGAATATAATTATTTATTTCACTAAATACTTTCTAGAGAAAGTAAAAGAAATCGCTTTCTCACTCGCACAATAAAGGTTCAGAGATTTTGGTCGATTTGTTTTTGTTTTATAATCATTTATCCCAATTCTTCTAATTTAGAATACCTGTTTCTTAAAGAGATTGCAAGAAGATAATGTTTTGCATCACATGACATATTACGTTTTAAAGTACTATTATAATGCATTCTCTCATTTTGAAACCGGAAATATAATGTGATAAGTGTCGTTGTTCATTTGTTATACTGTATGATTGTATCTTTAAACGTTAGCTAAACCTAGAATAAATATATAATGGGTAATGGCCACTTTAGTGACCTAAAACGCGGGATAAAAATAGCACATGATTCCCTCTTATCTACTTTTTGCCCGGGAGGGAATAAGCTTCGACTTTAGTCCCTTGTTACATAATGTACTTTTTTACAATCTCTTTAGTTCAATTCAATGAATTAATAGTATACTTTTAGTATACTGTAGTATACCCAATAGTCACCTAGCTTTTAATAAGATGATTTAACATAAATTTTCTGTTGTATCGAAATTTCACTAAATTTTTTGGTACTTATTTAGTAATGGTTACTATAAATTTTTGTTAGTGTAATTTAATTAAAACATTATTAAATAGGTAATCCATTTTCAATTTTAATAGGTGCAAGAATAAGTTTTTTAAACGTTACCATATACACAATGAATTTAAATGAGTAGAAATTATAACATTTAGTTTATAGAGAGTCTTGAGAGTAATAATAAGGATCCGTTACATTCATAGCTTATACTTCTACTTATAGAGCCAACGATCTTCGATGTTTCATTATAATTATTATATATATATTTAATTACATTTCAAAAGCTAGCCATTGAGTCCGGTCCATTAAAACGGCACCTGCACGCCGATAATTCATCAATCAAATGAAGAGCCCGGGACGACAAGCAGTCATCTCGTTTTTCATTTGATTATAAAAGAATAAAACTCGCATTTTTCTCGGTGCAACAAATGGTCATGTCGATAGACTTTTGTGACCATTTATTGCTTCGAAACATAAACATTTTCGACTCGTGGTGGATATCGTTCATATTTCGATCAACAAACATCATCTTATAAATGACTGTTTGTTACACGGAATAATTGTAAAATATACCTAACAGGGAGTCAAGTGAAAAATGGGATGACCGTTTGGTGCAACGGGCTCTTGAACTGTCCCTTACATTTATTAAACGAGGATAAAATAAAACTATTTGTTCGCGCGAGAAGCCGAGGGCAAGCCGATAGACGCAACGCAGGAGATGCTGGCGGTGGGCATGTGCAACGTCGTTTCGTCGTTCGTCTCGTCGATCCCGGTGAGCGGAGGCCTGAGCCGGGGCGCCGTCAACCACTCGTCGGGCGTCAGGACGACCCTCGGCGGCGTCTACACCGGCATACTCGTCCTCGTCTCACTGCAGTTCCTCACGCCCTACCTCTACTTCATACCCAAGGCCGCGCTCGCGGCAGTCATCATCGCCGCCGTCGTCTTTATGGTCGAGATACAGGTTGTCAAGCCAATGTGGCGCACCAAGAGTACGTATTGCAGTGTTACAGTTTAAGACTGAGAAATATAGACAATCCTATACAAGTCAAATTATGGCAAGCTCAAAATATAGTCTATCGATTAATTACCATATACTTATAGATCAAAATTAATTACGAATAAATAAATAGCCATAGAAACAGAATGAACATTATTTAAAAGAAAAAATAATGTTAAGTGTAGATATATAAGGGAGGTCGGAGTAAAATGAGCTTTGAGCTGAAGAGAGCATTGGGATTTTTTTGTGCCTACTCATTGTTTTCAAAGTAAAATCTAATAACGCTATTTTGAAGTTCTTAAAATAATTTTGATTTTTTATACATCATTTTGTCAATAGATGTACTGAATTTTAGAACATTTAAATTGAAAAACATTTTGAGATTTTACAATTATCAAATTAAAGACATTACAAAGTATTTATAGTCAAAAAGTTTTATAAATTCTTAAAACCAAAGGACTTTGTCAGTTGATATAGGCCTATGAAGTAAGCATATCCTTGTAATCTGGTTTCAGAAAAGTTAGTTTTTTTTTTATTTTTCAAAACTATTTGGTTATTAGAATATATTGTAAAAGTTTAGAAGCGATATTCGACGACATCGTGTACGTTACGATATAGTTTTCTCAGTGTATATATAGTAAAGCTCAAATAGATGAAGAATCTTATTTAAATTTTTTAATTTAGAAAAGTCTACACTGAAAACAAGGGAGAAGTATCAATTCTAGTGCGCTTGGTACAAACTATATAGTGATATATTAAAAGGACATTATTTTATATTATACAGGAAATAAATAAACTGTAACCACAACTGTTTATTTCGTTTAAAAAAATGGCCAGTGGGGAATATATTACCTACATGGAAACAAACGTAAACATTTTTTATAATTTATATTATACAGCGATTGCAAACGTATAAGGGTGATTTTCAAATAACTGATTTTTTGTGTCCTCTGCTTTAAATTATGTATATATATACACCATCAGACTTTTTCTGTGTGGATCCGAAAAACATGTTTAGTTTTAGTTTATACATACTATAATTATATAGGTAAATCAAACTATTTCATAGTTTTGGAGAGTGAAATGTACGAAAAATATCAGATCCGTGGCCTAGCCAAATCCACGGAACTGACATTTTGTAGACATTTCACTTTCCAAAACTATGAAATCGCCTTATATCCATATAACTATGTTGTGCATTAAGTAAAACTAAAAAAGCTCTTTTGATTTGCACAGAAAAAAATCAGATTGAGTATATTTTTACACAAATTAGAGTAGAGGACATACAACATCACAGTTATTTTCTCCATTGGCCCTATTTAAATGAAAAAATAGAGCTGTGATTTCAGTTTATTAATTTTTGTTATAATGTAAAATAATTTTCTTTCTATATAGCGCACATACGAGGGTAGTTCAATAAGTCTTTAAAATGACCAACAGATGGCGCGCGAATCGCTCCAAATCATCTGTTTTCAGTCATCACCACTCCCGACTAGATATATGGTGCAGTCACAGTCCACATCTTCTGAGTTTACGTGTTTTTATAACCAATTGAAAAAAAAAATTGCTTGTTAAGAAAAATGGAAAAAAACGACTTCAGAGCGGTAATTAAACATTTTCATTTAAAGGGTTTAACTCCATATGAGATAAAAAATGAATTGGACTCAGTTCATGGCACATCTGCCCCTGCCTTAGCAACGGTTTATAACTGGGTAAATGAATTTAAGCGTGGTCGTACATCAATAAATGACGAACCACGTTCAGGAAGGCCCGTAGAAGCAACTACTCCCGAAATCATCAATAAAATCCACGATATGGTGTTGAAGGATAGAAGATTAAAAGTGCGTGAGTTAACTGAGGCCACAAGGATATCTATAGGTGCAGTTGTTTCAATTCTACATGAAAAATTAGGCATGAAAAAGCTATCGGCAAGATGGGTGCCGCGTTTGCTCTCAGCTGAGAATAAACGCAATAGAGTGGTCGCCTCTGAGGCTCTTTTGGCGCGCATAAGTCGGAATCCTGAAGAATTTTTTCGTCGATTTGTGACTGTGGATGAAACATGGATACACCACTACACTCCTGAGACAAAGGAACAATCCAAACAGTGGATTTCCACAGGCGAACCAGCTCCAAAGAAGGCAAAGACCGTAAAGTCAGCTGGTAAGGTTATGGCTACAGTTTTTTGGGATGCACGTGGAATTATACTTATTGACTACTTGGAAAAGGGTAAAACAATTACTGGTGAGTATTATGCATCATTATTAGAGCAGCTGAAAGAAGAAATTTAAAAAAAACGACCACATTTGGCGAGAAAAAAAATTCTCTTTCATCACGACAACGCCCGAGTTCACACATGCTTCGTTTCAATGGCTAAAATTGAAGAACTAAAATTCGAATTGGTCGAACACCCACCGTATTCACCAGATTTAGCCCCCAGTGACTTTTTCTTATTTCCAAACTTGAAAAAATGGCTCGGTGAACAGAGATTTACGGACAACGAAGACGTCATTGCCTCTGTAAGTGCTTATTTTGAGGAACTTCCGAAAACGTACTTTTCTGAAGGATTAAAAAAACTTAAAAAGCGATTGACCAAGTGTATAGAGCTCCAAGGAGATTATGTTGAAAAAAAAAAAAAATTTACCCAAAAAAAATTGTTTTTATACTTTATTCTAAAGACTTATTGAACTACCCTCGTATATAGTCTGTAAAGTCTCAATACGTACACGCGGCATATCGGCGAGAGCGCGCTCTATCTACTCTATACTGAGACTTTATTTTTAGTTATAAACGTTTTTGACTTCAAAGTCGAATTTTGAACTATTCGAAAGTTTACTACCGTAAAATCGACTTTTCTATATTTTTCGGTGAAACTGGTAATTAGGCTTTTCACGTCTTTTCAGTCACGACCCCACGTGACTGAACTGGAAGTACAACATTAAAAATCACGCTGATTTCTTTTTATTAATATAAAATATGCACCATAATTTCTGACTACATATTAAAAAATATGTCAAAATATCTGTTTTACTAAGCTACCTAATAAACGCTAAGCGTACTTGATTCGCAACCTAAAAATATTGTTTATTTGTGATCAAAGAATGAGCGGTCAAAAACTGTTACCGTATAATTGCGATTAACTTAGCTAGAGTATGATTTCATCGTATTTGAATACTGGTAAAATATACTAACAAGTTTTTTTTTCTTTTTCCGGGGGTTTCTTCACCCGACTGGTTCCGCACAGCCGGATAGTTTGGGGCTGGTTTGGGATGCATCCGCCGTGTGTATAATATAAGACGAAAAATAAAATAAACAAAAACGCGAAAAAACTACACAGTCGTTGTATCGCAAACCGACCCACTAAAACCTACCACACTACCGTCTTCTGACAGAACCCACCCTGGTACCGTTTATCACATTACCTCAGGGTGGTGCCATTCTAGTATCGTCTCGACAACCGCTGCTGCCTTGACCTGAACCAAATTTAAAGATTTATAATTTTAAATCCCTCGAGGGGACGTCAGATTTAACCCGTCTCATTTATACACGTAATACTAACGAGTTTAGTATTCAATATATCATCAATAATAGATTTTTTATAATAGCGAGGTTGCTCGAAACAATCAATTTTATCCATTTTTATAGGTTAAATCATAATGATATTTTTATAATTTTATTAGTTTTGTTGATAATTTGTAATAATAACTTCACAAAATGTAAAAGTATATCATATGCAATTATTTTCCTGCATATTTTATTCACTTAAATATATGTAAGATACATTTTTACTTCGCTACACTTTTTCCAAAAATATTTTTTTTTAAATAACCATCTTAGATTTTTAACTTAATAACATAAGCAAGAAAATAATTGCATACGATATATACTTACATTTTGTAATGTTATTGTTACAAATTATCAGTAAAGACAATAAAATTGCAAAAATACTTACGATTTAACCTAAAAAAATAAATAAAATGGAGTATTCAAGCAAGCTCGCTATTACAAAAAATGTATTATCTATAAAATATCGAATACTAAATTCGTTAGTATATTTCACCATTATTCAACTACGATTAAATCATATCCTAGCTAATTTAATCGCAATTATACGGTAACAGTTTTTGACCGCTCCTGCTTAGATCATAAATAAACAATATTTTTAAGGTATCGAATTAAATGTGCTTAACATTAATTAGTTAGCTTAGCAAAAGAGGTATTTTTGATATATCTTTTAAAATTCAGAAATAATTGCGGTCATTTTATATTAATAAAAAGCAATCAACGAAATTTTGAATGTTGTACTCCCAGCGTTCCGTGATGTGGGGCCGTGACGTCAGACGTGAAAAAGTCTAAAGGTCCGATTTCAATGAAAACGGACCATAATACTATTCGAATAGTCGGAAATTGGTTTTCGAAAATGAAGACGGACCATAATACTATTAGAATAGACTAGAAATCTGCAACGTCGGTAACTTGGGCGAAATCGGGATCAGTGTGGGGAATTTAAGGTGGGGTGTTCGGATCAAATACCTGCACACAGAGGTAGTGGAGGTATCCTGTAAAAACCCGAAAGGGTATACGGGTAAGAAGGACATAATAAAAAAATAAATAAAAAATTTTAAAAAAATACTACTAGAATATACTAAAATTGTTATTCGAAAATTTGAAAAAGTCGAAAATACTGCCAACTTATACGTAGCGTAGATCGTACTCTGACTTGTCGAAGTTACCCCTGCCAAGCGTGCTAAAGTTAGCACTACTCCGTTCTTTTTCGCAGCATAGATCCATTTTTATGTAGGCGTTGAATTGCGCACAGTTTTTGAATATTAAAAATAATTGAAAGGTCAAACAAGTTTCAAAAAGATTCATTAAAACCTCATGCGCAAGCAGCTTTTTAAAGTTAAAAAAATTAGTTTAGAGAAAACACGATTTAAGATTACATTTAGTACGTTACTCAATGTAAATGGTTTTACTTGAACGCGTATACCTTTATTAAAACATCGAAGTATTACATCTGACAGGTTTTTAAATATTCTTACTATTATAAAGATTAAGAAAATGTAATAAATATTCTTTCATTTTTTGGTCGAATAACTTAAGTGCCTCGAAAGTGTTACTATTTTTTAATTGTCCTTTAGACATTGCAGAATGTATCCAAATCTTGCCAGTGAGAGAGAGAGAGAGAGAGAGAGAGAGAGAGAGAGAGAGAGAGAGAGAGAGAGAGAGAGAGAGAGAGAGAGAGAGAGAGAGAGAGAGAGAGAGAGAGAGAGAGAGGGGAGAGAGAGAGAGAGAGAGAGAGAGAGAGAGAGAGAGAGAGAGAGTTGCGCCCGGAAAACGCCGTATTCAACTTCACAGAAACGCAATTGTATTTTCTAATTCTTTTTAACATTATTTAAATATTATTATCAATTTACTAAATTAATGTAGACGTAAAATAGATTAATAATTTATTTTTAGGCATAGTAAGATTATGTTGTCGATGTTTGTCAACCGTTCAGCATAATATGCTTATAATTATGCTTAATTTTCTGCTTATAATTATGCTTAAAATTATGGTCATAATTATAACCATTCATCATAACTTATACTCAATTTTCTTCCAGGGGTGGAAATCAATTTATAAATTTCGCTCTTTCTAATCACACAAAGAAAAGTATAGCTAGCCAAATTAATTAGAAAGATATTTATTGTAAAATGTACGAAAATGCAAAAAATGCACACGTTTCTAACCTGAAAGCGTGACTACGTGAGTCCTGTGGACGTCAAAATATTATTCATATAACGAAAAAAAATATAATTTTTGGTATATTAAGTAACTGCATTCTTAAAATATCTTAAACTTCATAAATAAATTTAATAAACATTATTTTCACACATTGAACAATATTCTCGTAACTTTTTTATACACACTCAATTGACTTCGGATTTCGACGAGAACCGCCTTACAATGCCTTACAGTACATATTCTTAAATTTTTCTGAACAATAAATTGCAAAATATTAAAAGAAAATTATTGGAATGATTGAAAAACTAATAATACGATGTAATAGGTTTAGCAGAAACCTACTTTAAAATGGTTTTCCCTTTATTGCTAAAAAGAAATTTCAATTTGCAGGATAAATACAAAAAATGTTTTGGTTTTTAATGTTAAATTAAATCTACATATTTTATGAATTAACAGTTTAATTTAATGCTGGGAGGGGTATTTGCCCGCGGAGTAGTTATTTCTGTTGTTCAAATGAATATAGTAGATTTTTATTAAGGAGTGTATGAAACACTCTAAATACGTAACATTTTTTATCCATTTAACAAGTTTATGAGAAACTTGCAGGATAACTACGAAAAATGTTTAAATTTTCAATGCTAATTCCATTTACATATTTTATGAATTAACAGTGTAATCCAATGCTGGGAGGGGTATTTGCCCACAGAGTAGTTGTTTCTGTTGTTCTAATAAATATAGTAGATTTTTTGTTAAAGAGTGTATGAGACACTAAATACATAACATTTTTTATCCGTTTAACAAGTTTACGAGAAACTTGCAGGGTAAATACGAAAAATGTTTGAATTTTCAATGCTAATTACATTTACATATTTTATGAATTAACAGTGTAATCCAATGCTGGGAGGGGTATTTGCCCGCAGAGTAGTTGTTTCTGTTGTTCTAATAAATATAGTAGATTTTTTGTTAAAGAGTGTATGAGACACTCTAAAAACCTCGTCTACAATTTGCTGTTGGAAGCAATCATCTAAATTAAAAGAAAATAATAAGCTCGTTTATCCCAAGAGACGCTTTACAGCGATTTCCCCTACAACTGAAGTTATAATTTTAATAAGAATATCATAAAATTTTAATGTAAATAGGTATTAATTATTGATAAATGCTTCAATTTAAAAAAAAATGAATCAAAGCTTTACTATTTTCTTGATACATCGTTAACATTACATTCACTCTATTTTTCCTTTTTGGATTTTTATGCAGCTGTAACAGGGAGTGAAGCTATTCCTATTGATAAAACAACATATTTTAATTATTTTAATCATTTTGTGAATTTCTCTATTGGTCTGCCACGTACTGATGTATGTGATCTTTGTTTTACTTATGAAACTAACAAAGGACGAGAAAATGAGTATTTTGAACATATCGTGCAAGTTGAAAAGTATAAAAACTTAAAAAATTCAATGTTGTCCACTGTAAATGTACTAAAATGTGAATTTGACTTTGGTCAAAACTTGTCATTGCCAAAACTACCAGTTAATTCTCAATTTTTTCGTCGTTTAGTTTGGATGTATTTGTTTAATGTACACATTTTCGATAGTGATCGAAGTTACATGTTCCATTTCCTTGAAGGATTTTAAAAAAGGGCGCCAACAGCGTATGTAATATGGTTGAGTATACGATAAGGAAAGAACTACAACTAAACGTCTTCGATAAAATATTTTTATTTTCTGATGCTGCAGGAGGTCAAAATCGAAATTACATTAATTTGAAATTCTTTTCATTTTTATCTTACAAATTGCAATTAGAAATCCAACATTTATTTCCTGTTAGAGGGCATTCCTACTGCCAGTGTGACCGAAATTTCGGTTTGTATGGTAGTAAGAAAAAAAAGCAAGAAAGAATTGAAACAGAAAATGATTATGTGCAACTAATAAAAAATTCTAGAAATCCTCCATTCGAAATGGTTGCTATTTCACAGTGCGAAGTAAAAGATTATGAAAAACTGTTTGCGAAAGACGAAGACTTGCAGAAAAATGTAATTAAAATAAGCAAAGTTGTTAGAATTGTATATTTTCCTAACGGACAAATTGATTTGTATTACGATTATGATGGCAATCCAATTACAATTAAACTAAGAAACAGCAGTGAAGTAGATTTGTCGAAAGTATTATTAGCTAAAAAGGTAGGAATAACGAAAGAAAAAGAAAAGGATTTTAAACATTTATTACAATTTTGTACTACTAATGGGCAACATTTTGGTGAAAAATTTTTAAAAACAACTTCTATTAAAACTGTTGTCAGTAAAACAAAGAATGTGAAAGAAGAACATGGTAACAAAAAAGTTCGAAAAACGGAAGTTGTCTCAACAAAAAGAAGAAAAGTAAGCGACGAACAAAAGCAAAAATTAGAATTAAAAATTAATAAAAAAGAAAAGAAAACAAAAACAATAAAAGGAAAAAAAAAGTAATATGTTTTTGTAACGCGTTGTATGTATTGCGACTAAATTGTAAATAAATCTTAAGGTAGAAATATAAATAAATATAAGTATTAGTTATTTGAAGTTTCTAATTTACTGAACAATGTCAAAAATCTGTGAAATTTATATGTTTCCCAGAAATTTATATTTTTAAGATTGTAATTTACTATTCAATTCATTTACGCTGCAATATTCTTTTTAATGTGTGTGAATTTCATTTGAACGCTTTATTATAACCATTTATTATCTAGTGTATATAACATTTAGAATTAACAATAATTTCTAAAACTTTCGTACAAAGATTTAAAAATTCAACAACTTTATGAATAACTGCCGTTTCATTTTGCCTTTGCTTTGTTTATTTAATTTCTTATTGTTTCATCAGATACTTATTTTTCTTAACTTCTACACTATAAATCGACAGTATTAAATAGTATGATTTGATTAAGTATGTATTTTTAAAAAAAAAGGACAGCAAATCTTCAAGTAAACGGCATTATATGACTGACATACGCTGCGAGCGTCATGTATCGCGCAGACCCGCTAATGTTCGCGCGAAGCGTGCAAGTTTGGCAAAATCGCTCTATCTTTGCCAATTTTCATCCAATTGATCTGTAATTTTCTGAGAAACTTCTTCAAATGTTAACAAACAAATGTCTCGTTGAAAGTTCACTGAGTCTTAAACTTCCCTCGATACTTTTTTTCGTTGAATATACTTAACCATATAAAAGGTAACTCACTGGTTTGCAATTAAATTGTTGAAAGAAAAATATTTAATATTTAACTATCTATGAGTTTATCAGCAGCGCTAGACTATTTTACGAGATTATTCAAAAAATGAGCAAAATCCGTTCATATTTGTCGGAGCTGCAGCGAGTTAAGTTTAAAAAACGAGGTGCAAATAAGATTTAAAATTTTGCCGTTTTTATTTTTCTTTTTTCAAATACTAAACATTGTACAAACAAAGTATATATATAAAATGTTGTCATTTTTTATCCTCTATACGATGCTATTTTTAAAATTCATTTCCGCAAATTTAAAAATTGGTCACCATGACGTCAATTTGTATATAGCGGCAACCCGAGCCGAGCGCTAAGGACGTTTTAGAATCGATGCCTTCAATTATTACTACACATTTATATTGTACTTTCATCGTTAGTTAAATGCTAGTAAAAAATAAAACATAAGACGATATATGCACCTCTAATGGTTATTATTACTCATATCGATTTCTAGATCTGTTCAATAACAAAGAAATATTCTTTCAGCTTCTTTTTACTATTGAGAGTGTAAAATCTGTAGGTTACACTTGTATTTTTGTTCTTTATATATATCACCAATTCGAATTATTACTAATAAAATTAATTTACGCTAGATTGCGATTATGATATGCAGAAATCTTAACGAAATATTGTAGTAAATAATCTTTTATAGCTTAAGGATCCATTTGTTACGATCTTTGATTTGAAATCTAGGTAAGCTAAGACGTATAAATCAAATATTTCTATTCAGAAAATAAATAGCTTACCATTTTTAATTAAAGTTTATAATTAATTAATATTTTTAGCAATGGCAATAATACTTTTACCTTGGCGATTGTCTAGATTGGTAACCATTGTTTATTCTAAATTATTACTATTATTAATATATAATATTTTAATATATAATAAAAATAATAATAGTAATAATAATCATCATAATAATAATAATATTGAGTCTATGAGACAGTATTTTCGGATGTATGCTAAAATAAATAATAATCAATGCTTAATGCAATAGTAAACATTATTTAAATATTATTTATCATTAAGCATGTCATACGTCAGTAACAAAACTAGAAAGAATTAATTGATAGTTAAGATTATAAAAAAGAATCGTATTAAGAACTCACTAACAAAATATTACTTTTTCTTTATTAGAAATCGATCTGGTTCCTGCCGTGGTTACGTTCCTGTGCTGTTTATTCGTTCGATTAGAGATTGGTATCGTCATTGGAATTGGCATAAATTTACTATTTCTGCTTTATGGTTCGGCCAGGCCTTCCATTCGAGTTAGCAAAGCAACTGTAAGTTTTTTGTTTTAATTTATTTTATACTTTATTTTGTTGAGTTGATTCAGAAAATTTACGTTTATAGAATAAGCTAAACTTCTTTTATAATTAATTTTCTACTGATTTTATTTAGAACTATATAGTAAATAATGGTTTTTATTGTCAGATTTTAATAGTACATTGTGCAACTAGGGGAGGAAATTGGCTTTTTCTATTAAGCGAGGATGATGATTCAAATCATCATCCGAGTCTGAAAAAGTCTTTCCACCCCTGTTACACACCGTATTTTTTGTAATTACCGCATGAATTGGCACTTTTTTATGTAAATAAGGCGGATAGGGTAATGGGAATTTTGAGTCGTCCACCATACCAATGAAAATAACAAGAATAAATTTTACATATTTTCAACATTTTTAAAATTTCAAAAACTTTCAAAATTACAAAAATTTTTAAAATTACAAAAATTTGATAGTATAATTTTCCTCCCGCTACTCGAAGTCGCTCGAAATTCTCAATTTTTCATTCGCTTTACAGGCATGGACGTGATATTAAAAAGCTTTAGTGAAAATCTTAAAAACTTTAATGAAACAATTAAATATCCTTTGTTTTATTCAATGAATAAATGAGATTTTCAACTTTCTCGAATGTACGTATAATCTATTTATCACTATGAATGTACGTACGTTCGTAAAATTTTATTGAAATAAAAATTAACTGCGAAAAACGAAATATCGATAATGTCGGTAACTGGGTATAAGGTACAAGACTCCGACCTACCCTTAAAGCCCTGTTTTAAGTGATATGCTTTGATTTTAGTTAATTGACATAGACGAACGTATTTTATTTCTATTAGAAAAAGAACGTCCTCGTTGAACTTTAATTTTTTTCTCTCTTTTACTTTATTTGCCTTCACAAGATTTTTACATTTCAGTCAGGGATTAACTCAGATGTTTACAAGAGTCATTTCCAAGTAATTTATTATTAGATTTACGATTTGTAATCTTGTGATTAGTAAATACGAACAGTAAATAGATGTCTAGTGAATTCGACGGTCATAATTAGGTTTATTTTTATCCGTTTTAAATTAACTATTTTAAAACATGTCAAACATAAAATTTAAATTAAATTTTTTTTTCTGATAAACAATCATGAGTTTTTACGTTCAAAAGCTGACTTTTCTGTCGTTTGTTGTATTAAATAATTCTGCGAAATTACGCATGTATCAGATTAAATAAATATTTTTATAGAATAACATATCACTATGGTCGATGATAAAGAAAATATAAAAGAAGTTTTTTTGGAAAAATAATCCCTTGAATTATACATCACCAAATAAAGGCTTAGATTCAAACATTGAATTCAAGTATTTCTATTTGTATAAATAAAAATAAAAGGCTTTACGGCCAATCATGCAATATATATTTATAGCCAATCTGCATTATTAGATAAATAGCTGCATTGGAATATTTTCGCAAAATATTGTAGTAATAACACTATATGGTATTTATCATGTCACGACACAATCGATTTAAAACGTGCTGAAATTTTCAATACTTTAGATTAAGTGTATTCCACTTTTACGCCTTAAAATTTTTAAGGTTTTTTGTTATGACTTTTCTTTGTAAGCTTGTATATACAATGATTATGAGAGATATATAGTATTTCGTTAATACTTGATAGCATATTCATTAGTGCGCGTTATGAATTGTATATTTATGATTTTTTTTCGCGTTAAGAGAAGAAGCTATCGATTTTTGGTAAAAAAATTGACTTTTTTAAGTGGTAAAATACTTATTTAACTCATTTTCTTTGGAAAGTAAAAAGTATTACGCTAAAACTATTTTTTCTTCGACTTATTTGAAGTTGTAGATAAATGGTTGATCATGTTATTTTTAAAACTTAATTTTCATAACTTACTTTGTAAGCCTGCGCAACAGTACTTCGGGAATCATGCTGAAAATTTTTGTACTTTCTTTTCAAAATATTTTGAATAAATTTGAAGAGAGTTTTCTGTTATTATTACCTAAAATATAATTTTTTTAAATATAAGTTAATATTAAAATACTGCTTATATCGCAAAGAATAAATTGTTCATATAGAATATAACCTCAGAATAGTTAAAAAATATTATTTGAAAATATTGCTCTTTAAATGTCTTTATTTTAGCATGAAATGTTCATAAATAAAATGAATACCAATCCATCGTAACCCCTTGCGCACAGTGATAATCAAATATATGTCTGTTTTTACAGGTTTTCTCAAAATGGCTACTTCAAAGGGTGGTGAATTTGAACAAAACCAGTCTAAAATGTGATCTTTTTCTATATTATAACATGTTTTGTAGAAAAAATATTTTTCTTCGTGAAATAAAAGATTGTAGTGTTTGCCGTATCTTCTTCTCTTAACTGAAAAGCGATCATAATAACTCAAAAGCTCATTTTCGAATTTTTTGAAGTTACGAAGGTTTTTGCTTAAGGGGTATGGCCACTTTTTGCCCGGAAAAGCGAGACCAAAATTACACTTTATTCTTGCAAAAATGATTAGCAGGAACAAAGTTACTTCACTAGAAACTAGTTCAAATTCCTTTACTTCATCAAGTTCTACCAATAACTCTGATTTTCGATTGCCTTTTAACAATATTGTCTTTTAACAGTCCATTAGTCCCGCTTTCCTAGTCAAAAAGTGGCCACAGTTGATGTGAGCATAAAGTACTATATGTAAATCGAGAAAAAAGTCGTTTTTTCCCTCGGGTGATACTGTACAGTAAACTCACCCGCGGGAAAAATATTCGCCTCTTTGCCCTTGTTACATTATGTACTATTTTTTATTGCTTACTTCAATAGTTTTCATACACAGAAATATGATGCTGAACGTTTTAAATCGAAATTCGAATTCTTTCATAGCTTTCTGAGGCTTCTAAGCGAAGCGTTAACCCGCACGCTTAGGGCTTCGCAAGAGTCAAGACAAGACAATATAGTAAAAAATATCGTCTTGCTATTGAAAAATCTTGTAGAAATTCATATTGTCTTGGTCTTGAAGATAGAAAATATTGTCTTGACAAGATCTCGTCTTGAAATATTGTTTTTTTAGCAGCAGTTTATAAGGCATATAAAATGGTATTGACAGTGTATTATTGCAAGTGAATGTTTTAAAAGACAATCGAAAATTATTAATAGACTAAAATACATGCTTTTTTATTGATGATACTTGCTATTTAAGCAACGATTTAATATATGATCGCGATATAAGAATCGTTGAATCCTCTTTATCTCTCATATTATCTATCTATAGTAGTAAAACAATTTCATACACGTAAGTATGTATATTCAATCACTCTTACAATATATTAGTCAGGTTTTGGTAATTAAGCATATATTGCAAGTAAAAAACAATTTTTAATTGCACGCACACACACCTCTTATAGAAATAATTAGACAGAAAAATGAAAGCGTGAACAAATTTGAAACTTTATAGCGTACAAAGTACGTTAAACTTGTAACTGTTAGTCCGAAAAAAGAAGCGGCTATTAAGAAAACTCAGGACGACGACTCTATAGATTTTAATTATTTATATGTTAGCAAAAACGTAGAAACCGATTCTTGGAAGGCGGAATTAAATGCGTATTATCAAGCCCCTAGAGCTGATAAAGACGTAGATATCTTGGAATGGTGGAATGACCATAAAAAAGTCTATCCGAATCTGGCAAAAATGGCGAGAGATATTTTGTCTCTGCTCGCTACGTCTGTCCCTGTTGAGCGACTCTTCTCGGAGGGCTCCCTTTTGATGACAAATATAAGATCATCACTAAAGACCCCATCTATGACAGCTTTAATTTGTTTAAATTCCTGGTTCAAAAGTTCTTTAAAAATTAAAATATGCGATATCGAATACCTGTAATTTTTTCCTTTTTTTGTATGTCTATTTATGAATATAAATTAAATAAAAACACTAAATATTAAAACCATTATTAATCGTATTTCAAATTATTGATGAATCTTTGTTCTTTTTTTTTTTTATAAAATTGTTCAAAAATGTTAACCAAGAAATATTGTCAAGACCAATATTCTTGAGCAGTTGCTCTTGGTATCGTCTTGGTTGTTGATCATTAAATCTTGTCTCGAATATTGTCTTGAAATCAAGACAAAACAAGACAATATCAAGATAACTCTTGGTCTCTTGCGAAGCCCTACGCACGCTACTGAATTATGAAAACTTTAAACACGTTATTCTCAAAACATACTTTCTTAAATTTGCAGACAAAATTTCTCTTACAGTTTTTATCCGATTGAACTGAAATTTGGGAAATACCTTTGTATATATATACTGCATTGACGTATTCATGCTTTTTTTTAAAAAGAGATGAAAACTCTTCTTGCAATTAGCATTTATTTCAAAAATTTTAGGGTAAAAAATGAACTTTTTCGTAATAACGCCGCTCTTTTGCAAAAAGAAATTATTCTCAAAAAAGGATAGGTACTTCATTAGGTTTTATGGTGTACATAATGTTCCTCTTTTTGTTTTTTATACGATGACCAGTGGCCCAGCAATTGTGTCCGCTAAAAAAAGACGATTCCGGAAATGGGGCAGTACGCTACCATTTTTATTAAAAAAACATTTTTTCAAATTTTGTTGTATACTTTAGTACCTACATGTACAATAAAGTACTCAAAGAAATTTTTAAATAAAGCTTTCTATTTACTCACAGTAGATTAGTGAGACAAAAGAGTAAAACAATTGATTAATGTTACCACTGCAGTTATATAAGAAGTTTGATAATTTTGATGAACGTTTACTAAATTTCGGAAAGGAACTTATTCCGCTATGGGCCTGAACGCTCCATTTATAGGGTGCTATTGCTTACAATTTTCTAAAATTACTTGAAAATTATTAAAATATTACAAAAGTTCTTCAAACTGCCGAAATGCTTCGTCCGCAATAAATCACAAGAAAGGTGCAACACTTTAATCCCTGAAAAAAATTATAGCCAAACAAAGTATGTTGAGAGTCTGTACGCTCGACAAGGGACACTATATGTAATTCCGCAAATCCAAACCAATCTCGTCGTCCAAGCGTATGTAAGGAAGGTCTTCTATTATCTTGTTGCAGAGCATCGAGGGCCTGGATTACCTGGTGATCACGCCAGACCGTAGCCTCGTGTTCCCGAGCGTCGAATACGTCAGATCAATGATCAGCAAACAGGGTACGAAGCAGGGGACCGCCGTGCCCGTCGTTATCGATTCCACGCACATCCAGGCCGCCGACTTCACAGCCGCCAAGGTTCGTTGTGTCATACGCACCCCCTGCACGTATCCTCTATAGGTGCTTCCTGGCGCCTCCGCTAATGCGTATTGTATTGCCTTACCTATCGCGCCGTGGTTGTCGCTCAGGATATCCGCAGGCGACTGGTTAATCGCCCGACCTCCTAAATTTATTTGCCAGGTTTTGGATACGCCCTCTTCTATCTAAGATTTGGCTTATCTTTCGCAGTTTATACCTGTATTTTAATTTTAATAAACTTGACTTTATTGTTGTAGATTAAGATTTATAATGCAATAAAATAATAATAGTAATGCACTTCGGCATGCGGACGATATAATATTATTTGTTGTTTCAAAATTATCAACAAAAATGCTCGCAAAATGAATTAAAACCAAATTCACTAATCGGATTATTAAAATAAGTATTTAAATCGCGTTTATTGTAGTAACCAAAATCCGCATGACTTTATTGCAGCCCTGGTGAAAATTATGTTATATAAAAAAAGTGATTTTCTGAAAAAAATTGCAACTAGTGGGGAAAATTGACTGTTTCTAAGCGAGGATGATGATTGAACACGAGTGGAACTCGCGGGTGTCGAAGGCCCCCGTGACTAACACGAGTGCTCAAATCATCATCCGAGTCTGAAAAAGTCCTTTCTCCCTTTGTTACCCATCGTATTTTTTGCTATTAGTGCATGAATTGGCACCTTTTTATACATGCAAGGCTGCTTCGAGGAGCGGGAGGAAAAGTACTTTTCCTCCCGCTACTCAACGACGCTCGAAATGTTCAATTTTCCATTCGCTTTACCGGTATGGAAAATGGCCTTTTTCATGCACATGTTATAAAAAATATATAAAACAGTATAAAAAGGTAAGATAAAGTATTAAACAAGTGATAAGAGATGTAACAAATTTTTCTTAAATGTAGAAAATTGTATAAAAGTGTTTGAATTTGGACCACTATTTACACAATTTTACACTTTGTAACACTTTTTTTTGCACTTTTTTTACATTTTTATACACTATACTTCACAATTTCTTACAGAAAGAATATGCACTAGATTATCAATATATAAAACATAATTTAAAGAGAAAAATCAAATACTTTGCAGAGTTTATAATAACTTTGTTAGCATTATGTTGTTCACTGAATTGTTATCAACTATTTTGAAAGTTAAAGATCTGCATTTTTTCTTTAAAGTGTGAAAATATG
Organism: Gastracanthus pulcherrimus; assembly: GCA_949152435.1. Classification (NCBI taxonomy): domain Eukaryota; kingdom Metazoa; phylum Arthropoda; class Insecta; order Hymenoptera; family Pteromalidae; genus Gastracanthus; species Gastracanthus pulcherrimus. Next base: position 141,673,371 of record OX424573.1, read on the forward strand.
TAAAATTATGTAAAGTTATGTAAAGTTATGTAAAAATAAGTATAAAGTCAGATACCTTCTTTACATATTTTTACACTTTTCAACACTTTTTTATACTTTCTTACATTTTGCTACACTTTCTTACAATATTTACATTTACATTTAATTACAGAAATAATTTTCACTAGGGAATGCTTGGATATCCTATTTCTGTGCTCGTACGTATTTCTGCGCTCCCCGCAAATTTCTTTAAGCTATATAAAAACATTTTTTAGCGGGGTAAAATAATAGTTTTTAATGCAAAGTACAATTTTGCCGAACTACAAAATGATGGTATGATTGTTTAAAGGAAATTTCCAGAGTGCACAGAAATAGGTACACCTATTATAACAATTTATTATAATATGAATATTGGTGTTTTTAGGGTATCAAAAGTCTCATTGAGGATTTCTCGCGAAGAGGCCAGCCACTTATTTTTTACAACTTAAAGCCAAGTGTTGTTACTATTTTCCAAGGCGTTAAACCAGTTGACCTACGATGTTGCTTCAGTGAAATCGAGCTCAATGATTATTTAAAAGGTTTGTTTTGTATCATATATTTATTTATATTTGGTTATACATACGCATAAAACTATTAACAAAATTGTCGGCTAAAAAATAGTTGAACGTTTTGTATATTCTGCGTCGTAAGATATAAAAAGAGATGAATGATTATTGTTTAATACTTACAGATATGTCAAATACCTACAAACTGTTACATTCTCAAAGAAATTTTGATTGAGAAAAATAGGTGATTTTTATGATTTGAATGTTTTTGATTTTTGTTTATGAAAGAATAATACAGTTTAAAATAATTAACGTTTTTGTACTTAATTATAACATCAAATGTAAAGTAAGAAAAAACGTTTTTACTTAAATATTAGGCATAACTGTGTCGTAAGAAAATTGAGTGCATGATAATTCATAATTATTGAAATTTATAGAATCGGTTAAGAATTGAATTTTATTATAATCGCGCCCATGAGCAAACAAACGCGTTTTGAGAGAAATGCAGAAAGACTGTTACCTGCGTTAAGACCTTGGGTCACTTACCTGCCTATAAAATCAATACCGTAAGGAATTTAGCTCTAAAATTGTACTTCATTCTTCTTGTAATTTTGTATAAGAATTATGTAAAAATACGATTTTTTGAAAATTTTTTGACCCAGAAGTTCTAAATAAATCTTATATACAATTTAAATCTATTTTTCTAATTTATTTATATTCATAATTCATCGTGAAATTATAAACGTTCACGCCCGTTTTTACATTTGCATAATGTAGAAAGCAATTTAATTTATTTTTCATTTATTTATGAGTTGTATTTCTTTCTTTTACAAGTTCTTTATTTATGTCAAAATGACCATCTAAAAATATTGAAATAATTTATTTGTTTCAGAATTTGCAAATAGTTCAGAAAATGGTGAAACGCGGCATTGAACTTTTAAACGAGCACAGCATGGATCTCGATAAATGTCAGTATTAAGTCGCCTATAGTTGTATGTGAAATCTTCGATTTGCGCAACTATTAGATCGACAAAAATAATAGAAAAAGGGGAAAGTATTAGGAATTACTAATGCTAAAAAAGGAATGAGAATCTCGCTAGTTCGTTTTGCTTTTGTAAATATGTATGTAATGATTTAATAGTAAGTATTATATATGTAATAAACCAAGAAAATTTATTTTGTCGTATAAAATTTGAGTTTCTTTTACGCACATTATTAAATACATACACCTTTAAAAAATTGCGATCTCAGTTTAAGTTCTTCTATTTTATTTTGACGCTAATGCATCATAGCTATACTCCCAATTTTCGAGCGCCACTCGAAGGCTTTGCTATGTAGAAGCTTGGCATTCCTAAATATCTGAAAAAAATAATTTAATTAACATAAGTTAACTTAGACGACTAATATCTTTGTTTCAATGCTAGGTATTTAACAACGAATATAGGTTGTCATACATTTATTTTATTTACGTAAAAATGTTGTAATGCCTGATGATGAATTTAATAAAAAATTGATAGGTTTAGTTACTTGAGAATATTGTTAAACAAATTTTATTTTGAAAAATTGAATTTATTTAAATTGCATATTTTCTCATGTTTCTTAAAGAAAATTTGTTCAGTTCTTTTCAAAAGAGAATGTACATTTATAAATATACAAATTATTAAACGATTTGAATAAAAATATATTCTTTATTGTTTATTCATATAACCTACATCCTATTCTTTAACTTTTATAAGATTCTAAAAATACTATTAAATTTGGAATTTTAGTAATTGACTATAGTTGTATTAACTCGCTCGCTAGCTAGCGCTCCATCCTTCCATCTACACATCCATCCATCCACCCACGCATCCATCTATCAACCAATGCAACCATCCCACCCACGCATCCATTCATCCACTTTCATCCATCCACCCATAGGGTAAACTATCCAATAGATAGACGCTTAAGGATTTTCTCACTTTATACATCAGATTTTTGTATGATAATATCGTTTGTTTAAAATAATTTGACACTTATCGAATGTAAGAAACTTCAATTTATCAGTAAAAAAACATTAGACGTGTTTCTTTAAGCTATATAAAAAATAAAAAAGTGTAGATGCGGACGGACGGACGAACGGACACATTTCAACTCTTAACAGGTTGAGGACGGCTAAAAGGCTATTTCAATTGTTTCTGCATGGCTAGTATATCTATATATATAGATGCAGTTCCGATCCCAATATTTATTTTATTTATTATGTTCAAAATACATGTAGTTATATGATATATTATGAATGTGGGAATTTGTATATAAAAATTATTGACCAAAGTTATAGTCTAATTATGCTAAAACTCTTTGATTTAAAAAATTTTAATATGAAATTGGCTTAAGGAGGTTCTATTGGCATATTTATATGTCTTAAAAAAAACATATTTTATTGCAATTTAATTTCACATAATGATATGAAAGTCAATACATTATAAAACAAGGAGTTTTTGTCGAACTAAAAAATTCTATTTATCGAAATTCCGTTATTGCAAAAATAGTTATTGGCAAAGAAAGAAATATTCAACAAAACAGTGAATCCCTTTTTAGTTTGTTATCCAACTTGAATTTTGAAGGTCTCATTTTGTTCCGTGGATGTTGTTTCAGGGGGATTTACCCATATAAAAATTGTATATCATCGGATAACCTGCAAAGTTACGTCTAATTGTTTATAAGTTCAAACATGTATTTTATAATTTTCAAGGAACAAAAGGAGACATTCAAATTTCAAATCGGATAACAAACAAAAAAGTCTCCACTGTTTTGTTGAATCTTTCTTTTGGGATTTAAAGTGTCACGGCCGAAGCAAAGCAGTATACCACAGTTTCTTCTTTTCTAAATAAGCATATACAACAGATGGGTTTTAAAACTAATTATATTTAACAACAATTGCACTTACAAAAGTATTTGTAATGGATTTATGCGTAAAAGTAAAGGAATAAGTGAAATACCCATTCAAATTTCCCGCCGAAATTCCTAACCTCAAATTCTTTAACAATTGATTACAATTAATAAATAAACTAAATTATGAAAAACTAAGACATCATTGCCCTCCATAATACAATTAGCTACCACTGTGCGAAGTTTCAAACAAAAACTTCAAAACCTCTACGAATGCCATTCGAACGAAATTTATATTAGTCTATTAGTCTAGACTCGAACCTTCAAATTTCGTTCGAAAAATTTTTTCTTTAATACTTTTGTTTTTATCACAAAAATATAATTAACATTTTTTAAACTTTTTTAGTTACATATTATTATCTTATCTTAAATTTATTTGTGAAAATGGTATGTATTTATATATTAAAAAATATTTTAAACAACGATACTTTTTCATAATTTATGCTTCTTTAAATAGTCCTTATAGGAATATGTTCGGTGAGTTACAGCTACATTCATCGACTCTAAATGCGTGAGCAACTTTTTGAAGTTAAAAAAATAAGTTTCAAGAAAAACGCATTTAATATTTAGTTCTACATAAGATGGACATGTTGTTCATGCACATAAGAATTGTCCACCTTATAATTGTCCACAATTTAATATTGGTCAATATATCTATATGGGTGGGTCCATGTCAAGTGAGCATGTCGAAAAATAATAATGTCCGAAACTCTACAAAAAAACTCTACACGTACTCTAATACGTGTACCCAGAGTATGTAAAAAAAATTTTAGACCCCAAGGTGTTATATGTCAAGGGTGATTAAAAGTTGAAAAGTGCATTATTTTTAATACTTTGAGATTTTGCTAACATTGTTTGATTTTTAACTCAAACACTAGGGACTATTGAGAAAAAAGTGTAAGAACATTTTATGTTCAAAATACAGTAAGAAATCTAAAAAAAAAATTATTATACTCTATTATGATATTTTGTGATCTCATGAATTGTGATATATTGTGATTCTAAAATTCTATAAAATCGCCACAATTTTTTTCAAAATAAAAAATCTTAAAATTTAGTTTTTCATATTTCTTTTAATTCAAGACTAGTTAGAATATGGTCTCAAGCTGAATATAGTTTTTGCAGAAGTTTTAAATAGCGCACTTTTTTTGGTATATCGATTGTGTGACTGAAATAAAAAGTCACCATTTCATAGCTATGCAGGAATTATATTTAGCTTGAGATCATTTTGCATAAAGTCTAGAATGAAAGTTGACATGAAATATTAAATTTTAAGATTTTTTGCTTTGAGAAAGGTGATGGCGGTCAGCTAGAATTTGAATATTACAATATATCACAATACATTGATTTATAAAAAACAATTATAGAAATAGAGTGCACTACTTAAAAATTCTGCAAAAATTATATTAAGCTTAAAACCATAATCTAACTAGTCTAGAATTAAAGGAAATATGAAAAACTAAATTTCAAGATTTTTTATTTTGAAAAAAATTATGGCAATTTTCTAGAATCTTAATATCACAATATATCACAATGCATGATATCACAAAATATCACTATAGGGTCTAATATATTTATTTAATATTTTTTACCTTATTTCGACCAAAAAATGTTCTTACACTTCTTTCTCAAAAGTCCCTAGTTCTTGAGTTAAAAATCAGACAATGTTGACAAAATCTCAAAATATTAAAAAAACGCATTTTTCAACTTTTAATTGCCTTTGACATATAACACCTTAGGGTCTGAAATGTTTTTTTCACCACACTGCGCGTAAAGTGCTGACTGTACGCCCTCTCAGCAGGCCGTACAGTACCGCATGGACTGCCTAGGGAATAAAGTGACTTGCGCATGCGCGATGCGCCATTTTCCGCTCTCGACTGCGTCTCGAGCGGTAAAACAGCGCGTCGCGCGTACACAAGTCACTTTACTTCTAGGCAGAGCATGGGGTACTGTACGGCCTGCTGAGATGCGTACAGTCATTTCTTTACGGGGTGTGGTGAAAAGTAGTATACGCACCTCTTGAGTACAGTAGGCAAGCATGCACTGTGTGAAATGCCGACTGGCAACGTCACACAGTGCGTACATTGCCCACTTTACTCCCTTGATGCATAATGTACTATTACATACTCCGGGTATACATACTAACATTTTTGTAGAGTTTCAGACATTTTTATTTTTTGATCTTCTCACTTGACATGAGACCTCCACATATAATTTGACCAATGCTAAATTATGGACAATTAAAATTTGGACGATTCTTATGTGTATGAACCACAATACGTCATAAGAAGCCATGTTAATTATTTTCTTGGAATGGTTATAACTTTGTTACTTATAAAATTTTTTTATTCTATCAGGTCCCAAAATGTTCTTATAAATGTAGAGCTTCAAAAAGTATCATAAAATTCTTTTCGGTTTTTTGTTCAAAAATCAGTGTAGGCATGCGGGAACCGACATTGCAGTTTTTCGCTTTATTCAATGCAAAATGACATTTTCAAATTTTCACGAACGTACGTATAATCTATTTATCACTAAGAATGTGCATACCTTCGTAAAATTTAATTAAAGTAAAAATTGACTGCATAAAAGGAAAAATCGATAATGTCGATAACTGGGTATAAGGTATAGGACTCCGACCCCCCCTTAAGCGAATTCATTTTTACATTCGAATAAATTATATTTAACGAATGTGAATTAAGCATAAATTATAGATTTTTAATAATACCAAATTTGAATGATCTTCCAATAGCGTCTTACAATTTTATAAAAAGAACGATTGGATTATCATATGAAGAATAATACGTAGAATAGAAGCGCAGAATAGAATTCAATAGTTTTTTCCAAGTAAATACTAACTTCTCCTTTATGAGATTGATGGCAGTGTCGACGGCGTCTTTTTTCAAGAGCGTGACGGTGCAGCCGCCAAAGCCCGCGCCGGTCAGCCGGCTGCCCAGGACACCGTCGACGCCGCGCGCTATCGTCACCAGGCTGTCCAGCTCCTTGGACGAGACCTCGTAGTCGTCGCGCAGCGAGTCGTGGCTCTCGTTCATCAGCTTGCCGAACATCGCGAAGTCGTTCTTCTCCAGGCTGCTTGCCGCATCCAGTGTCCTCTGGATCTCCGAGATCACGTGGCGAGCTCTTTTTATCGTCAATTCGCTAGCGTTCTTCGACTTTAGTACTGTCGATTTTCACATTTTATGGGTTACATATTTAATTTTACTAATTATATAAAATTCAAAAATACTCTTTCGTGTATCCACAATTTTCTCTTGTGTTTTAATAGTTTTGCAAAACTTGAACTCTATATGAAAAGGTGAACTTTTGTTTTATACGTTAACTCTTACAACTTATAGGCTAAAAAGGTAATGCTACTTTAAAATTTTCTTCTTTTGCTAACTTTTCTTACTATCGTGTAAGGCAATTCTTTTATTAAAAGTCTTCGTGAGTTCTAAATAATGGTATAGGTTTTGTATTGTGTGGAAACATTCATATTAGATAAATATGTACTTTATGGAAGGTGTGAAAGTCCTGCCTTTTTGTCCATACCACACATTTTATAAGCCGAATATTGAATAATCGCCTATAATTTGGATTTTGCATGAAGATATCCAGTAGGTTCATCAGATGGAATATAAAAACATAACGGACACGTATTTTTTCTTTAATCAATTAGATAATAATGAAAAAAGTTACTACCCCAGATAGCACATCTCATTGTAGCAACGTTGCGTCAACGAGTTTCTGACTATATGGGCACGTAATCAAGTAAGGTGCCGGAAACGTTGTAGCAAGGTTACGGCAACGTAGAAAATGTCCGCCTTTGTGTCAATGGCACGTCGTATAAATGTTGAGGCAACGTGTCTATAACGTTCTATCACGTTTCTGGAACGTTACCCTAGATGCATGCCCGAAAGCTTTCTGAATCGCTTCTGGAACGTCTCTGATAAACCATGAATTTATTTATTTACGTTGCAAGAATGTTGCCGGGACGTTGCCTCAGTGACTACGTATAAAAATTAAATTAAAAAGATTAAAATAGGAGGAGTAGATAGGTTTATATATAAAATTTACCATATTGATTGTATCATCCGGATGGTACTTCGCAATTTGAAAGTCGCGCCTTGGCTTGCCAAATTATAATTTTCAAGCCAAGGCATTGTCTACGTTGGCGTAACGTTGCGGCAGCGTTTTCGGCACCTTATTTGGTTACATGTCCATGTACTCAAAAACTCGTTGCCGCAACGTTATCGCAACGAGATATGCTATCTGCGTACTCTTTGAATACTCGTGACATCACAAACCCATTACAGATATAATGGACTTTTTCATGCAAATTCTTAATTGTATAAATATACTCATATTAGAAAAATCCAAACTCATTCGTTCTTCTTTGTTAATATTGAAATAATTGACCATTTTGCAAAGTTTCAAACACGTATATTAACAGCACCTTTGAAAATAATTGGAACGAAATATTGTCATCCCATACATTTGTATTCCAATTATTTTTAAGGGTGCGGCTGTAATGTGCTTGAAATGTTTTAAAATGGTAATTTATTTTAATGCTTATAGGGCACGTGAGTTAAGGTTTTGCCTGTATATAATAATGTTTATAATTATAGTCGCTTATTATTTAACTGTAATAATAAATGTCATTGTGTTAAAGTTGAAAAAGAAAACGAATCATTGCGATGAGCTATTCCAAAGTCATGATTGGAGAGCTAATATATATATGTATATATATATATAATATTGATATCACCCTCGAGATCGCTGATCCCGCACTCCCTTAGACTCTTCTTGTCGAGGAGTTTGGCCGCCTCGTGGCAGCAGTCCCTGCGCTCGCAGTAAGCGCTCGAGCTAAGCTTGTGCGGCGCATTCGAGTTGGTGATGAGGAAGACGTTGTCGGCGATCTGCTGCATGGGGATCTGCTTGGTCGCTAAGTCCCGGCAGTCCAGCAGCAGGGCGTGACCCTCCTGTCCCATTACCGAGATGAATTGGTCCATTATGCCGCATGGTACGCCCGCGTACTCGTGCTCCGCACGCTGACACGCCAGCGCCTGTTCGCAGGTATACACAAGGTAAATACCATTTATAAGCATGAGAGCTTAAGCGAATAAAAGGCAGAGCTACCCTGGTAGAAAATAGACCAACCGAGATGGCCTGTTCGTCAACGGTTCGCCAATGACGTTGGCCAATACTTACTGCTGTAATTTACCAACGGTTCACCAACGACAGCTCTATTTGTGATTTTTAAATTTTATTTTCAAATTATAAATTGAATCATTAAATGTACATCTCTAAATATATATTTTACTATAAACCACTGAATGATAAAAATAATAGCGCACATGCTGTCATGAAGTTGTAAAATATAGTTAAATTTTTATTTAAAGTAGGGTTATGGTTACGAATGGTTCAATGTATATGTGTATATTGTGCCTACCCGCGCTTCTCGCGCAAACTAAGAACGCGTCTTGAGTTGCGGAGCATGCAAATATCTCTCGCAACTACTGGTTTTGGTATAATTTTTTACTATCTATCCAACTTCCCATGTTTTCATATTATACTATAGAATTGATAAAAAGTATTTTTTATTTTATACTTAATTCTTAATTATAATAGTGAATTATAATGTATTACCCTAGTGGAAATGATTTTGATGTCAAAAGTTTGCCAACGTTTGCCAAAGTTTACTTGAGTTAGACAAAGTTTTGGCACACAAATGACAACTTTTGGCATACAAGATTTCCTCCACTAGGGTAGTAAACTAAATCATCAATTTACTACACCTAACCTCAAATTTGAATTAAGTGTATATATTTAAATGTGAATTTTTTAAGTAAATTATATAATTATGCTCATATAATGACTTTTTATTGATTGCATAATATACCATAACACTTTACACAGCTTTCTTAAGCAGTATTTAGTGCTTTTCGCCGTTTTCAAATTTTCAGCATTCGTTAACCAACGACGGGCGGAAAAGCGTTTCAAAATAAGTGGGTTCGTTGGCGAATGGTTGGTGGAACTACTGGCCAACTTTAGTAAAATTGGCCAACGATTGGCGAATCGTTGGTGAACGTTTCTACCAGGGTATTCGTTAATCCGATAATCGAGTCCGTGGTATGTTTGATTTGTAATGAAATTTTTGTACAAAAGATATTAATTGTCTTTTATGTTTGGAATGAGTTCAATAAACATAAGTTTAAATATAAGTTTATCAACCAGTAATATTTTTTGTAATACATTATTTTTTATATAAGTTTGTTGTTTTGAAGGGAGGAGATATCTACCGAAATTAGAATTTTTAATGGAAATTTAACCTCACCTAATTTTGTCAATCTATTTTGAATATTTCACGATATTATCTTAACGGTGCCTATCTATGATGCGTATTGGACTATTTGCAATATTTTAATGATGTTTGGAAAAACTCTTAACAATTTTTGGTGTATAAATCTCACTCTCGGCCAGGACTTCAGGTAAGGGTAGTACGAAGGAGCTTTCGGTTCCGGGGTCGCGCACCGATAAGGGCCTTTTCTCGTTCAGAGTTCAAGGTGCGCACCTCTGAAACTCGCTCCCAAGCAGTGTGAGGTGCCTGCCATCTTTTTGCAAATTTAAAACGGCGTTAGGCAGGCACCTTAAACAACTACACGGTGTCTGGAATACACAGAAATGAACCTTTCGGATACTGATAAATAAATTGTTTTCGTTCATTTCTGTGTAGTCCTAATCTATTTTATGTATTTATTTAAATTATTTATTTAATTTATTTATTTATTTAATTTATTTATTTAATTTATTTATTTAATTAATTAATTTATTTATTTATTTATTTATTTATTTATTTATTTAATTTATTTATTTATTTATTTAATTTATTTATTTAATTAATTAATTTATTTATTTATTTATTTAATTAATTAATTAATTAATTAATTTAATTAATTAATTAATTAATTTAATTAATTAATTAATTAATTTAATTAATTAATTAATTAATTAATTTATTTATTTATTTAAGGGGGTATCCCTATATAGATCGATCAAAAAATCGATTTTTTTTATTGCATAAATCGAAAGTACAACATTTCAAAAGTATGCTCTTAAAATTTCAGAGCAAAATTCGAATCCGTTCAGCCGCTATACGTATATTCGCTAACGTTCTTCAGCGCGCGGTACGCCCGGCGCAGGTAGGCAGGTAAGCGTTCGGATACAATGGCTCCCCGCTGAGCTGGGATACTTATACAATGAAAAGAGCAGATGTTCTCCGATTTATGAGTGTGTTTGTGTGTACCCTAGCAAGAATATTCGAGTTAATACTATAATAGGACAGGCAGTGTAGAGTATAGGTATAAACTTGTTTTGGAGTGTTGGTTCGCTACAGTCGGCTCAGTTGTACTGTAACTGTTGTGTAGTTTACAGCGCTCTCACAAAATACATCATGACATCTTACCCGAAAGGTCAACATAGCGAAAACTATCGTGCAAGTCGTAGGAAGAGATCTTTTCACGGTAATCAGCATACGACTGAAGAAGGCGAAGTGAAAGGTGTCAGTGCCAGTGCACGAAAATTAGCAGCAGCAACTGCGGATGACATTCCAGTCAATCAATCTCACCGATATCGGATCATCGAATTTGTAACTATTTTCTCGGTACTTTCCGAGATGCTGTGCTGTAAAACTTGCAAAGGAGCTGTGAATTTTGAAGAAGCTGGCTTCCGTGGTTTCGGCTGGAAACTTACTGTTTCGTGTAAATGTGGCATGATTACTATACCTTCTGGCCCTCACATAAACAATGGGTTTGAAGTAAATCGTCGTATAGTGTTTGTGATGAGACTTTTAGGCATTGGTTTGCAAGGAATAAATTTATTTTCGAATTTGATGGATTTTGGTGAAGGACTTAGTAATACAGCATACGACAGTATATTGGAGCACATTCATCAAGCGACAAAAATTTATTTCAAAATAACAAGTCAAAAGGCTGTCGAAGAAGAGAAAAAATTGAACGAGCAAGCAGAAAAGCCATTACTTGAAATGAAAGTATCCGGCGATGGATCGTGGAAAAAACGAGGCTTCTCTTCGAAAATCGGCGTGACAACGCTGATATTATATAACTGTGGGAAAATTGTCGATTTGATTGTCAAAAGTACGTTCTGCAAAATGTGTCTATCATGCCCTCATAAGAAAAACACTCAAGAATATGTCGATTGGCATGAAAATCATGCTGACGAATGTGCTGCAAATCACGAAGGCTCTGCAGGAAAGATGGAGGTCGACGCCGTTATAGAAATGTTTGAGCGTTCGTTTGATGACTACGGCATACGATACAGCGTTTATATAGGCGACGGCGACTCGAAGACTTTTTCTGCCGTTTTGAAAAGGAATCCTTACGGAGATGAATTCCCGGTGGTAAAATGTGAGTGCATTGGCCACGTACAAAAGAGAATGGGAACGCGTCTTCGTAATTTAAAAAAAAATGAAAAATTGGGAGGTAAAGGCAAACTTACCGATGCCCTTATTAAAAAGTTAAGTACTTATTACGGACTTGCCATAAGAAGGAACGTGAACTCAAAGCAAGATATGAGAGACGCTATTTTGGCTACATAGTATCATATGTGCTCGACTAACGAAACAGCACAGCATCAGTACTGCCCTCCGGGAATCGACAGCTGGTGTGAGTGGCAACAATCGCAGGTAGTCGGAACCAACGTGTTTGACCATCCCCCAGCTCTTCATCAAAATTTACAAAAGCATTTATTGCCTATTTATGAAGATTTGTCAAGAGAAGATCTGTTGCAAAGGTGCTTGGGGGGACATACCCAAAATGCAAATGAAAGTTTTAATGCTCTTGTATGGCGCTTGGCTCTTGGCTCCTGAGTATCTGCACTGTGGTTCAAAAACTGTTGAAATTGCAGCTTGGATTGCTGCTGGATTATTCAATGACGGCTATAAATCTATCCTGCAAACAATGAAGATCCTTGAGTTCACCATTGGAATGCCAACTTACAACCACGCGAAGAAAATGGAGCTGAAGAGTGCGAGTGCCACTAAAGAAGGCAGATTGGCTAAAAAATCAAGAACTGCTGCTTATAAAGAGGAAGAAGATGACCTCGTCTATGGCCCTGGCATAGCCGATTAAGGAAAAAGTGAAAAAATAATGGTGAGTCTATCAAAAATGCGATTTCAGCTACTGCGAACTTTAAAACGCGTTTTTCTCAAAAAGAAAATTTCTTTATTGTCCGTGTTTGTGTGCACAGTTTCTCGGCGAGTTTTCAACTTATCACAAAACAAAAAACGCCATTTTGATGCTAATTTCATAATCTAGTCGATGGACCTACTTGTTTTTGAAATAAAAATTTATTTAACCACAATTTTGCAATAATAATATTAAAAAAATTACAGTTTTTTTTCAAAAGTCCACCATTTTGCTATGGAATTTTTTTATACTTTTAATTTAGGTTAGTCGACGAGATTTAGACCTAATAATAACAAAAAACTTTTTTTTATGTTTCAGAGAGATACGACGACGACAAGTCTGCACACAAAATTGTAGGAAGAAAAAAAAAGTTCATGGTTCATCATTTTTTTATCACTAGCATAAACAAAATAATGTAATAAAAAAATAAGAAATGCATATTTAATGTTTGAATAATAAACCAAAAAATTTTCAAATAAAAATCTTGTATAGTTTTTCCAAAAAAAATTCGCAAAGTTTCAGTTTATTTTTGCCCATCGATATAGGGATACCCCCTTAATTTATTTATTTATGAATTAATTTATTTATTTATTTAAGTTATTTATTTATTAATTTAATTTCCCTGGTAGAAACGTTAAGGAGTTCTTAGCTATTGTTTAAGTAATTTTATATGGATTAGTTAATATATCCTTAAGGAATTAGCTAAAAACCCCGGTACCTGGCGACGTTTTTTCGTTACGGACTAGTTAAAAACTCGTTAATTTAAAAAATATATTCAGAAGTAATTTAATAATGAATCGATTGAGTTTAGTTATCAAAGTAACTATTTGATAATAAGTGTTTAATTATAAATGATTAAAATGTATGTACATTCAGCTTTCAAATCTATCCCCACTTTGTAAATAAATATCCCGGGTTATGGTGAAGTAAAACGTTTTCGCGCTTTTGCGAACAACAATTCTACACAAAAATATATATAAGTTTGTTCCTTTCGTCTGAAGAACGTTTACTTTGAAACGTTCAATTCTAAGTCGCGCGAGGGGTTTATGGGACAATTTTTTTTAGTTTCATGTTTTTTTGTACTCTTAACATCTATATTAGTTAGATATATGACAGTATTAATGGTTATAGTCCGTTGATCGTTACATCATTTTTAGGATATTAAATGATTTATATTTTTTGAAAATATTGCGTTTGCTAACAATTATAGTTAATAAATTACTCAATTGCTTTAAAAAATTAACAATATAAATAAATTAGGGTTTTAACACAAAAAACAATCACGTGTAATCCAATGATGAGACTCCGAAATAAATTGCAACTCCGATTCAAATATGCGACGCGGTGTAACGGTCTGCTGTATTTTGCTGAGAATTAAATTGGAGCATGCGCTTTTGATTTGATGTACGTGATAAATAAAAAATATTTTTAATTATATACTGCAATTTTTTTATCTGTATAATTTAGATCTCTTAGCAAATCCTAAGCTTGATTTTATCCTTAATATTAGTTAAGATTAGCTAACGAGATTAGCTAATCGTTGATATCTTAAGTAATTCGACTCGTTAATTTTCTACCAGGGTTATATATTTATTTAATTTATTTATTTATTTAATTTATTTATTTATTTAATTTATTTATTTATTTAATTTATTTATTTATTTAATTTATTTATTTATTTAATTTATTTAATTTATTTAATTTATTTAATTTATTTAATTTATTTATTTAATTTATTTATTTAATTAATTTATTTAATTTATTTAATTAATTTAATTTATTTAATTTATTTAATTTATTTAATTTATTTAATTTATTTAATTTATTTAATTTATTTAATTTATTTAATTTATTTAATTTATTTAATTTATTTAATTTATTTATTTAATTTATTTATTTAATTAATTTATTTAATTTATTTAATTAATTTAATTTATTTAATTTATTTAATTTATTTAATTTATTGATTTATTTAATTTATTTGTCTATCTATTGATCTATTGATCTATCTGTCTGTCTGTCTGTCTGTCTGTCTGTCTGTCTGTCTGTCTGTCTGTCTGTCTGTCTGTCTGTCTGTCTGTCTGTCTGTCTGTCTGTCTGTCTGTCTGTCTGTCTGTCTGTCTGTCTGTCTGTCTGTCTGTCTGTCTGTCTGTCTGTCTGTCTGTCTGTCTGTCTGTCTGTCTGTCTGTCTGTCTGTCTGTCTGTCTGTCTGTCTGTCTGTCTGTCTGTCTGTCTGTTATAAATTGACGAACTGTTACAGTGAATGATGTTATTTTTTATTTAAGAAACACAATAATGAATGTTAAATGTAAGATAACAAATATATAAATTGACTGATATTTTTATTATTCTAACTATATATCGACGCTCCGTACGAAGGCTAACACAACTCAGAATTCTCAAAAAACAACAGTTTTAATCAAAATCCTCCTACGAAACTAAGAGTTTTCAGGTTCTCAGACAAAAACTGTCACCTTTTCAAAGGTTCTGAGAAAATATTAGTATTTATTAGAGGATCTAAAAAGTGCTAGTTTCATAAGAGGTTTTGGAAAAGAACTAGCTGTTTTTGAGAATTCTGAGCTGTGCTAGTCTTTGTACGGAGCGTCGATATGTACATGCAGTTGTAAGAATTTCGTCATTGATGAATAAACAGTATATCTGTCTATCTATCTATCTATCCAAATAAGATTTTCACTTTAACAATAATTTTAGAGAGAAGTTAGAAAAGCAAAATTTTAAAAAACCAATGAATCTTTTGGTACATTTTTACGAACTTTTTTTCCTGTACTGTTGAATGTCAATTTTGATACATATTATTAATCCAACTTAAAAAATTTGATGAAATTTCACTTATACCTACCGATACTGAAACAGATAAAGTGGTGAACCAGGTGATTTCTCACCTGAGTTTAATTGTGACCTGAAACTTCACATCTGTGTAATTCATTAATTTATTTTTTAATTACATATATAGTGGGCATTACTACCCTTATCCAGGTAGTGGGATGCAGGGTGTGTTTTTAAACAGTTAAAATTTTTTCTGCGTAACGATATTAAAAAAATAATTAGATTATTTCATCAGGTGATAATTAAAATCAGGCAATTTGTTGCCTTTTTGTGAGTAGCCCCCTTTTCCGTAAAATTATACTTTGTGTATTTTTAAAGTTTGGAATCAAGGTAAGATTTTATTATTATTTTTTTTTAAATTTGTGACAATCTTATTTTATATTAGACAGCATTTTGTACAACGACTTGTTTAGTTTGATTTCTGATTATAAAAATATTACAGATATTTTTTGTCTTATAA
Source organism: Gastracanthus pulcherrimus (assembly GCA_949152435.1). Classification (NCBI taxonomy): domain Eukaryota; kingdom Metazoa; phylum Arthropoda; class Insecta; order Hymenoptera; family Pteromalidae; genus Gastracanthus; species Gastracanthus pulcherrimus. Next base: position 141,689,333 of record OX424573.1, read on the forward strand.
TATGGCTATTTACAAAATAATCCTTAACAAAATAACTTAAATAACTAACAGATAGAAAAATGATTTACCTTATCTTCTGGCTTGTCTGAAACTTGACCGGTTATAGATTCCAAAAATGTATACGTCGCCACTTCGAGAGCAGCGGAACTGCTGAGTCCAGAACCAACAGGGACCGTAGAAACAACCACAGCATTAAATCCAACCGTAGAATCTGATAATACACAAGATTGCAACGTAATTATAATGAAAGATTGCAATTTTATAGAATGTAATTATTTAATCTTAAATTAACACTCTTGTGAACAAATATATTACAAACTACAAAAATATTTAAATAGGCATGGCTCTTTATTTTATTAAATTTGTGTGATGATGAAAACGTGTTTGATGTCTTAGCACGTATTAGATATATTTTAAAGTAAAAGCACTACCTACATTTCAGAGTATTACTAAAAGACTTGTGTCATAATTATGACTTTAAGTATAAGGAACTATAGTTTAATTGCTATAGTTTTTACATAGTTTAAAAATATTTTATTTTGTATAATTTGTATGTGCAAAAAATATGTATAAAAAATGTGTATGTAACATACACATAGATTATAGATTGCTCTATATAAAGTAAGATGATAAATATAAAAAGCCAGCTATATTTTTTATTTCGTTTTTTAATTATATTTAAATAATTCATCCACATCCCGAGCCTACATCACAATTAAAAACTGTCTAATTAAAATAAATTACGTGGGAAATTGGCGATGCAGCCCTTAACGTAATTGGCCCATTTGGGTTCTCCTGGTTTCATTGTCTCTCGACTGGTGCAATCGAATTCAGCCACACTCTGCGTCCCGACGGCGTCGCTCATCGAGATAATTTTGCACGTTTTCGTGTTGTTCGGCTTCCCAGCAATCACCGTCACCATTGGAAGTGCCTGTGGTAAAGTTTCACGTTCGAATTCTTTTATTATTGAAAACAACAAAGATACTAATATTTGTACCAATAATAATATTTTAGAATATTAGTTTAAATTCCTTCGCTATTATAAATAAAGTAATTATTTTATTTTAATCCAAAAATGTAACTTCGTTTGTATTCTTATGGTGAAACTAAGACCTACATCATATATTACTTAGTTTTAGGTTCAACATATTTTATATAAAAATATATTTTATCAAAATGTAACAGAAATATATACGTTCTTTTTTAAATTTAAGGTTGTCCGGTCCTCTTGAATGGCCAATAATGAAAACTTGTAACTTTTGGTATGGAACGCAAGGCTTTGAGAGTCAAACTGAACGGATTGGGCTTTTAAGGTTTTATTGTGGTTAAAATACATATATGACGAAATCTAAAAAAGAAATTAACTTTTTGAGTCCCGAAATCGCAAAAAAAATTTTAATGCTCGGATTGTTAGAAAAACAATGAAAATTAGGCATGTGACTATGTTTTTCGAGCAAATTAGGTGTCTTTTATGGTTTTTTAAATATGTATAGCAAAAAAAAAAGGGTTTTACTGCGCAGTTAATAATTGTGCATACAAATGTGAACAATTCTTTCCCCAAAAAGGATATAAAAGTAGAAGAAAAGACCTTTAATTAGAATTTTTGTTTGTTGAAAATGGATGTTCCGGTGCAAAGTTATGACCAATTGAAAATAGGGTAATAATTCGTTGAAAATAGGGTAAAACGGGCGGATTTTTCATTTTTTTGGCAGAATCTGAGATTTTTGACAAATCATTAATTGGTCATAAGTTTGCACCGGAACATTCATTTTAAACCAAGAAAAACTCAAATTAAAGGTCTCTTCTTCTACTTTTATATACTTTTTGGGAAGAAAAATTGTTCACCTTTGAGTGCACAGTTATTAACTGCTCAGTAAAACCCTTTTTTTCTATATTTAAAAAGCCGTAAAAACACCTAATTTGCCTGAAAAACATAGTCACATGCCTAATTTTCATTGTTCAAATGCGTCTTTCTTCAGAATTTTACCTAAAAACAAGATAGAAAAAGTTTGGAAACCCGAGCATTCAAATTTTCTTTTGCGATTTCTCAACCCTAAAAGTGCATTTTGATTTAGATTTCGTGATATTCTTAAGAGATTTTACTCTATGAATCAAACAAAATTATTGACAAAGTTATAGTCTATTGAGGCAAATCATTTTTTTATTTTTTAAATTTTTCTTATAAAATATGGCTTTTAAACGCTATAGCTTAGGATAATAATTATATTTATTTTCAAATTTCCAGAATGATAACATGACGATTTGTACTTTGAATACAATAAAATCTTAAAAACTCTAATTCGATCAGTTCGATTCTCAAAACTTTGTGATACATAAAAAATATACAGGTTTCCATTGGCTATTCAAAAAGATCTAACAATCATTAAATTAAAAAAAATTCTGTTGTATTTTGATAAAATATATATTTAAATTTATCAAACAAAAAAGAAGTGACGTATAATGTATACTTTATATTTACCTAACGATATATATCCAATTAATTTTCGTAAATTTGTAGTAAATAAAGAGGAGAAATTGATGTATTAAAATTAATTAGTCAAACGTCGAACTCCTTTATAACCTGACATAATTATCGTAAACATTTATGACTTATATGTATCTTTTAGATTGACACGATGGATCAATTCAGATTTTATAGCGGTTAAATTGTTCTTAGTAGATCCTTTCACCATATGCAATTTAGATTAGGTGTTATTATCATTTCAATGGCATAATAAGGTGTAAATAGGCTTCGCAACGATTAGCCATAAATGTTTATAATCAAATATCTTAGGTCATAAAGGGGTTCGAGATTTGACTGAGGGTGAGTTTGATAAAAAAATGATTATTTATTTATATATACATTATTTATATAAATAGTTTTTTATACACCAATTACTTTTCTTTCTTTTTTACATCTGAAAATGCAGAAAGAGATACTTTAGGGATATTACACCATTAAAAGTCTGCAAATATTTACGTATATTACATTGGTAATTTGAAATAAAACATGTTATATCCAACATTAAAACAGTAATTAATAAATATAGTCTCACCGATATTAAGTAAATACTATCCCGTGTGCTCGATAATATATATATATTACTCAGATAAATTGATTATCGTTGATTAAAGTACTTTGCAATATTGCGTACATAATTAATAATATATTAATTATTATGTTGCTAAAAGAATAACTATCACACATAAAACGAATCTCATACATTTCAAACGTAAAAAATCTACATCAATTGAAATGGCTGTTACTATTAATTTACTTTACTTCAAAAGTGCTTTAATGTAAATTTTTCTTTTCCTAAAATTTTAAGAATATTTGACGTGAGGTCACGCGGAGTCCTGTTCATATTCTAGAGTTAACAAAAATAAGAATATTGTGTATCAAGGCGAAGTAGTTTTTTTATCGAGTTTAATGATCTTAGTTATACGTGTCAAAGGTGAACTGGCATGAACCACGTGTAGCGCGAGGACGAATATTGCAAGCACACGAGGTCTACAAAAACCTCTCTTCATGGTGTACATACACCGTATATTTTATAACCCATGTCTGAATTACACGTTATCTTATGCCTATATAGCATGTTTGAACGGGCACAAAATTTCAGAAAGATTGGAAAGCGCTATACCTTTGGATTTCTATACTACGAATTTGTAAAATCAATTAGCAAATATATTTTTTATAACACGTGAATAAAAAAGACCATTTTCGGTGCCTATAAAGTGCAGCGAAAATAGAGTTTTCCGAGCGTCAAATAAAGGGTACCGAAAATACTTATTTTCGCTACCTTTTATTGGTAGTGAAAATACTCATTTTCGCTACCTTTTATTGGTAGCAAAAATACTCATTTTCGCTACCTTTTATTTACGGTAGCGAAAATGAGTATTTTTGGTACCCTTTATTTATTTTTGCTCCATTTCCTTAATAAAGCTTTTAGAAAATTCTGGAAAATTTTGGAAAATACTGGTAAATTTTGAAATTTTTATAAAAATACGTGTATATATATATATATATATATATATATATAATATGTCATACACTGAAAAAAAAATTTGTTAAATCTAAGTAAATGTTTCCTTGAATCGTACTAAGAAAAGATTTATTTGATAATAGTAAATATTTAATTATGTTTCGACTGGTATTCATCAATTCAATAAATATTTACTAAATTTAAGAAATATTTACTTTATTTAAGTAAATCTTTTCTTAGTACGATTCAAGGAAACGTTTACTTAGATTTAACTAATTTTTTTTTCAGATAGACTTAAGTGGACGGCTCGAAAAACTTTATTCTCAATCCACTTTGTAGACGACAAAGAATGGTCTTCTTTATGCACTTGTTATAAAAAATACGGTACGCAACTTGGGACAAAAGGGTATTTCCAGACTCGGATGATGATTTTGAGCACTCGTGTACGTCTCGTGCTCAATCCTCATTCTCGCTTGGAAATACCCATTTTCGCCCCTAGTTGCGTAATGTACTATTCCACATAACGAAATATAAGTGGAAAATTTTCCACTTTAAAATTTCGATCGATGTTTTGAAATGTTAATATTAAAATTATTTTTCTCACAAGATTTGAAAATTTTATATTTCTCTTATGTACACAGTGAAAAATTATTGATATTTTTACACACAAAAAAATACTAGAAATCATATAAATAAATTCAAGAATACGTCTAATGTGCAATATATTAGTTAGATCCAATGAAGTTGCAGTATTTCAAACAAATTCAAACAAATTCAATCAGATTGTTCCATCAAGTATACATGCATACTTCACATTCATAAAAAGAGCGTGTGTATATATAAGATATATATTTTGCGTATTATGCTTGAAAAGAAAGTTTAATCATTCACTTATATCAATAGGATCAATATTATTGATTGATAAAGTTTAACGGCAATAATAATATAGCCATATATTTTTCAAATAAACCGCGTTAACCGATAAAATAGAAACCTTCATGTACAGCAGTGCACAAATAAGTATTTGCAGGGTAAGTGCCAAGAAAGAGCATCATACATAATTATAAGACCGATGTCATTTAAGGTCAATGCTTATCTAATAATTTGAGTTTGACTTTCTGCTTAGTCGATAAAGGTCAGTTTAAGTATAAAAAATTTCCCATGATATCTTGGTTTATAAATAGTCAAATGAAATCGTAAATCTATAGATTTACTAAATCTGTATGAGCATAGTATATAGTAAAAAGCGATATAGATCATTTTTACAATTATGCAGATATTTTGTAGTTGTTTAAATTAAAACAATTACTCTAAAATACGTTTTTAAATAAATGAAATTAATAAATATATCTCCATGAAATAATTTTGTGAACATACAAAATTTAAGAATAAAATTGCAACTTTCCTTTAACAAATAGTGAAATTATGAACATTATTTTCGAAAAGAGGTCACATTTTTTAGTTTTTTATTTTCAAACAGTAAAATTACCATTGGCAAAACAAAGCCCTCATTATAATCAGTGTGTTCGCCGATTAGATTGACGCGACCCGGTGCGCACACGCACACAGTCGCATTCTCCCCGAATTCCTTAGCGAAATTCTGCAATGTCTTCTGCTTCACTTCGCTTACTTCTGGATAGATCGTGGCCATTTTTCGAAGTCTTTTTTTTCGTCACGCCCTGAAAAACAACCGGTTTATTTTAAGGGTTTAAGTAACACTTAATTCCAAAAGTTTATCTGATGAAATTTTGAATATTGAACACTCTAACACTTTGGAATCTAATCTAAATTCAGATGATGAGTCGTCATGATCAATAAAAGTTTATCACATTGCTCCAAAATGTATCAAGCATATATAGTCGATAAATTTTGAATATACTTGATTTTTCAACAATGGTAACAAAAGTCATTTGTAATTCAAATATAGAGATGAGATTATATTGAAAATACCAGAAGATCCAACAATTGGATCGTGGATAGATTGATTTGTTCAAGCTGATCACTGATTCGAGCACTGATTCAAATTACAGTATACGAGAATTCACCGCTGTTACTAATAAAAATAACACACCAGTACGTGCAGCACTAAAATGAACAAAGTATATTCTTATTTTTGAACGAAAATAAAAAGAAAAAACACAAATATATGGTAATTTATGACTTCTCAAACAACGGCACCGGTTTTATCAGGTACGAAGCAAAGAATGAACTTGACAGCTTACGGCGGCGACGCTATATAGCGTATTCTCTCTATCTCTCTTGGCCTCGATCTCGAGCGAGTGTCGAGAATATATACGTGTTTTCACAGATTCGTCGGTGGACGACGCGCGTCGACGAGTTGCGCTTTTTACACTAAGCTATAGGCCTTATAGGTAGGTATTGTAACATAAGCCTCATACTTTTGACACAGCGACGCAGCGACGCAGCAAGCGTGGTCTGCAGGCGGAATAGAAGAGGACAGACAGAGTACCTATATAGGATATTTTTCGGTGATCGAAGTGGCAGATCGAGAGATGTGTGATGTCGGTCTCGAATCCCTTGATCAAAGAATTAAAAGGTTGGTTCAGAAAATTATTTGTATGAAACATACGAGCATTTGCGTCACAAAGGTTGCGTATTTAAGATTGCCTCGATAGTTATAGGTTAGAATGGATATGCAGGAGATTTTTAAAAGTTCAAAGGTTTGATTGTTAAAGGACAGATTGTATTCTAAATGCGGAATAAACCAATGGATTTAGGAATTTAACTTTACGATGAAACGTAATTAAAGCTGAGTAAATGTGTCGTATTTCTCGTTCGTAACTTTTTATTGATTTTATATGAGAAGCGCGACGAAGGACTTGGTTTCCCGCCGTTCGTTCAAATTTGTATGTGGACTTGAACTTGTACGATTTACTCTGTAAAAAATTCTCTTGTAGATTTACTACTCTGAGAGTTGGACATAAAAAGTCCTAGTCTGAGTGTAGTGTTTTTACTAGAAAACTATAAATTTACAAGCGACGTTGTAAATTTACGTGCGACTGTGTAAGCGGTGATGTTTGAAGTTATGATGGCTAATTTTTTCACACTTTATACTCGAATGAAACGCTTTATTGGCTATACCTTTTTTTTCAAGTGACTGTATAAATATTTTCGGAATTATCCCTTATTGTGTTAACCAAAAAGTATCCAAATTTTGAGTAAAACTGTTTTGATTTTTGTAAATTTACAAGTTTCTGTAACTTTACAATGACTGTAAAATTACTACACTCAGAGTAGGATTATTTTTGTCCAACTGTAAATTTAGAATTTTGTTTGTGAATTTACAACGGCGTTGTACACCTACTGCATTCAATGTAGGGTTTTTACAGTGGCGTTGTTTTTTTACTACTCTCAGACTAGTAATAAATTTACAATTGCTGTTGTAAATCTACGAACGACTTTTTACAGTGTAGCGGAAAACTAGATTTATCATACAAGTTTGAATGTTTTAACGAAATACATATTGCTGTTATTACTAGGTATAAGACCATTTGTGTAGATGTACATGCGTACATAAAATGGATGCTCCATAGAGTTGGACAACAAAGTATTTTTGTGTAGAATCTTTCTAAACTTCATTCAGTTTATCTTATGTGATAAAAACTTTAAATCTAAATTTTTCAAACAGAATTGAAAAGTGATATTTATAATTAGAAAAACACACATGTTAAAGTACTTTAGAGTTTTTCTCTTGCATTTGATATGTTATTTTGAATAATGATCATTTTTGAAAATTTGACATTTTATAATAAAAATTGTATTAAAGAAAATTGCTGCAAGAAAGTTTTAAAGAATGCTAATAGAAGAAGATAGCTCTAGATTCAAAATAATTATTTAAGTGCCCTCTAGTGGAAATGGTTTCTCTGCCTAACCCTGCCTAACTCTGTTAAACTCTGCACAAGACTGCTAATCTCTGGTTAATTCACGGATTTCGAACATTTTGCTGAGTTTGGCAGAGTTTAGCAGAATTTGGCCGACTTACGCAGAGTTTAGTAGAGTTAGGCAGAGGTTTATAGACTTTTAAAATATATTTAAAAAATTCAGTATCTATCAAAATATTCTCTGCATAAATCTGCGTAAGTCTGTCAAACTCTACGTAAGTCTGTCAAACTCTGCATAAATCTGTCAAACTCTACGTAAGTCTGTCAAACTCTGCGTAAATCTGTCAAGCTCTGCGTAAAACTGTCAAACTTTGCTAAACTTTGCAAAAGTCTGCCAAACTCTGCCTACCTCTGCATAAGTCCGCTAAACTCTGCGAATAATTATTAAACAATCTGATGTTACAGAAAGAAATTATTTCTGCCTAACTCTGCCTAACTCTACCTAACTCTGCTAAACGAGAATGCAGAGTTTGACAGATGTAAGCAGAGTTTGGCAAAGTTACTCAGAGTTTGACAGATTTATGCAGAGTTTGACAGACTTAAGTAGAGTTTGACAGACTTAAGTAGTGTTTGATAGACTTACGCAGATTTATGCAGAAAATATTTTGATAGATACTGAATTTTTAAAATATATTTTAAAAGTCTATAAAACTCTGCCTAACTTTACCTAACCTGCTAAACTATGCCAAACTTGGCTAAACTCTGCCAAACTCTGCCAAATGTCCGAAATCCATGAATTAGCCGGAGTTTGGCAGACTTGTGCAGATTTTAGCAGAGTTAGGCAGAGTTTGGCAAACTTAAGCAAACTTAGGTAGAGTTAGGCAGACAAATTATTTCCATTAGGGTGCCTACGCACAACATTTTTTGCAAATTTATGGAGCCTCAGAAATGCCTGTGAGTACTTCACTCAAAATGTACTTCAACATAGCACATATAACAAATGAAAAAAATAACTGAAAATTAATAGATTACAATATATTTAAATTGAAAGTGAGCTGGAGGATCTTAAGTCCCCATATCAGTATTCAAGGGCTGAATAAGAAACTTTGTTATAATTTTATCACTACTAAAACAAATTACAACTCTTTTCCCAGGTTACACCCGAAAATTCACAGAAAACGGTACTGATATTACGGATGACACCGACGAGATTCCACTTTTCTGCAAATGCCTTGAAAAATGTCTTCAGAAAGGAGTTTCAGTACATATGAATGCCATTGGCATCACAAACTTTCCAGAAGCCTGGCAGTGGATGGAAGATATAGCAAAAAGAAGAGACGAGTAAGAACTATTTAATGTTACTCATGTTTTTGATTATCAATATGTACTTTAAATAATTTGACTATTGTAAATACAATTTACAGCTCATTAATCTCTTACTCATCTATAGTAGAAAACGTGTTAGAGAATCAGAAAGTTCAAGAAGCAAGTGGTAGACTAAGGCTTTTAATACGAACATGTCTAAGTCGTAAATGCCTACATGTCCCAATTGGTTACCTCGTAAGTAAAATTATTTAAACTTATTCCTTATGTTTTTTTAACTTACGATAAAATTACGAGATTTATCCAAGCATTAACTAAACTCTAAAAATAACGTACTTTAACCAATTTTATTAAAGTAACATAATCAGAATAAAACGTTACGCTTTGGAAATTTACATATCATAAAACATTATTAATTCTATAATGCTCTGCGATAACAAAAATAACAATTAGGTACCTAATAACATTTATTGGTGCAACGTATAATGTGCGATATAGTTTAGACATTATATGTCCCTCGAAAATCATTTTTTTAATACGTTCTAATTAAGTTATAGCTAATTGCTTAATATAATTGTATGTTAGATTTTAAACTACACAATTATTTAATTAATCAGAGGTTAATCGCAATTATATATTTCAGGTGAGAACGCCATTTTTGGCATTAGATTATTATAGTACCGATAGTATTCTAGGCGATGAAATTCTGGGTGAAATATTATATTCAGTTTTGTTACAAATAAGTAAGCTAAATTTTAGATTAAATTTAAGAAATGCTAGCTTTTTGGACAATACTTGGGATTTATCACAATGCGTGACTGCAGCGTTTGTGCCTTGCAAAACACTAGGCATATCAGTTTGGTAAGAAAAAAATGTATTTTATGCCCATCTGAACGAAAATAGCCACTTTTTTCCCTGAAAAGCGAGACCATAATTACACTTTTTGCCCGCAAATCACTTTTTTCCGTTATAAAATTCTTTGTTCTAATAAATTAAGTTTAAATTGCTATATCTCTTTCTAATACCTCAAAAAGGGTGTGCTTTGCATGTGCGGGAAAAAAGTGACCTCACTAGAAAATAGTAAAAATTCCTTTATTTCATCAAGTTCTACCAATAACCCTGATTTTCGATTGTCTTTTAATAGTCTATTAGTCCCGCTTTCCAAGTCAAAAAGTAGCCACAGTTGAGATGGGCATAAAGTACTATATGTAACTCGAGAAAAAAGTCGATTTCTCCCTCGGGTGATACTGTACAGTAAACTCACCCGCGGGAAAAATATTCGCCTTTTTACCCTTGTTACATAATGTACTATTATTATCATGTAAAATTTAATAAATTATAAAAGTATTAAAAAAAATTATTAACTTTGCAGTTTTACGAGAGGAAAAACATTAATTATTAAAATAGAAAAGAATTCTGTAGTCGCAGAAGATGTAAGTACTTATTTAGAATATAAAATATAAATAAATACTGTCAACTTAAACTAGCCAAAACTTCCGTGTCTCGACAGTTTTTCTTATAGCTTACTAGTACATTTCATTGTTTTTTCAATATCACAGTTTCAATCGTATTGCTTAGGTGTCTTTATTTATATATTTTATTTTTGTTTACATACGCTGATAGAAAGAAATCTTTACAATAAATCCGAGTTCTTTGTATTAATTACGTACGACTTTGGATATGGCCAAAGACGCAGTTCTTAATATTGACATACTGTACTTTGCAGCTTTATTTATTAATCATAAAATTCATCTATCCTTCTGTACAATCCCGTTCGTTCGCCTCTTAATGTTAAAATTTATGCTACAACGGGTTTTTTTTTTCAAGAAAAAAAATATATCCGGGTCTAATAATTATCGTAAATTAATTTTCCTTAGCTTAAATTACGCAGAACGAGGTTATACATCGTCTTTACTGGCAATTTAACAGTGTCACTGTAACTTTTAATAACTAATAATAACATATTAAATAACATTACAGTGATAGTTGCTAGTAAATTGCAAAGAGTTCTATTGTGTAGAGAATTGTTTCTTCCATTTTTTTCATACTAAAATAGTTTTGCTTTTTTAAACAACATAAATGTTATTCAATATTGAAAGTTAAGCGAAACTCCATAAAATTGCCAGTGAAGACGAGGCATTCTAAACTGCGGCAATGACATTGCAGCAGTTTAGAAAAATATCAAACAAATTCGATTAAATGTTTGTCGAGTGTTCCTTGATTCACAAGCTAATAATAATATAATCACACATTGATAAATTTGCATTTCGGGGTTTACTTTACAAGTTTCAGGTATTTCAGGTATTGTCTAAGCGTTTCACAAATTGCCTATACGTACACCCGAGGGCTAAACTGTTTTTCCGAATGTGCCGAATGACCGTCAAAAGCAGCATAGTTCATGGCGGAAGCGGCTTAAGGGTGTGTCCAGATGGAGGTGTGATGTCCCAGGTCGGGCTTAGGTTAGGTAGCGCGTGACCCGAGAGCGGTTTATTTAAATAATAAATAAATAAATGAAATAAAATATAATCAAAAGATATATTAGAGGCAGTTTATGCAGGAATTAAACGTACACAGTTTAATTTTAAGGTAATATTTATTATGAACTGGCACTTGAATACAATCGCACTGTAGGGCTTTTCGGTCACGTTGCGGTTACCTCGTTGGCTTAGTTTACGGCCCGTTGCCTTACTCTAATTCCGCCTCGCTTCTAAAAAAAACCGCACTCGAGATATTACGGCACAATTGCCTTCGGCGCTAACGCCAAGTTTGAATTCCTCGTCCTGAGGTATTAATTCGCTCGATGAACTCACCGACTCTAGACGTCCGTCTCGTAAGACCGTCCAGCTGAATCTGAAGCTCTCCGCGAGATCGCTCCCTCTCTTTCTCTTTATCCGATCTACATCATACGCCAACTTCATGGCTTCTCGCTCGTCCCTCAAAACCCTCGCAACTTCATACACTCTTTCAATCATTTATACACGCACACATTCATACAAAGAATTACATAGAATCTAACAGATAATAAATGCGGATTGAAACAAGAATATTTTAATTGAGCACGACACTTTCTCTCTGCGTCTGATCCGGGCTTGAGACCGGCTACGGCCGTATTAAAAGTGTTTGAAGCGAGAAATCACGAGGAGAATAAAATATATGAATATATCGCGAGAAAACCCGTGTGTCCTTTAGCACGCCTAGACTCTGACTGACTTTACTCGTGGTCTAGAAATTCGTTGTAGTCCGGTTAGCTCCTCTCCTCCTCCAGTCCCTTTTTTTTATGAAGTCTAGAGTCTGTTGCCAGCCACATGTTGTTATCGTGCAAGCGAAACTCGGACCCCCCAATATCGCGTAGAACAGAGGTTCTCTGTTTTTTTATTGAGCGTGTTTTCTTTGCCTTTCATACACAGTTTCTAAAATTGAATATTTGTGCTTGAGCCTGTTCGAAAATCGAGTGATTATATATATTTTGTATATTTTCTAAATGAATACGTATTATTTTATTTGAATATTTGCGCGTATAAATGGCGAATAACACGTGATGTATTATTACATTACAGAGGACAAAAATATGGTCTGTCCTCTCCGGTCCGTGTTCCATCGCTGTTTCGCTGTTATATTTGAATTTCCTCCATCTGGACACACCCTAAGCCATAAACTATGCACCTTACACCATAAAGTATGCACATTTTGACGATCATTAACCGGCACGTTCCGAAAAATAGTTTGGCCCTTGGGTGTACTTATACCTATATACGTACTTTTCGATTATTTGAAAAGAATTCTGCGACTGACTCAGGTGATAAATAACAAAACACATTTTATGATGTTTTTAATCGATAACTATTTAAAGAAAATATTTGGGATTTAACCTAGTTGACAAGTACATTTATTTAAATTTTGATTATAAAAATCTTTCTTTTTAAATAGGAAAGAATCGAAGTTGGAGATGTACTAGATGAAATAAACGGTAATGTTATATCAACTCAGACTAGAGGAAACCTTCGTAAAATAATGAAAAAAACTGCCTGTCTTCCTATATCGGTTCATATCGTTAAGGTACAACATTTAGTTCCTTTTTACACGACGAAAAACGAAAGAATTATATGTTTAGATATTTATATGTTATCTAAACATCTAAACATATCTATTTGTCTTTGAGACACCACATTTTTTTAATAAAAAAATATTTATACCGAATCCTGTAAGTATTCTTAAGAAATTTTTTTGCTATAGGGCACAAAAAAAGAATTAAAAATATTTTTTTAATTTAATATTTAATGTAAAATTATTAATAATGTTCAAAAAATGTGAAAAATATTAATTCTTATTTAAATTTCAAATATAAATTCCAAGACTTTTACCATTCCAAGCTATTACTTGTTAATACCTTTGTTGTGAAGTTTAGAGACGTTCACGTGCCTACTGTTAGTAGATTAAAATTGATTCATGAACGGTGTAAAACTTCGTGTCTGAAACGTTTTTTACACATAAGATAAAAATTGAACTATTTTCTATTTTATTTTCAGTATCGTAATAAAAATAACGGTGAAACTTTTGCACCGATTGCAAATGTCATAAAAGGTTCAGGCCTTGATCATATGAAAAAGTTACTTCGATTCCCTAAATTAGAATTTATAGAGATGAATTCTGAGAAACCGAAAACACCTCTTAAGGAAAATGATTCATTACTGTTAGATGTAAAGTCTGGTTATCTACTTGATTATTGTGGATCTATTGCAATTGGTACTGAAGGTGATGTGAAGCAAATTGAGAAAGCAATAAGACGATTGTTACAACCGGGAAACATTAATCCTGTTCCTATTCGATTCGAGTGCCTTGAACTCGGAATCAAAGTCACTAAAAATTTTGATGATAAAGTAAATAAACTAGATTTAATAAAACATAATTTTACATATTATATTTTTAACTTTTTTTCACCTTGGTATTTTGATTATTCTAGGAGATTCGGAAACAAAGCTACATGGAAATTTCATCATGTGGACGATCTAACAATTTTCCATATTATTTTGCATTTATCTCTGGGTAATAATTATGTTTCTTTTTAATTTGTTGTATAATTAAATATAAATACATTTAATTTCAATACATTGTTTGTAGAGAGACTAACTGCAGTACGGCTACTAATTTTGAGGCACATGTGTTTTACCATAAGAATGAAACTGAAGTGCAAACTATTCTACAAAGCCTAGGTCAAGGTTTTTACCGAACTCACTTTGCAGTCTAATTAAATATAGACGTTATACTAGAATATTTTTCATACACAGATTGAAAAATTAATGTTAGATACATCTTGCCTTACTTAGATGTAAAAAATGATATGAAATATTAATACGAATTCTTATGTATTTATTAACAACGTTTATATGCGTTTGACTTTTAGTGTCTGAACTGTAAACCTGTTGATCATTTTATGATTATTACTAATATATTCCAAGTAAACTTGTTTTATTTCTATACATCATTATCAATATGTTGACACAGCATATACCTCATAATTGGCTTTTATCCAATGATCCAAGTCGAACAAAGATGAAGAAATGCCAAAATTGTTATGACTGGAAAGAATTTTTTTATTCTTACTAACAAAGAATGAACGCCGTTTAACTTATCATTCTGATTCCAAATTCTGAAGTCAATTAAACTTAAAATACAGCTCTGAGTTGAACCTTATTTGTGCGCCTCGTTCTGAAAAATGTTATGGCACTTTAAATATGTGTCCCGGAATTTAAAAAATCTTCTAATTAAAGGAAAGTTATTAATTTAGCAGTTACGCCATGTTGTAAATCATCGATTTGAAATTTAACGTTTATTGTTGACTAAAAAATAATAAAAGAATGATCCGTGTTGTATTTATGTGCCCCTTGATACACTAAAATTAGAACGTGTAATAGACAATTTCCATGTGTGACCACATCTTATTATTCCACATAAACATAAAAACTAAGCGGCGTTTGCGTCATTTGTAAACTTTAAATATTTAGCTTGTCTAAAAATGTATTATCGTCCAAAAATCACCGATTTAAGGGGACCTGGCCGTAATAAATATTCAAATAATCAATTTTTTTCTTGCATATTATCATTGTACAACATCACAACAATGACCAGAAAAATTTTAAGATCAAAATTCCTTACGGTATAGATTATACAGCAATGCAAGCAATCAAGCGCCAAGCGCGTTACGGGGAGAAACAAGCTTTAAATGTGTTTGTCTCTAAGCATGTTTTTCGTGCACTAGCGCCACTGTAACTAATGTAATTCTTAACTGATTGTAAAAATTCCAACGGGATTCTATTCGTAATTACATTCGCTTCCTATTTTTTCCAATTTTTTTTACGAACGAAAACATCGCGTTTTAGTCACTTTTTATTAGATGTAGGTATGCCAATCATCGACAAATTGTTTTTTACCAATAAAAATCGATAGCGCGATAGCCATACATACAAAATTAAAGTTCTGCCTGAAGTTATGATGGCGCTGGTCCAGCGCCCTGATTTTTATAACGAAGTCGTATATGATATATATATATATATATATATATATATATATATATATATATATATATATATATATATATATATATATATACAACTTATGAGTGCATAAAAATTGAATAACAAAATTTTCTTTATAACACGTGCATGAAGAAGGCCCTTTTCCATGCCTGTAAAGTGAATGGAAAATTGAGAAATTCGAGCGTCTTCAAGTTGCGGGAGGTAAAGTAAAATATCAAATTTTTTCAAAATGTTGAAAGTTTAAAAAATGTTTAAATTACATACAATTTATTCTTGTTATTTTCATTGATATGGTGTACGACTCAATATTCCCAATTCTCTATCCGCCTTACATGCATAAAAAAGTGCCAATTCATGCACTAATTACAAAAAATACGGTGTGTATAAGCAGGGGCATTCCACCCCTTCCCGTACTTTTTGAAATTCGGATGATGATTTGAGCATTGCCGGTTCATAAAAATAAGGCACATGCATCAATTTGTTTTACAAATGTCTTTAAAAATATGCACACAAATTTCTAATTATATACCATCAATTTTTAGTTCAAAATTCACCTTTTTATATCTCATAATTATACAAAAAAACGCTGTCAGTTAATTTATGGATAAAATCACATTTTAAAGAAATTCGACTGAAAATTTGTTCAAATTGCATTTTGAACAGAAAATAGCTCAAACGAAAATAGGAACCCTTCGTACATTAATTTAAAAAATGAAACCATGATAAACTATAATACAATAATAAAAGTCAAGTAAAAAAAAATTAATTTTCACGGCGAGCGCAAAGTACCCTACTTCCGCAAGCTTCGAACAGAGCGGGATTAGCGTACTTTACATATTTTGCAACAACTTTGCAATTGTATTGCACGCTAGTTTGAAAAAATAGTATTCGCTATGTGTGTGGTTGTGCATCACTAGCACTTGCTAAAATACGAGGGTAGTTCAATAAGTCTTTAGAATGACCAACAGATGGCGAGCGAATCGCTCCAAATCATCTGTTTTCAGTCAGCACCACTCCCGACTAGATATATGGTGCAGTCACAGTCCACATCTTCTGAGTTTACGTGTTTTTATAACCAATTGAAAAAAAAAATTGCTTGTTAAGAAAAATGGAAAAAAACGAGTTCAGAGCGGTAATTAAACATTTTCATTTAAAGGGTTTAACTCCATATGAGATAAAAAATGAATTGGACTCAGTTCATGGCACATCTGCCCCTGCCTTAGCAACGGTTTATAACTGGATAAATGAATTTAAGCGTGGTCGTACATCAATAAGTGACGAACCACGTTCAGGAAGGCCCGTAGAAGCAACTACTCCCGAAATCATCAATAAAATCCACGATATGGTGTTGAAGGATAGAAGATTAAAAGTGCGTGAGTTAGCTGAGGCCACAAGGATATCTATAGGTGCAGTTGTTTCAATTCTACATGAAAAATTAGGCATGAAAAAGCTATCGGCAAGATGGGTGCCGCGTTTGCTCTCAGCTGAGAATAAACGCAATAGAGTGGTCGCCTCTGAGGCTCTTTTGGCGCATAAGTCGGAATCCTGAGGAATTTTTTCGTCGATTTGTGACTGTGGATGAAACATGGATACACCACTACACTCCTGAGACAAAGGAACAATCCAAACAGTGGATTTCCACAGGCGAACCAGCTCCAAAGAAGGCAAAGACCGTAAAGTCAGCTGGTAAGGTTATGGCTACAGTTTTTTGGGATGCACGTGGAATTATACTTATTGACTACTTGGAAAAGGGTAAAACAATTACTGGTGAGTATTATGCATCATTATTAGAGCAGCTGAAAGAAGAAATTAAAAAAAAACGACCCCATTTGGCGAGAAAAAAAATTCTCTTTCATCACGACAACGCCCGAGTTCACACATGCTTCGTTTCAATGGCTAAAATTGAAGAACTAAAATTCGAATTGGTCGAACACCCACCGTATTCACCAGATTTAGCCCCCAGTGACTTTTTCTTATTTCCAAACTTGAAAAAATGGCTCGGTGGACAGAGATTTACGGACAACGAAGACGTCATTGCCTCTGTAAGTGCTTATTTTGAGGAACTTCCGAAAACGCACTTTTCTGAAGGATTAAAAAAACTTAAAAAGCGATTGACCAAGAGCTCCAAGGAGATTATGTTGAAAAATAAAAAAAAATTTACTCAAAAAAAATTGTTTTTATACTTTATTCTAAAGACTTATTGAACTACCCTCGTATATTAGACTACACCGTTTGCGGAAAGTTGTACAAAATTATTTTTTATAAATTATTATTATTACAAACGTCCAAAAACATTTTTGTAAAATAAATGTAAGTTTATCGTATGTATATAAACATTTGCTAATCAAGCGAATAGTTCTGGGATTTGCCACCGATTCAGGTAAAATACGTGGGGCGTTCGTGTCATGCACGTAGGGAATAAGCAACTCTCTATAAGGGAATCACCTACTTTGCGCACTTGTTGCGTAATATACTATTATGACAATTTTACATTATACATTTGCTTAATTTCACAAAAACAAAGAATTTTGAGTTGTCTTGTTCTATGAGTGCGATATTGTATAATTTATTCAAAATTTTAATTTAGTATTAATATAGGATATTTATGACTTGTATGTTCATTGTTTTCAATATCATAATAGAATCTTTTTAACTCACGAGAATCTTATAAGGAAGTTGAATTTTTGTTTTCATTTTTTCTAAACTTTTTTTGGTGGTGAAATCTGAAAATGTTTAATTTCCCTCTTTAAAATACAGGTTCAACTTAGCCCCAACGTTTGTACAACTTTACCCCAAGCGTGGAGCTATCTCGTACAAAATAACTTTTTCTATAAGACTCATTAACCATTTTAAATAAGGAAATTTGAACTTGAAAACAATTGAAATAAGGTGGGTGCAGATAATGTAACCATGCAGGTAATATGACCACCTGTATGATATCTCGTTGTATGCGTTATTCTGGGGCGCCGTAACTCCTACAGTATATCCCCCGTGAAAATTTCGGAAGCAAGCGGACTGAAGCGGATTGTAACGAATTATTTCATTGTTTGTGTTCGAATCAGTTTCAATCCATATCATTAAGCTAACATTTGGTACCTACTTCGTTTCAACCCATATTATTAGCCTAAATTTGGAATCCAATCCGTTTCAATCCATATCATAAGGCTAAAATTTGGTATCTAATCCGTTTCAATCCATATCATTAAGCTAAGAATTCGTATCTAATCCGATTCAATCCATATCATTAAGTTAATATTTGGTATCTAATCTGTTTCAATCCATATAATTAAGCTAAAATTTGATATCTGATGCGTTTCAATCCCTGTCATTAAGTTATAAAATTATATAATCTGTTTCAATCCATATTGTCAGGAGAAAACAATACCATCTCGGCCAAGCAATGAAGAAAATATCTGAAGTTGGGGAGTGAAAAACATACCATTTCAGCCTAGCGGTAAAGAACATACCATCTCGGTTATGCGATGAAAAACGTACCATCTCAGATGCGCGCTGAAAAGCGTACCATCTCGAGAATCAAAAATTATGATCGAGATCTAAGTTGGCAACACTTATTCCAAATATTTCAAATATTTCAAATATTTCAAATATTTCAAATATTTCAAATATAACGATAAGATGCAATTTAATAAGACGTAAATGACCTTAAAGCATAAAATAGACTTGCAAACTTTAATTAATTGTATAACGCACTTTTTTATTCTAAATAAGAGTTTGTGAATATTCTTTTAATTATTTGTAATTAATGTGTTTTAATGAATAAATAAATAAATAGTAGAAGAATGAAAAAAATTAATTTATTTGATTCACATTAAGGTTCTATTGTAATTTTCATTTATGTTTATAATATATATAAATAGGTCCCGATTTATCAGTTCAGTTAATAAAGGGGTGTCAAAGTCAATTTTTATCCTTCCTAACTTACCGACCCGAGAATTATAAAATATTGTCTTTAATTAAAAGAATAAGTATAATTATGAAAAATTAAGAGGTCATTGCCCTCCGTAATACAATTATCTATCATTGTGCGAAGTTTCAAACAAAAACTTCAAAACTACTACGAATGGCTTTCGAACAAAATTTGAAAGTTCGAGTCTAGATTAAGGGGAGATCGGAGCGAACTTTACCATTGTGACCTCCACCTCGCGCCGTATTTTTCATTATATGTCTAAAATTCACATAGTAACATCAAAATCGAGGTTGATAATAGTTTGTTATTATGTAAAGAACACCGGACAACAGCCATTTTGTTTATTAGTAGCATCAAAAGTTTTTTATTATGAAATATTGTTACAATTGACGAATGGAAAACGGTAAAAGTGATGGTCATCTTACCATTTCTTAGCCTTACTGATAGCTTCACCTCGCCCCGTATTTTTCATTATTTTACGAAATTATACGCAATTATGTACGCTTGAAGCTTTATAAACATTTATTATTATGACAAGAACACCGGGCAACCGCATTTTTGTACTATAAATGACCACAAATTTTTATTTTTATGATATTAATTTTTGAGGTTAGGTAAAATCTGCACCAATTAGGATAGCTCTGACCTCCTCTTGATATACTAATATAAATTTCGTTCAAATGGCATTCGTAGAGGTTTTGAAGTTTTTGTTTGAAACTTTGCACTGTGGTAGATAATTGTATTATGGAGGGCAATGATGTCTTGGTTTTTCATAATTTAGTTTATTTATTAATTGCAATCAATTGTTAAAGAATTTGAGGTTAGGAATTTCGGCGGGAAATTTGAATGGTTTGACACCCCCTTAACGAAACATATCGATTTTCATGATTTTTCATTGAGCGTAGCTTACTTAACCAAATTTAACTCATAGAATTAATAATTACGGCATAAATTTTTAAAATAAATAAAAATTACATTTTTTATATTAAAATAGAAAACGAAAGTGAGGCAGTTCAATGTTTTATAACTTTTAAGCTTAAATTATTATCTTTTTTGTACAATATGACACACATTTTTATAAATTTAAGATTTATCATAATGTAAATAAACCATCAAAGTACTTTGCAAGTATTACTTAAAAACTAGTTTGTCCACTTTATACTATTTATTTATTCATTAAAACAAATTCATTACAAATAATTAAAAGAAAATTAACGAACTCTTATTTAAAATAAAAAGTGCATTATACAATATTCATTATACGGTCTCGATCATAATTTTTCATTTCCGAGATGGTACGTTTTTCATCGCGCATCTGAGATGGTACGTGTTTCATTGCACAACCGAGATGGTATGGTTTCTACCGCTCGGCTGAGATGGTACATTTTTCGCCGCCAACTTCAGATGATATTTTCTTCATCGCTCGGTCGAGATAGTATTGACCCCCCCCCCCCCCCTCAATCGACGATATCATTAAGCTGAAATTTGGTATATTATTCGTTTAATACGTTATAGTTAATGACAATCTGGTACAATTTTGGTGTATAATCCATTCCAATTCGTATCATAATTAACACGAACAAAATTATTTTAGCTTTGCATCAATAAACAAGGAATTACATATACAATTATATATTAGTTTATTAAAACAATATATTGTGTACATACCATGGGGGAAAAGTAGGCTTTTTTCGCCCGCGTGTGAGATTTGCAATACGAGTCGAAGGCGAATGTGTATTGCGAGCTGAAGACAATTAAGTATTGCAAACACACAATGGCGAAAGACGCTTCTCCCCCATGGTTCACACCGTATTTTTTGTCAAACATGTATTGATAGCGTGTTTTTTTATGCCTATGAATTAAGCGAAACTAAATTTGGCCATTCTTCGACAAGGTGCAAACACACGTTTGTTAGACTGTAAAATCAGCCTACTAGAGTATTTAGGCACACCTACAAATGTGGTATCACCCGGATGGTACTTGACGTTTAGGGTTGCCTAAACCCACTTAGAGCTTTTGAAAACTTTGATTTTCGAAAATTTACTTTTGCGTCCACCTATTTGATAGCGGGCGCAAAAGTTTTTACCGCCTGCTATGGCAGGCACAAAAGTATTTTCTGCCCGCCGGTCGGAAAACGGTCACTTTAGTCCCGCTATATGGGCATAAAAAAACGCGTTTTCGTGCAAGTGTGACAAAAGCATTAAATTAAGAGTTTAAAAAAAATAATACCAATCCAAAACAATGCATTTCAATTGATCAGTTTTCAAAACGAAGTCTTTTTTGTAGCTCAAATAAAAAAATCATACTTTAAGATACATGTCTTGGTCTTTGCCGTAGAGTGTATTATCGATGAGAGAATTGCAAGTTTCGTTAACGTTTATTAGTTGGTAAAGTGCCCATACGAATGCGTTGTAAGGCAAAAGGCAATTGATGCAGTTAGAAATGACGGTTCCTCCTTTAAACTTCCTAGGTAATAATAATTCCTAAAATATCGAAACCAAGGCGTACGTTACGGCACCATATAGTTGAATAACACATAAAGGAAGACTCTGCTAGGCTAGTTTTGATTTTTTGTAGCACTTATACTAACAACTTAACCATTAAAACTAATAGGTGGCCACTTTACTAACACTTAGAACTACTTTAATTA
The DNA here is from genome assembly GCA_949152435.1 of Gastracanthus pulcherrimus. NCBI lineage: Eukaryota > Metazoa > Arthropoda > Insecta > Hymenoptera > Pteromalidae > Gastracanthus > Gastracanthus pulcherrimus. Next base: position 141,711,595 of record OX424573.1, read on the forward strand.
AAATCAGAGTGAATTTTTTTGCAAAAAAACTTGAGGTATTACAATGAAAGGTTCAAATAACATAGTCTCAATAGTTTTCGAAGCCCTAAAACCCAATTAACATCTATTGGGAATCGAAAGTTCCTTAAGGCGACCTGCACATTACCTGCACTCAGTACCTTAGTCCCTGGTAGAAAATTGAGCATATTAGATGGTCGGTTCACGATCTATTGGGCAGATCCGTTTCCTAATAGTTCGCCAGAAATAAACCAGCATCTGACCAGAAATTTATAGAAAATCTAAATAGCTTACATAACCCTAAAAAATTATCGAAAATGTAAATCCCATTATAGTACTTCTGCGTTAAAACAGCATGCAAATTTTTATTCGATTATTTATTTGATTTTTTTATGTTTTATTTAATTATAAAACTCTAACCTTAAAAAAACTTTTAATGAAATAAGTTTTTAGTTTTTATTTCGAATCTATTCCAAATATATCTTAGCATTCTATTAACAATAAGCTATTAAATCCATGACATAATAATCATTATTAACTTATAAAAATTCGTTAAACGTTATTTTTTATTTATTTATTCATTAACCATAAGTTGGTCAGGTTTCTGACGAGAAAACGTCGACAGGTAGCGGGGTTTCTGGCCAGACTTTTAAGCAGAAATTGGCCAGTCCCTATAAAATAGAGTAAAATCTGGCGAACATATGGGGAACGTTTCTACCAGGGGTTGAAAACATAAATTTGAAGATTCACCAGTGAGGTATTTTTATTTTTCTTTATAAGCGAAAAATAAATGCAAACAGAAAAACTATACGAGTTAGCCCCGCTCTCCCCTACGGTTGGCGATTTAAAAAGTTATAATATCCTTAACTTTGTCAGAGTCATAACCTCCATTTCTGCGTTAAACTTAAAAATATCCACAGTGTACGAATTCGACCCCGCATTCAGTTTCGTCCCGGTCTCCCCTACCAGAAACGATCTCCCAAAGTCAGAAAGTCTGACTGAAATCTGTTTTCCGCAGGATGTGTAGGTAAGTACTGTTCTTGTAAGAAGTACCTAGTAGAATGCAGACGGATCTGGTAAGACATACTCTTATAAACTTGTCGAATATCTACTTATGCACAGGGCTGTATTAGCCATTGCTGCGCTCCTACGACAGCCGCGTCCTGGTGCCCCTAGCCGAGGCGATAAGTATGTACCAGCAAAAGAAAAAGGTCCTCAGGAACCGACATCCCGTAATTGACCAAAGCCAAGATTTTTCAGTGTATTTTTCAGTGCATTTAGGGGGATATGAAAGGCAAGAGAAGATATCTATATTATCAACTCAATTTTTAATTCTTTAAAATATTTTTTTAAAAATGTATAGATAAGACGATACATCCAGATTTTTCTTTATCAATGAAGAATAACCGAAATTATTCAATCAATTCCATTTATTTAATCGCTACGATGTTTACGTTCCAGATATCAAATACGGTTGTTTGTAACAGGGAACTTAAAGTTCGCAGTGATAAAATGAATAGTTTTATTTGAAAATTTTTTTAATTCTTGTTTATTGATAAAGAAAGGGCCTATGGCGTATCGTTTTTTCTATAATAATATTTAAACAATTATTTGGAAAATAAAAAACGTATAGTCGGTAACAAAGGAATTCCTCTTCTCATCTTAAGGTGATGTGAAACTCACTCTTCTGCCGACAATTACAGGGACCCATTATATTCATTTAACTTTCGAGTTTAAGAAAATATTTCTATGTAGCGTCATTCTTCTTTATTAAAATAACAACGCTCCAAAAAAATATTTATTCAAAATTGAAAATTGAATGACAATAATGGGTCCCTGTAATTGTCGGTAACTATTGCGGTTTCACATCACCCGGACTTTACGTTTTCTATTTTCTAAATAATTGTTTAAATATTATTATTGAAGAAACGGTACGACATAGGTCTTTTCTTTATCAATAGAAAACCATAAAAAAATTTTCAAATAATTCTATTAACTTTATCACTACGAACTTTAAGTTCCCTGTTATAAACAACCGTATTTGATATCTGGAACGTAAACCCCGTAGCGATTACATGCTTGGAAAGATTTCGGTTATTCTTCATTGATAAAGAAAAATCCAGATATGTCGTCTTTTCTATAAAATTAAAAAAAAAATATTTTTCAAAATTAAATATTGAGTCGCACTTCCCTTCATTATTACCACGTCGGCTTTCGAGCTCTTTAATTTTCTTCTATATTTTTGACTTCTCTCGATCTGTTGATACTTCTATTTGCCTTCTGCTATACGTCTATAGAGGATATCTATATATCCGATCTTGCAAACTTGCTTATCACAATAATCTAGCAGCAGAGCTGTCGTACCGTCGAAAGTTCTAAGTATAATTAGCAATTATAGGTGATAAATGTACATTTAGTTCAAAACCTAGCTAATAATATTTTTAAGAAAAAATGAATCATAACAAAATTTGAGTTACAAATGTTTTATGTATTCTTTAAGATTTTCATTTATTTCAGATTATAATCTAGTTACAAATGCGACAGCTCATCCAAGGAAAATTAATATTTCATCTCGTAATTTAACTCCAAAGTTGAAATTATAACACTGTAACCCGCCAGCACGCGCGTGGCGCATAGATACCACACCTTTTTCAAATGGCTTTTTCTCATTGAAAAATTTTTTTTTTCATATTGGACCTTTTATGTATTCTTCATAAATGTCATTTAACTTCAACTAAAACAAACAGAAATTTTTTTAAAAAATTGAAAAGAAAGAAATTTTTATTAACTAATTAAAAGAAAAAAATTACAAAGTCAAAAAGACGTTAAACAAATGTATATTATTGATAAACAAGTTACCTCAAACGTTTTTAATATTTCAAGTCTGTTAGAAATCCTTGCTAACACTTTTTATATACCTGAATTTGGAGAAGACACGCACGTACATGTCCGCGTATAGGACTGAAAAGCGCGCCTACTCATGGGTTAAGCTGTGAACTTCAATGTTTACTCTCAGCTCATTTAAGGGTAAACAGTTACACACGGATTTTGACAGTTCAATCTCAACTTGAGGGTACACTTTGAACTTGAGAGTTATTACGAGTTGAACGTTACGTTCCTTTCAGAACAACGTTCAATTTTACCGTTATATAGGCTCAAATCAACCGTTACGCTCAAAACGTTCAAATTGACAGTTCGAAATCACACTCAAAGAAAAGTCAAGTTGATCGTCATTTTGGGTGTTTTATTCACCATATATTTGATTGTTTACGGTCAAAATTTGACCGTATTTTCCTTAAGGGTTCCAGAGATAAAAAACTATCACTTTTTAAATATATTATTTTTTCAATCTATACAGTAATATCAAAAGATTTTTTAGAAAATGATTGCAATATTTTGATTAAAAATAGTCAAAAAAACTTCATCAAAAATCAAATTTTGCATATAAAATTTTACAATAAAAATTTTAAAGTGCTCAAATATCCTTCTAATGGTACAATAAAGTACCCTTTTAAACCGATTCAGTCACCTGGCCGGTCAAAGTCACCGATCTTTTCACGGTACGAAACATATCGCAATCTATTCGGAATTCGCCCCAAAGACTTATATTATTTTAACACGATAAAGTATAATTTACATCCTGGGAAGTGAGAATTTTTGGATATTAATAATTTATTTTAACAATTACCAGTCAACTTAAAAATATTAACGAAAGCTTAAGTTCGTTATAAGGATAAATAATAAATTAAATTGGTTATTCAGCTATACGCAAGGATCATCATCTTATATGTACCTATGTCCGAATTCTAAGATAATTCCTTTCCTCGCAACCGCGCCATTTGACGAATAGTAGGTTTAGGGTATAGGTATAGGTAGTATATACTCACTTATGTTTATGTGTACAAAATCGTTTTCTTATTTATATATAACACAGAACTAAAAGTAAGCTGTTTTGAATAAAATAAAGTAAATGAGAAAATTTAAAAATAACAAGTATAAAAATAAATTGTCAGAGAGGAAACAGCTTCTTTGGGCCAATACTTACTTATACTAGATACTAGAAGCATGCACGAGGATAGTGAGCGTGAAATTAATGAATAAATTCGCATAATGTGCTCGTCACCTCTGGCAGCAGCAGCAGCAGCAGCAACAGCAGCAGCAGCAGTTCGGCTGGGTATCGGCGCTGGCTCTGGCTCAGCCGAATCAAAATAATACACAAAAGGCGCGCAGCCAGTGCGGCGCGCGCGTGTCGCCATCATCGTCGCCATATATCCACGGAGGCTTCTGCGCGCGCGAGCGAGAGAGACGGCGAGTGCGTCTGTCTGTCTGTGGCTCGCGGAGGAATTCCGCAGGCCTCTTTCGACGACAACGACGACAACGACGAGGACGACGTCGAGGACGGGGTCGACGGGGAAGATTCAGGAGGACGACATTAAAGGAGGCGAGCGTAAAAAGAGAGAGAGAGTGAGAGGGAGAGGACGGGCCAAGGGCGTAAGAGAGAGAAAGAAGCTGCTGCACAGGGCTCGGGGCGAGGGCCAGCACCGGCGGCAGATAATACATATATATACATATACGCGCGCGCACGACAGGAGCAGAAAACGAGTGCGAGGAACGAGTGCAGTATTCAGTATTGTTATTATGGCCGCGAACGGGACATCGGTCACGAATGCGAAGGAACCGACAGCTACGACGACGAGCAGCAGCACGACGACGACAACGACGACAACGACGACGACAAGCATCAACGCGCTGGCCAGCGGCGAGAGCCAGTACTTTTACGAGGATGTCGTCTACCGGGTGGACAAGCGCGGTAACGTCGAGTTCGGCATCGTCATGGAGAACGACGACCAGGAGCTGTCGGACGAGAGCAGCGGCAACGAGGACAGCCCCAAGCGCAAGAAGGGCGAGATCCGGGTTGTCTGGCATCCGTCCGGCGTCGAGGAGCTCGTCAACTCCAAAAAGGCAAGGACTTTCTTCCTCTACTCTTACCTTTTACTCCCTTTTTTTTACAACATCCTACTTCTCTCTCTCTGCTCAATGTGTCCGATAATTTCCTTCCCGTAAAATGTTTTTTCATAGCTTAGACTTTTTCACATATATTTTTTCTGAAAATAAACTCGTCTTCTACATCAACACTCTAGTGTGAACAGGTTGTTTGTATTTCTTACTGATCCAACAACTTTCGGACAATGTTTATCATGAATATAGTTATTGTCAACTCTAATGTCATTTCATACCACATCCAAAAGGTCTCCATTGTAATTTTCTTCACCTACAGAAGTCAATATTTATATCATCACCAAGAGCTACTTGTTTCTTAGAACTGTTTTAAGGAAATATTTATGTAAGATACTAATTATTAATCTGTCCTAAAAGCCTGAATAATAGTCAAACATTTTATTATTAGAAAAAGTATTAATCTTATACGACATGCTTCTTTATTTTATATTTTATTCTGCAATAGAAGTACGTAATAAAATCAAATTATTCATAAGGATACAGGTATTGTTACAGGTTCATCTGGCTGACAGGACTTTGATGCCTGGTGATGTCGTGAGACGAATGATCAAAGGAAAAGACACACAAAGAGGATACTGCCGTGATATTGAGTTAACTGCTTGCGTCCAAGTTATCGGTACTAAACAAGTACTGACAAATATTAGGAGTGAAGATTTAGTACCTCTTGAGGTAATTAAGTTAATGTTTTTAAAATTAGTGTAGATTGATCATTATGACTTATATTTAATTGGTAAACAAGAATACTTTTTGGACAGGAATTTGCTGCTGATATAGCAGTGTGCATGGACTCCTGGGTAGGAGGAATTAGAATGGTTCACTTCAAACTGTGGTTGGCCACTCCTGATGGTTCTAGATGTGTTATCAATGAGATCGATGCACGAGGATTAGAACACTTTGAGGAAAAACGAGAAACGGTAGGTCACATTTACACAGCATACCTATTTTGAAAATCCAAATTCAATAAATTTTTTGTTAAATATGTCAATTATAAAATAATAAAAATCATTCTGTAACGTTTCAGGACAACGATTTTCCTCACTCGTCCGAATTCTATCCAGGCCAAAGTTTGTGGGGTCCTGTGCATTGTCTAGAAGAAGCACAGTGGATACAATGTACAAAAGAAATGAAGGCCAAGCGAAAGTCGAAACCCCAGAGAATAACAAAAGTGGTGGTTGAAAAGGTGGAGACTGATTGGGTGGGAGTGCACTGGCAGTGCAGAGCTTATTCTAAGGATGGAGCATGGTCGGACCAGGCACATCCGAAATTCGTAGTGGAGGGCGAGGACTTGAAGAAGCTAAAATTGCTGAATGTCTTTGAGCCATCGACACTTCAAGTTGGTGATAGGAATTTTTATGTGATCAAAGGTGACGAGAATGTAATAACGCGTGAACAGTGGCGTAAGCAGCAAAGAGAGATCTTTCAAGTTCCTAAGCATAGTCCAAGAAAAATGCGCAATATAAGTATGTCAAAGGCAGCTGTAGAGGAAAAAATAAGAAGAGACAAGGAACGAGACAAGTTGCAAGAAAATTCGAAAGAAAATTCGAAAGAGCAATATGTTCTTAGTGCTGAAAATAAAGTTAACAGTGAAAAAGATGTCACGAGTAACAATTTGCTAATGCTGCCACCTCAAAATCAAAATACCGAAAGCTCGGATGACTGGGATACAGAAGACACAGGTTCACAAAGTGATACTGCATCGGTAAAACTAAACTCTACTTGATGCAATTACATGAGATAATCGTATTACATGATCTTAAATTTAAATATTAACGTGAATGTTGTTTCACGTAGGTATCAAGCGGCTGTTCTAGTTTGTCATCAATGGGAAAGAAGAAGAAAGGTCCAGCATTGATGACAAAAGTTCTTAAGAAACGTAAATTATGTAAAGCTAGGAAAAAAGTTCCACCACCTCCACTGGTACCTGGAACCAAGATTGTCGTTGAAACTCTTTCTACTAATACAAAAGCCAATGTTGTTTGGCAGGATGGTTCGGTGGAATTTGGTAATTATTTGTTAATTTAAAAATACCATAATTTTGTTATAATATTGAATATTGTAGGTATACCGTCTACACAATTGTATCCAATTCACCATTTGGACGACAAGGAATTTTTCCCTGGTGATTTTGTTATTGATCAAAAGGAAGAATCGAGAATGTACGGTGTAGTCCAAAGTGTAGATCATCAAGGAAGGACTGCTAAAATAAAGTGGTTCAAGACCTACACATCTAGTCAAAGTCCCCAGTACGTAACAGAATTCGTATGAATAATGGCCGATTGCGCAATAGGTGGAAGTAAAGTAATTTGCTATGTTGTTTGTGCAGACCAACATTTTTGGAAGAGCGCGAGGTGAGCGTGTACGATCTGAAGGACCACCCGGACTTCCAGTACCGGCCGGGCACTCTAGTCATTCGCATAGCGAACTTCGAGGGCGAGGACGCGGGCTGTACGGCCGGCCAGGTCCTCGACAACTATCCCGAGGGCCGGGTGAAGGTCTGGTGGGTGGACGGCCACGTGAGCATGTGCTGGCCCCAGGACCTGTACAAGGTGGGCGAGTACGACAGCGACGAGGGCGAGCTCTGGGACGACGTGTCCTCGGACGCCTCCTGGGAGACGGAGCTCGAGGACTGCTTCATCGCGGACAACGACGGCAGCGCCGAGCAGACCGAGAGCATTAAGCCCAAGCTCGCGGCGCACATCGAGAAGGCGAGGATCGCCATGTCCAGGCTCGAGGAGATCTTCACCCAGAATCCGGCCCTCCAGACCACCGAGGTCATGAGGAGGCTACTCGAGGTCTACAAGGACTGTCGCTACATGGACAGGCTCATGGGCACCTCCTTCTTTCACGAGAGCCACTTTCAAGGCCTGCTCGAGAGAGTCAGAGAGAGGGGCCGGGCCAATGTGGCCCAGAGAATGGCTGATCAGGTTGGTTTCATCAACTAATGCTCATTTTTCTGTACCATCTGGAGCTAGTAAGGTTTTAAGCCGTTTTTAACTTTCTATAACGTTTTCAAGCTTGTATAATTGACAGAAATTTAAACTAACACCGAATTTCAGCCCAACTTTAATAAATTATAATAAAATTCATCGCATAAGTAAAAGCTGTCTCGGGAATTTTATTATTTTTTCATGAACTTTCGAATAAAATTAAAATAACAGTTTAATTACGACCCATGCAAGTTCCCTATTGTTGGTGACGGGTGGTTTTAGCATTACCTTAAAGCAGTAGATTGTACACAATCCGAGATATCTTCCACATCATTATTATCCATTCACTAAACAGAAAATGTAGGGTCTTCTATCACGCAATTGACGTATAGTACTTCATTGTATTTTTTTTCAAAATAGGTTTTACCTTAATTTTGCTTCCTCAAAGAGAAAGCTTTATTATATTAAAGAAAAAGTTTGCTAAAAACTTTTTAGAAACATGTTTTGAGACGTAAGGAATCAAAATACACTATTTAAAAATATATTTGTACGTTTTGATGTGTTGTATATATATTATATATAATATATGTTTGTGTGCATATGTGCATGTGTATGTGTGCATGTGTGCATGAGCGGGTAGAACGATTAATGAAATTTTAGGAATTAAGCGCCAATAAATTTGCAGCGTTTTTTTTCATTGTGTTTTTTCCTTTTCGTGTGTGGATTTTCGATATAGCCTTTAAACCTTTTTTAGACATAATATAAACTACATTTGTCATATATATGTGATAATTATTTTGTAAAAAATGGCGATATAAGTCAGATGTCGTAGTTTCTTGTTGAACGTTATTTTCTATATTTCTTCTGAAAAAAAAAATCGTATAATATAGCGTTACGTGACGTTCTCGTGCAACTCCCCCCTACCCCGAACGTCACAAAACATCATATTTTTGAGGATCCACACCCACCCCTTGATGCGTTGCATAGTTTTTGAACGCTCCCTAAGGACTTACAGGAATATTTATTAAAGTTCTTACTTACATTTTTATGTAAGTTGTTTTGCAAATTCTTATGTACATTCTTAAATAACTTATTACATTATGTTTCTACAAATTGATAAATGTTAAAGACAGCTTAAAACATATTTAGACCCTCTCTGAACTTAATAGGGTAGATCCAAATATGTTATTTACATGAATAACGAATATTTTATTTTACATTAAATCTTATGTAAGAAATTATGAAAATTTTGGATTGTATTTCGCTGATTCTATCTTACATAAGATTTGATAAAACATTTTTAGTATGGCAATATTTCTTTTTCTTTTTTTTTTTTTATACACAATACATTCATTGATAAAATCACTTACAGGTCAGCAGACTGTTTACTCATACGGAGAGCGGCTCGGAAGGTAACTCAGAGCACGTCGAATCCAAAAGTCAAGATGCCCAAATAAGCACCAGCGTCAGTAATTTCTTAGAAAAATCTGCTTCCGAAGAAATAAGCGTGGTATTCACGGAAGAAGAATCCGCATTAAATGACGAGGAGAACAAACAGAACTCCAAGACCGTGGAGCAAAACACGAGTCAACTGTTTATCAACATAAACCAAAATCCTGAAGACTCCGGCTTGTTCTCTGCCGAGCACTCGAAAAAAGAATCCGGCTCCAGCGAATCCAGCGGTGAATTTCTCCTCAGTGAAGACGCAAACAACATCGATCGATTTCCAGCTCCGGAACCACAAAAGACCTCACTTCTTCCAGAAAACATAGGCAACATTCACGTCGGATCTTCCCACGTATGCGTTAAGCTCTGTAACCTCATCAAAGCCCAATTAGGTAATAATGCCATTTATTTTATTGTATAAATTTTTTTCGAATTTTTTAAAGGCTATTATAGAAATGTTCCTATCACCGTAAACTATTGTCAATTGCGTCGTTTATATTCGAAATCAGTTAAAAGATTGTAATTTAAAATGAACACTATTGCGAAACTTGAATAAGTAATAAAAGAAAATCTTGTTTCATTATGAAATTAGTTCTCGCACACGCCGAAGTCTCCAAAAGATTTGGTCTCTCGAAAATGTCGCTGTCGGATGCCGCAAAGCAAACTGCCTCGCCGAACAAGAAGCTGAAAAAGGAGGACGAGAAAAAGGTCGAACTCGTATCGGAGCCGTCCGAGTTCTCGATAGAAATTCCACCGCCAGTTTACACCGAAGGCGAGGGCTTCTCGATAGAGGATACGGCCCCCGACAGTCACAAGTTCAAGCTCACCATGTTCCAGCCGACGGACAGAGCCAACTTCTTTCGCACCGTGTCGAAGGAATTGAAGCTGCTGAGGAGCTCGCTGCCGCCGGGCATCTGGGTCAAGGGATTCGAGGACAGAATGGATCTGTATTCCGTGATGCTGCGCGGACCCGAAAAAACGCCCTACGAAGATGGACTCTTCTTATTCGACTTCCAGCTGTCAGCTGACTATCCGGCTGCACCGCCTCTCTGCCATTATATCTCGTACTGCAGTGACAGGCTCAATCCGAATCTCTACGAAGATGGAAAGGTGTGCGTGAGTCTGCTGGGCACGTGGGCAGGTCGCGGTACGGAAGTCTGGACGAACTCCTCTACGCTGCTACAGGTCATCGTCTCCATTCAGGTAGATTTACAGGAATTACTACCTATACTTACAATAAAATACAAAAAATAGAATAGTTTTAATAATTACGTTTGTTCATTTAGGGGTTGATTCTTGTCGCCGAGCCTTACTTCAATGAAGCAGGATTCGAAAAGCAGAAAGGCTCGCAGCAGGGTCGCGAGAACTCGAGGATGTATAACGAGATGGTGGTACTGAAACTCGTGCAATCGCAGGCCAAGCTGATACAGTATCCACCCCCGGTTTTCAAGGAAACAATAATCCAGCATTTCAAGAAACATTCTGAAAAATTGCTAAAGAGGTTGGACTTGTGGATGGAGATCTCCGAGCAGCACAATAATCAGCATCCGTTGTCGCCCGTTACCCCGACGACTTTCAAAGAAATTGCTCCAGTTGGTGAGTCAGTTATTCATGACAATTAATTCACAATTACTTAGCTAGAAAGAAAATGCGTAGAGGATGAAATTGTTTAACCATTGTTCTGTTCAGATAACCAAATTCTCCCAGAGTTTCCTCTTATACCGGCGTCTAAAGGCTTCTGCATAACACTGAAGAACACTTTGTCAAACTTTGAGCGAACTCTGGTGCGCGAGGGAATAATCGAGCGAATCCCGGAGAATCCGTTGAGTCGCGATGCCTCCCAAGAATCGACGAGCCGACTAAGTCGAGTGTCGGTGGATGAAGGAGGCAGCGCGTCGACGCCCAAACCGACGGCGCAAGACTCGTCCACGAATCTCGGCGCCATTCACCAAAGCGAAACAAAGAGAGACAACCTGGAGCGCAACGCTAGCTAGCCACAAGGTAAACCCAAACGCTTAGCTTACAAGAATAATCACACGGCTATTCGGTAATATATAATTATCTTATCTTACTGAATAATAAACTGGAATGCTGCAAAAATTCATTAATTAAATAATTAACAAAACAATGGAACGCAAGGAACGTTCATAGTATCTATTTATTGAATACCGAAATGCAAAATAAATAAAACAAAATGCTATGTCACGCTGCACGAAGCAACGATGAGCCTAGTTGTCGTTTATCCGTTGTATTATTGAAGCGCCGCGTCGTCTTTCGTCTCTTTCAGCGAATAGACAAACTTGTACACTTGTCACTACCTATATAGTATACTTATTACGGAGGCTGGCAGAAACAGTAGGGTGGTTTTTCTTTCTTCGTCGTATGTATGACAACAATTTCTGATCGATTATAAATATATGAATATCTGCCTCAAAATTGTATTTTTCGAAACTTTAACATATATATTCGTTTGTAATCGTATATGTACACTATTTCAAGGAAAGATATACAACAAAATTATTTGGATATTAATTTTTTCAAATTTTGAGTTTTATATGAATTCTTGGTCAACCTTCAAAAGGTTACTAATTTTTTATTATTATTGTTATTATTATTATTATTATAATTATTAGTAGTAGTAGTAGTATCAATAGTAGTAGTATAGTAGTAGTAGTAGTAGTAGTAGTAGTAGTAGTAGTAGTAGTAGTAGGAGTAGTAGTAGTAGTAGTAGTAGTAGTAGTAGTAGTAGTAGTAGTAGTAGTAGTAGGAGTAGTAGTAGTAGTAGTAGTAGTAGTAGTAGTAGTAGTAGTAGTAGTAGTAGTAGTAGTAGTAGTAGTAGTAGTAATAGTAGTAGTAGTATTAGTAGTAGCAGTAGTAATAGTAGTAGTAATAGTAGTAGTAGTAGTAGTGGTAGTAGTAGTAGTAGTAGTAGTAGTAGTAGTAGTAGCAGTAGCAGTAGTAGTAGTATTATATCTTTAAAAATGTGAGTAATTATACGTTCTGAATTTTTTATATTAAAAAAATGTAAGTATGTATTGGAATACATTTCAAAGTCTTTTATTTTTATAAATATGCTTAACAATAAAAATATATCTTTTACATATTTTATAAATCATTTTCTAAATAAGTTTTATTGTATATCTTCCTTTAAATGCGCCGTAAATGTAATAAAAATGGAATCGAATCTTTGTCAAATTTACTAGAAAATCTCTTAGGCTAAGAATCCTTTAAAAGCGGTTTTCTACTACAAAAGAAATTAGCGTGAACATTTCTTTCTTAAATGTGCATCAATCTTAAGATTTTAATCGTACTATAGAGAGATTTTAAGGCAAACTTAATATCAACGTAACTTTTAAGAAATTTTGAGGCAGATTTGTAACAACAAAAGAGGACAACAAACGTTTGTAATTAGGTTTTAAAAGACCGCACACCTAATATAAGCGAAAATGAAAAGAAGTTCAAATGTTATAAGATAGGAGAAAAAAGAACAGCCTGAAAATTTGTTTGCTGCTGCGTCGTAAAATTAAAAATTGTAGAAAAAGGAGCGATGAGTAATTATAATTCATAAAAAAGAGGTAGAAATCGTGAAACGAGTCATACACCTTATATATACGGAATCTTGTAATTGTACGGGTGGGCGACTGCAAACGCTAACCACTAGAGAAATTTCATAGGCCGGTTCGGCGAGAACTATCCCGCTCAGAAATAAGAAACACCAAGCAATTTATTACACGTGCATTTATATTGTGCTCGATGTAAAAGTAATTTTGTTACAGCAGCACCATCAACCATGGAATATGTCGTGTAAAGAAGCGACTAGCTGCAAATTTTGTTTAAAGTCTGGCTAGAAAGTTCCATTAAAAACTATCAGCATTCGAGATAATTTCAATAAACTAGAACTAAAATAGAGATAAATCAATGTAATCTTTTCGGTAAGAATACATACTTTATTAAAGTTATAATTCTACCTATAATTTCTTGTAAGTTATATTTTTTTTCGATGAATAGGGAATGCTTTTCTTTTAAAATGTGAATAATAATTAACACACAAATGTTTTTAATAAAACTTTGTATCCAGATATGCTTGATGATGAAAACAGAAAACTGGTAGCAATACATTGAGCCAAAAAGAATTAAGCAAACACTCTATGATAGTCTTTAAGTGCATAGCGGTAAGCGTGGTTAAAACCACTGCATTTTTTGACGTGCGGAGAGAAAGAGAAAGAAAAGTATACTTGCAGATCTGTTCACGACTCGCAAATGCCATCCATTAATTAAAATAGAACGATATTGCGGATTCGAAACAAGGAAGTAATTGAACTAAAGTGACTTTAGATACAATAGGACATAGATTTTAGCGGAAAAATTCGTATTATAGATGAATCTATCGACGAGAGTCTAATGTTATTGATTATTCGTAGGCTAGATTGTAACAGCGATTATTAAGACTTTGAATGCTCCGTTGTCCATGACGAAATTACTGTATACCTTAAATACGCGTCTTCTATCCTAAGATCTTCTCCTTTTTATTCATTATATTGTAGTTTTTTGCATTAATGTCGTATTTAATTTGTAGTCCTTAAAATAAAAATAACAGTAATTTCGGGGCATTTGCTCATCCGGTACTTAAAAAAACGAAAGAGTGACATCACTAGAACAAATTTGAAGTGGACACACAACACATTATATTTATTTTAATAAGCGTCATTTCAGTATTAATTTATCAATTTTTGTATTTATTGTTTCTTATTAGGCATTAATATACATCCTTCCAATGAGGAGCTGGGGAAAGATAGGTGAATTTTTGTAAAATAATGAACAAAGATAATTGAGCAGTGTTATGGAAACAAAGAGTGTTACTGATTGAACCGAATGAAAGTCATTGTTATGAATAAAAGTTTGCAGCTTTAATGAAAAGTTAATTATTTCAAGGATGTTAAAAGAACTAGTAATGGTAACAAAATCCTAATTAACTTTTGTCATTGATATTAAATTCTGAGGAAAATATTTTACATGCATGTCGCTTGCATATTTACTTTAAATTGTTTATTTTATATAAAAGTATTATTAGTTCATTAAATTGAATAAAATTTTCTATATAAAAATATGCTGTGAACCAAAAATATGTTTTGAAATAATATTGAATCAATCATAACACATTTTTTTCCACGTAAGACCTGAGCTTTATTATTTTTTTAAAATATATATTTTAATAATTAAATTATTTAATAAATTTATGTAATTTATAAATTTATCATTTTTTAATGATATAATGGAATTAATAAGTTTTCAGAATATTTAAATTCTGATGCAATTGATAGAGATACAGAAAGTATTTTGAATAGACCGTAATTTCAAGATGGGTTTAATTAATGATATTTAACTAAAATGTAGTCGAAATATTTTTAAAATAAATAAGTAGTAACTTATTTACGAATAAAGTTAAAATTACATTTGTTCAATCTCATGTGAATTATAATTTATTTAAATTATCTATATAAAATTGTATGAAAAATTAACATTCTAGTTAAATGAAAGCTTTAAGAAATCTAACTTTGGTTAGAAAGCTAAGTCAAATACGATGTGTATAGAAATTGTCCATAAACATTTTATGCACAAAAACCTCTACAAAACTTGAGATTATCAAAAACTTTTGCGTTCTTTGTTCCACTAAATGTCTAACCCAAAATTAAGAGATTGATTAATTTGGAAAATAATTCCAACAGAACGAAAAATGGATCATCTGTGCATTTGGTGTCCGTTCCTAATTAAGTTATTTAAAAACACGTGAAAGATAAGACACCACTGAAAGACTTCGAAAGTTTACGAATTCCATCTGCAGATAAACAAAAGAAAGGTTTGTTCGAAACGGGCGAGTAACTTGTTGTTTAAGGAACAAATATTAAAAATAAAAGAAATAAGTATGTAAACTGTTTTTCTATGGTCCTGCCGATCGCGCGTCAAAATGGTGCTGTACGTTATTATAAAAGTAATAAAAAAATAAAATAATAAATACAGAGGAATAACAGGAGTTCGTAGCAAAGCTGAGAGAGAGAGAGAGAGAGAGAGAGAGAGAAAAGAGTTTACCGCATCGCATAGCTGGAAAATGCTAACGAAAGTGTACAATAAACCAAAACAAATTATTGTGAGAGTGGGGGTGAGAAAGCAAGCGCGCATAAAAGAGAGAATGAGTACTAACAAATACAAAACAAACAAAAAATAGAAAAAAAAAAAGAGAAAGTATAGCGATGAAATTAAAAAAAAAACGCAACGTGTTTGAGAAAGATGTTTTCGTTTCTTGGCCAAAGCGACGGAAACGTGATGTTTTAGATGCCTTGTATATGTGCCAGCTATTTATATTTGTATTATTACTATAATTCCTATTCATAAGTCGTCATGTGGAATATTATTTTCGCTGTGAGTTTTTCGGTGATCCGTACGACACTAAAATGTGAAGAAAAAAATCTGTGCTCATAAATAAAAAAAAATGTATACAAGGATGGAAAAGTACGATGTGTGTTGAGAGGCAATGCTTATATAATAATTAATAAATCGTCGCGCAGTTCGACGATAATCACGTTATTAAATACTACACGACTGTATTTGTTTTGTTCTATTTAATGTTTATTTCTTCTTTTTTTTATCAATAAACATTTTAATCTATGAAAAATGTATAACAGTGGTTTCTTTGCACAGGTATCCTTCTTCCCCTGATACCCCAGTCCTCTGAACTACTCGTCGATGAAACATTCCTGTAATATACTAAAGACAAATCTCGTATTTATAGTATTTATTTACTATTCAAATAAACATAACAATGTCTCGTCATATTTATGCACATGAGCCCATAATATTGAAAATGTATATTGTCTGTACTGTTTGAAATACAACAATAAAAAGAATAAAACATCACGACTTATAAAAATTAATAATTGAATAAAATTGTGAACGTATAAAACAGCAATGTTGTGATTTCTTTATTTTTCATGCTAATTAAAATTACATAAGTGTAACGCACTAATCTTGCTGAAACTTTGCATGGGATAGGGTTGAAAACTCTTTTTATTGTATTATTATAATGTTAAATAGTAAACGTATTTGTTTAAAAGGTAAATTTCTTTTCAGACAAAAAACTAAATTTATTTTATTGCAATTTCTTTATACATGCATTTCCGATCATATCAAATACGTAGATAGGATACTAAATCGAATATCGAAATCTGGAAAATTATAAATGTTGCATATTACATTTCAATATGTAAGATATTATAATTTGCTATAGCACCAAGAATGCAATTCAAAACGTGTTCTTCGCATAAAACTTGATTTATCGAAATTATTCATTGATAAATATAAAATTTAATTTGATGTCAAATTATGAAATAATAGAATACCTTTTTTATACATTTTGTTATATATAGATAATATAATATATAGTACTGATAATAATATATTTTCGACTAAAAAGACTTTTAAATAGAATCGAATTATTTTACTCTTTTAGAAATGTCTAAAGATGGCTTAAATTTTAATTAGAAAATGCTTATGATATTTCGAACGGCATATAACTTCGTTCTTTTAAGATTAATTAAGTGTAAATATTTTACAAAAATTGAGTTAGCTGATCAAGTAGATCGTCACATTTTTTTACGAATTTCAGGGAAAGAGTATGTGGTGTTTTAAAAATATTTTACTATTCTGTGGATAAAAATTAAAGGAAAACCAATGGTAATTAGAATGAAAGAATAAATACATTTTTCTTTTTATTACTATGTATTAAAAAACTAAAGTTTTGGTCATTTGACAAGCGTTAATCTCTTGTCAAAGCAAAAGTACCGTAAAATGAAAAACAATAATAATAACATACGATATTTCAAAAATACACAATTTATAATTATATCTAGAACGTACATATTGAACGGGGGAAGGGAGGGAGCCTTAATTATAGAGTTAAAAATTTGAATTTTTTATTGTCTCGATCATTAGTGATACGATTCAAGAATATAATCTTAGAGTTTCATCAAAGAGTAATTGGATATATTCTGCGAAAACTTTAAACGCATTTTCTCGAAATGTGTCTTTTATATTTTACATATTTTGCGTACAGGATTAAAAAATAAGTATTTGACCTTTTGCTTTCTTTTAAAATTTATTAGATATTGATCAACCGTCCTCGGCGGACCTAAAAAGTTAATAACTACAATTTGTTTTTTACATAATTCAATGGACACTACCCCGAACATAATTTCAATTTTTATACTTTTCATTCGTTTTTAAAGGTCTATTAAGGATAAAATCACATGAAAAATAAAAATCTTTTTGGATTCTTTGTTTTTGTCAAGAATTAAGGAAGCTCAAATGTATACGCAGTGGCGCAATTAGCATTGCGGTACGCGAAAATAAGACATTCATTATTAATTGGAAATATTTTTTTATTGAAAAAATTTGTATGTAATTTTCAAATGATATATTAATATATCCCATAACATTCAAAAATAAAAAAATTATTTTTTGACTTAGGAAATATCATTAAAAATCACCTCGTTTTTGGCCTTATAGTAAATTTTGATAAATTTGTGTCACCTATAGTGACGTTGAAAAAACTAGCAATTTCTAAACTAAAAAATATCTAATATCGAACATCTGTACCACACAGAACTGTGGACTCAAATTTTTAAAAACACAATTATAAAGAAAAAGAAAATTTTATTGAAGTTTTATTGTAAAAATAACCTAATAAAACACATTTTTAACTCTATTGATGAGCAACACTTTCTTAATAAATTTTTTTTGAAAAACCGAAGTTCATGGTTGTAATTCGAATAACTTGAATAAGATATCCTCAAAGTATCATTGGAAAACCATAAATGGAGAAAACAGCACTTTTTTAAAAATAAGAAATAATTTTCTGATGATTTTAAAACAATTTTTCTATTGCGGAATATCAATCAAATTTTTTTAAATAATTTCAATGCTTTCTGAAGCTTCCATGCATAGTAAAGAGTAGATTTGGGTACAGATTTGGATTCGGTTAATGGAGGAACACGCTGGATTGTGTGGAATAAAGGACGAAAGAAAAATGCGTATAAATAACTATTAAGACCATTAAAATGATTTCTATGGCTAATATTACCAATACAAAATCATTTTCTGTTCTAAAAATGTACAAAGTATCAGAAAATGAAATAAAAAAAATCGAGTTTTTCGTTTAATTTTACTATAGGACCACCTTATGGAAATTAGAAACCGCAGAAAAAAACAAAATTTGTTAAGCATTGACAAATATTTCTTTTGTACATAAAAATACGTAAAGCTACATTTTTGAACTAGTTAAAGTCCTCCTAAACCGCCCTTTAAATATTAGTGCAGCCAGAAAACCTTCAAAAAAAGGACATTAGTTTCATTATCGTTGTCGCGACAGGCATCAATGAATTTTCAAATCCAAAGCAGCTTAAAAATATGAAATTTAAAAATTAATAAAAATAATTAAATTTAAAATTTAATAAAAATAATTAAATTTAAAATTTAATAAAAATAATTAAAATTAAAAATTAATAAAAAAAATTAAATTAAAAAATTAATAAATAAAATTAACAATGATAGCATTGAGTCGGCACTGTGTCGGCACGCTGACGGCCCGCGGGCCGCCCGCGGTCCGGCATTGTGACGGATTCCTGCCCCGCTTCTGAGACGGCACGGTGCAGGACCGCGGTCCTGGCACGCGGGCCGTCATAGTGCCGTCATTTTGCCGACGCAATTTGCATGCGCGATTGGTACTGCGGCCCGCGTGCCGGCAACGTGTCAGCACTGTGCGGTGCAATTTGCCGACAATATGCCAGCACGGCGATATATATATATATATATATATATATATATATATATATATATATATTATTTATATTAAATGTATAATTTTATCATAATAAAAATACTGTATTTTATATTTGTAATTTTTTATTTATATACTTTAAATATTTAATTTTTGTACAATAAATTAATAAGTTAATACATAATATATATATGGTTTTGCAGAATAACAACATAAGTCCACTTTTCTGTTTTGAAGATACTAATACTTAAAATTTTTATTTTCCATTTGAACTAATGTAAAAAAAATCATAAATAGTAGATAAGGCTACTTATTTTTACACTTTCTTGATTTTGTGCACTTTTATCTGAAAATATACTATATAAAGATATTAAAATCGCTTAAAACTCAATTTTAAAAAAAATGGACTTGAGTTGTTTTTCCGGGAATCCGCAGCAGATATATACATACAATAATAACATATATATACCATTTATTTACGTAAATATTTAAATTTAATTATAATTTTATACTTTAATTATGATTATTCACATACTCCTACTGAATAATCTCAAGTAAGATTCTCACCTGAGATCTCATACCAAAATCTCATGTTATTATATGTACACTTAATGAAATATTGAAATTCGTTCAGAATGAACTTTTACTACAGTTTTTTTTATTAGTCTTGAAGTTTCTTTCGTCTTTACAATACATCAGGAAAGTATAATACATTTTTGGTCAATTTTTATTTGAAAATTTTTATATATCAAATTTTGAAATTTTAAATCTCACCTGAGATCTTACCAGAGATCTCGTGTGAAATTTTGAGTAAACATTCATGAGGTTTTCGCATGATATTTCGCATGATTATATATATATATATATATATTTCACCTGAGATCTTACCAGAGATCTCGTGTGAAATTTTGAGTAAACATTCATGAGGTTTTCGCATGATATTTCGCATGATTATATATATATATATATATATATATATATATAATCATGCGAAATATCATGCGAAAACCTCATGAATGTTTACTCATAATTTCACACGAGATCTCTGGTAAGATCTCAGGTGAGATTTAAAATTTCAAAATTTGATATATAAAAATTTTCAAATAAAAATTGACCAAAAATGTATTATACTTTCCTGATGTATTGTAAAGACGAAAGAAACTTCAAGACTAATAAAAAAAACTGTAGTAAAAGTTCATTCTGAACGAATTTCAATATTTCATTAAGTGTACATATAATAACATGAGATTTTGGTATGAGATCTCAGGTGAGAATCTTACTTGAGATTATTCAGTAGGAGTATGTGAATAATCATAATTAAAGTATAAAATTATAATTAAATTTAAATATTTACGTAAATAAATGGTATATATATGTTATTATTGTATGTATATATCTGCTGCGGATTCCCGGAAAAACAACTCAAGTCCATTTTTTTTAAAATTGAGTTTTAAGCGATTTTAATATCTTTATATAGTATATTTTCAGATAAAAGTGCACAAAATCAAGAAAGTGTAAAAATAAGTAGCCTTATCTACTATTTATGATTTTTTTTACATTAGTTCAAATGGAAAATAAAAATTTTAAGTATTATTATCTTCAAAACAGAAAAGTGGACTTATGTTGTTATTCTGCAAAACCATATATATATTATGTATTAACTTATTAATTTATTGTACAAAAATTAAATATTTAAAGTATATAAATAAAAAATTACAAATATAAAATACAGTATTTTTATTATGATAAAATTATACATTTAATATAAATAATATATATATATATATATATATATATATATATATATATATATATATATATATATATATATATATATATCGCCGTGCTGGCATATTGTCGGCAAATTGCACCGCACAGTGCTGACACGTTGCCGGCACGCGGGCCGCAGTACCAATCGCGCATGCAAATTGCGTCGGCAAAATGACGGCACTATGACGGCCCGCGTGCCAGGACCGCGGTCCTGCACCGTGCCGTCTCAGAAGCGGGGCAGGAATCCGTCACAATGCCGGACCGCGGGCGGCCCGCGGGCCGTCAGCGTGCCGACACAGTGCCGACTCAATGCTATCTGGGATATGTGATTTTCCGTTCTCTCTGTCATTGTACTATAGTTAATTAAGCGGGAAACGCAACAAAGTATATTACTTTTTGCTTTGATGATTTCCCTCGTTAACAGCAAAAAACTTCGTTCGCTGAATAATCGTTGAATATCAACAATTGTTTACCGCAAACTTGGATAATCACTTGTGTTATTGCTTAATCAACTCAATTAGGTAAGTTAGTGCTATAATTTTGTTATTTATTAATCAAGTAATTGTCGTGCGGTAAAAGTGAGGTTAGAAAAATCGTTCGCGGAGACGATTTCTTTGTCATTGTCTTATTAATGCAACTTTTGTGCAAATATTTTACAGTCATTATGGCTACATGTACCATTCTTTCAATAATTATTAGTTCAGCAACAAAATTTTGGTACATTCATTTGCTTTTTTTTATCAGACCCGGATAGTCGAAGAATCTTGCCGCATTTCCTGAGGAAGCTGTTGATCGTCGACCCTCGCTTGCGTCCATCTCCAGCTAGAGAGGGGCTGCTCAACAGGTCCTGGAAGCCTCGTCTTCTTCGACTGCACCTGGACATTGAGTTTGTCAGGCAGCTTACACATACATATATTTTCTGTTTCATACACTCCATCCTGCAACTTGATTACTTTTCTTTCATTATTTCTCATTACAGCAATAGTTCATATAGACTTTACTCATTCTTTCTTATACTTTCTATTTTCGAGCCTAATATTGTCAACCACACCATCGTCTGGACCATCTACCACACCACAGCACCTGCGGTTCCTAGAATATTATATAAAGGTAAGCAGGATAAATTCTAATTTCTGTTTAATTATTAATTTAATATTTAATTGTATAATTCTTTATTTGTTTTAAACCTGTCCCTGCAACATTTCCTAATTCACTCAATGATTTCCTATAAACATTTCCTATTTATTCTTCTTAACCGTCTTCCAAATACTTTTTCTAATATAAAATTGTGTTTATAGTTAGCTGAAAAAAAACCACAGACAACAACAGCCACTCAGCGGAAGATAAGAATTGCAGCTTGCTTCTGAGGTACTTCGACAGGTTCAACTCACCGTACTCACCAATATAGTTGGAATAGCAAAAAGTAAGCTAGGATGTTTATTTATTTACTAAAATCAAGTAACTTCTCTTTATCAAAGTCCCAGCTAGTAAGAGATTTTTAGTGATAAAACATTTCCAAAGTCTAAGTCTGATATGTCGAACCCGGGTGTAGCTTGTCAGATAAACATCTGCTCTGAATGCATTTAAATAAAATGTGTCACAGTAATTACTTTTCAAAGTACTCTTAAAGTATCAGTAGAAAATTATAAATATTTATTTTAATAATAATAGATGGTTTTTGGACAATAATGATCTCTGGAGAGACATATTGCCAATACAAAGTGATTGATTTTTTAAATAGAGATGGCAAATTTTATACACAGTTTTCAAATGTAATTACACAACTTATTACCGTGCCACATTTTATTTCAATGCATTCTATGTATATTCTTACCTGAATAGCCTCCCTCAGATTTTGCCTTTGCGACAAGGAATTGTAACATATATTGTTATACAAGGTATATTAACAGCTGAGACTTTGTTTCATAGTTTTTATTACATTGTTAATTGCAAAAGTTGATATAAGACTGCCTATGATACAGCATGTTACAATTTATTGTCAAAAAGAAAAAAGCCGGGTGTGGCTTTCCAGGTAAGCATATATGTAGATTGGATTAAAATAAAATGTACCATGGTAATTAGTTGCAAAACTGCTTTCAAAACATGTATGCAAATTTACACATCTCTATTTTAGTAATCCTTGATTTTTTATTGACAATAATGATCTCTGGAGAGACATATTGCCAATACAAAGTCATTGATTTTTTAAATAGAGATGTCAAATTTTGTACACAGTTTTTAAATGTCATTACACAACTTATTACCGTGCCACATTTTATTTCTATGCATTCTATGTATATTCTTACCTGAATAGCCACACCCGGCTTTTGCCTTTTCGACAAGGAATTGTAAGGTATAGTGTTATACAAGATATCTTAACATCTGAGACTTTCTTTATAACATTTTATTACATTGTACAGTTCAAAAGTTGATATAAGACTTCATATGATATATCATGTTTCAATTTATTGTCAAAAAGAAAAAAGCCGGGTGTGGCTTTTCAGGTAAGCATATATGTAGATTGCATTAAAATAAAATGTATCATGGTAATTAGTTGTAAAATTGCTTTTAAAACATGTATGCAAATTTACACATCTCTATTTTAGTAATCATTGACTTTTTATTGACAATAATGATCTCTGGGCAGACATGATGTCAGTAAAAAGTCATTAATTTTTGAAATAGAGATATCAAATTTTGTACACCGTTTTCAAATGTAATTACACAACTTATTACCGTGCCACATTTTATTTCAATGCATCTTGAATACATGTTTACCAGAAAGGCAGCACCCGGGTTTCTTGATTTTGATAAACCATTGTGTTTCAATTCTGAACATATATTAGATAAATCATGTACAACAAGATAAATCATATATATTCGATTAACTCTGTTATTTTTTAGTCTTTGCCTAGAGATCCATACTCGTATTTAGATAAAAGTGACTCTACGCTAATGACTATAACTGAGATACAAAAAGTGAACTTATCTCTAAACCTATTCAATGTAGAGCAAAATTGAAAGAGGTCTTTTTTGTTTAGAATAACAATATCAACCTATAAGTACTCTTAGAATTATTGAAAATGTCATTTTTTGAAAAACTTCATTCATCGGCAATTGGCAGCCATTTTGAACTTTTTTAATTTGAGGTCTAGAATCATTTTAAATTTTCGAATAGATTATTTCAATGATTTAGAATAAAAAGTCCCTCAAGTATTTTTCTTCTAAAGTCAATAGATCTTGAGATAGAGAAAGATGATGGTATAAACATGTGATTGGTATAAAGAGTAATTTTTTTCAAAATCCAGTGACTTGGGAACAAAAATGCTTCAGGGACTTTTTGTTCTAAATGATTTTAATAATCTATTTACAAATATTATTTTGAAGGTAGCAATAGGTAATATTTGTTATTTCAAGCAAGAAAGGGCTCTTTCAATTTTCTGGTAGAATCAGATGAATGATACTCACTGACATTCTAAATTTTCTTGCAGATATTAATTTATTATTCTTTTTACATAACGATTTTTTTTTCTTCTAATCACATATAACGTAATGCTATCCTTTTCTGCCATGTACATATTTTAATGCATGTTTACGTATGTTTATGCAGCGGTTCCAGAATCTTATCTGCCAACTACATTCTTCACGTCTTCTCTACACGACTACGTTCTGCTGGAAAATCAAGTTTTCACGGTACCTTCACTGGGACGTACGAATTTATTATTAGTTTCTATTAGTAATAGTAGTAATTGTAATAAGTATTAGTATTGTATCGGACGTTATTTGAATATCGCGATGTATAGGGTTCGAACATTCCGTTCGAGGAAAGCTTTAAGGGATTGCGTGCCTCAACATAGGGCTCGCGTTGAAAGAATTCTGAAAAGAGCTTCCGAAGAACGTTCTCTTCCAAGTTTTTCGAATAATTCTTTGAATGTTGAAGCAATCGCACGTCTTCCTATCGATTGCCCATCTCCTGACATTTCTTATGTCTCCGATTCGAGCGAATCTGGTGCGAATGAGGAACAAATGTTAGCTGCTGCTTCTTCATCCGTTACAGTTAATGCAAGTGCTTGCGAGAACGCTGCGAGTGAGTGCGATTCAGTTGAATCAGATCGTTTCGAGAGCGTTGAGGATTTCGAAGAAAAGTTGGGTATCCTTTTTGCCGAGGAGAATCTGACGCACACTCAGATAAAAGCTGTTTTGCGATTGTTAAAAAGTCACGGGTGTTTCTCCAGCATGCATATAGATCCGAGAACTGTTTTGAACACTCCGAACGTGAGTGTGTCTCCGGACCAAGTTGCTGGAGGAGAGTATCTTCATCTAGGTGTAAAGCAGGCTTTACTGAAAATCGTTTCTTCGACTCCACCGCATATGCGAAGTAATCATATCGAAGTAGATTTTAACACAGACGGAGCTTCCCTCGATAAAGTAGGTAAAATTGTCTTATGGCCAATTCAAATTAGAATAGCGAATTTTCCAAATAGCTTTCCAGAAATAGTTGGAATATTCAAAGGTACAGCAAAGCCATCGAGCGCGTTAGATTTTTTTCGGCCGTTTATTCTAGATTTACTGGAGGTTCTTCGAAACGGTTTCGACTTCATGGACGAGAGTTATCATGTTGCCTTGAGATGCTTTATCGGTGATGCTCCAGCTCGTTCATTTTCGTTGGGCCATCGTAGTCACGGTTCCAAGGCTCCTTGCTCTAGGTGTTGGGTTCGAGGCAAAAACATACGCCCAGGCGTTATGGCTTATTTTGGGAGTAATCATACGCCTCGTACGAAAGAGGAATATATGTCGAAATTGGACGTGGATCATCATAGTGTAGGAATAGATTGTCCTCTAGCTGACTTGAATCCTTTTGTCGACTTGGTCAAGTCTACGGTGTTTGATTACATGCACCTTGTATGTCTGGGTGTAATGGACAAAATTTTTGCCGGTGTGATAGACGGCAGGTTCGTCGAGTCAGTCAAAATCTCCGACCCAGCTGCTATACGAGTCCTCAATGATCGTCTGGAGCAAGTGAAAAAATACTGCCCGCAAGATTTTGCTCGTAAGCCGACGAATATTGAGAAGCATGGGAAATTTAAGGCCACCGAACAACGGCAGTTGCTTCTTTATACTGCTCCTGTTATTTTGAATGGTTTGGTTAACCCCGCTGTTTACCAGCACTTGCTTCTACTTCACGCGTCTATGAGAATTTTGACTAATCCTGACGTTCATTTAGAGTCTGTCGCTTTCGCTGAAAAATGCATAAAGATCTTCGTCGAAACAGCTCCCGATGTATACGGCGTTGAATTTCTATCGTTCAATTGTCACGCTCTTTTGCACCTTGCTGATGATGTCAGGGCTTTCGGACCTTTAGATTCATTTTCAGCTTTTCCTTACGAAAGCAATATGAGCTATTGCCGAAAATTATGTAGAAAGCCGAACCAGCATTTGCAACAGATTGCAAACAGAAGGGCCGAAAACTGCAAGACAGCATCTTCCAAATACATTGATCCAAATGCTTTGAAATTCGTTGGTCAGCATGCGAGAGGTCCTACACCGCCAATCGACGGCTTTACGAATTACATTCAATACAGAAAAGTTGTCACCGGGGCAATTCACTTGTCGATTCTTCACCCGGATAGTACCATTTGTCTTAGAGACGCATCCATCTGTGTTATTCAAAATATTATTAAACACGATGGATGCTGCTATCTTGTCGTCAAAAGTTTTGCCAAAGTCGAAAATTTTTGTAATCGACCCTGCGATTCTTCCTTACTGGGTGTTTTTCTTTGCTCTATGATGAGTACACTCGATCAAGTCTCGGACAAATGTTTTAGAATGCCATATTGGCCTGTAGACGCTCGAAGGATGGATCGGTATTCTGACTTTTTTGTAGTCGTTAAAATTATGTCCACTCATTGTTCAGTCGATTAATTCGTTCTTGTAATAATCGTTGTTGCTGTTCCGATTATTCTTATTATTATTATTATTACTATACTACTATTATCATTATTGTGATAATTTTTATTATTTCCAAAAGCAAAATGAAGAAAAATCCCGGAGCGTCGTCTGTAGACTCGGCATTAAATAAAATGTGCGGTATGATGCCTTCCGATACGCACAGTTTCTCGGCACCCGCACTCGCTCAGCCATCCACGTCATCCGCGCATGACAAAAAGAAGAAGAAGAAGAGTAAGGAGGTGGACAAAGAGCGGCCGAAAGGACCATCAAAGAAGCAACCTTCAAAGTCACAGCCATCGGACAGACCCCACTCAAACTCGCCACAGTTATACCCACGACGTTCAGCCTCACAACAATTACACAAACAAGACTCAAACTCACAGCAAAACTCACAATTACACGCATCACAGTCATCCTCACAAGATCCATACGAGAAACACTCGAACTCACAGCTAAACTCACAATTACACGCATCGCAATCACCCTTACAAGAACCGTACAAGCAACACTCAAACTCACACGTAAACTCACAAGTACACGCATCACAATTATCCTCACCAGAACAGAACAAGCAACACTCAAACTCACAACAAAACTCACAATTACACGCATCGCAATCACCCTTACAAGAACCGTACAAGCAACACTCAAACTCACACGTAAACTCACAAGTACACGCATCACAATTATCCTCACAAGAACAGAACAAGCAACACTCAAACTCACAACGAAACTCACAATTACACGCATCGCAATCACCCTTACAAGAACCGTACAAGCAACACTCAAACTCACACGTAAACTCACAAGTACACGCATCACAATTATCCTCACAAGAACAGAACAAGCAACACTCAAACTCACAACGAAACTCACAATTACACGCATCACAACCATCCTTACCACAATCAGGCAAAGAACGATCAAACTCACACATAAACTCACAATTACACGCATCACAATCATCCTTTCAGCAACCGCAGCATTCAACGCAAAAAAAGCCAAGAAAAGAAACAAACGTGCAGCAATCGACACAGTTTCAACGTAAGAACATTTTCAATGTTATAATAATAATATTCTTTAATTGTTAATATTAATTTTAATTATACTTTAACTTTTATAAATTTAATAGCATGCACTTCAACTGAACCACGTAGAAACGTAACACCGTCAGCGCCGATAACAGTCGATCTGTCGACAATTTTGGATAGATTAGAGTGAGTAATAATTCAATTATTTATTTTCTTTTTTTTTACAATGAAACAATATTGAATACCTCAAACTCGAATTTTACAGTTCACTTAACCGAAGAATGGTTAAAATCGACGGCAACATAACGTACGTATTCTTTATTCATCATTTTTTTATTGTGTATATTTATTTATTGTGTACTTCATTTATAGAGCCATGAACGCGAGAATGGTCACTTTGGAGAAGGATATGAAGTACGTATTACCAAATGAATATTGTTATTGACATTTAAAGTTATATCTTATTTCAATTTTTAATTTTCAGATTGGTGAAAGAAAGTCTAGGTCGAGTGGAACAATTAGACAAGTATGTAAAATATTTTTTATTTTTGATATGTATTTTAGTTGAAAAATAATACAAATATTATATAACCATTCGTTTTCCAGATCCATAGACAGAACGCTGAAGGGCATCGCCAAAAAGCAGAACAGAAAGGCCGTACCTCGTCCTTCCTTCCTGCCCTTTAAAACGTCAGCGGATATTCTGGCGTTTAACTATGCCAGTGAGGAGGACTACAACACTCTCGTAAGTATCAAAATTATTTATTAACCTTAACACACATTAATAATATAATAATTTTAATCAAGTCATTGAATATATTAAGGTGGAGTATCTAAGTAGCCAAGGTGGCGCGAATTTCACTGATTCAGCGGCCATATACTTCAGGGAATGCATCGTCATCGACCAAGATATTTTCCGCAACGTCACCTGGAGTACTTCCAAAGCTGAAGGTACAATGGCCTTAAAGAACACACGCTTTGCAAATGCTTGTAAAGGTACGCAACATATCTGTATTTCATAAATTTCATTCTTTGCATTATCTTAAAAATGTTTCATTTTTCAAATGTTTTGCAGATTCGATGCCAGCGGACAAGACGACCTTGCGAGCACCCGAGCCTACTGATTTCAAAGTGGCTATGATGAAAGCCTTGAAAAGTGCCAAGGAAGCTTTTCGGCGCAAAATGAAGCGACCTGCGGATAATCCTATTGAACCACCGCCGCCGATACATCGTCCGCGCGTTTTTTTGGCATCGGACCTAGATGAGGAGCCAGACGGAGAGCAAAGCGCCGGCAGCGAGGACGACAACGACGAGGAGCAGGATACCGAGAGCAAGAGCGGCACAGAGAGCGAGGTGGACGATGATGATGCTGGGATCACCGACGGCGAGATCAGCGACCAAGGCGACGACAACGATGATGACCACAGAAAGCGTGACTACGCCTCCGATGCCTCGGAAATTTTTAATAATTTCTAATTTCTTTTCAAATTTTACTTGTTTCTTTTCTTGTGCTTCTTCTTCTTTCTCTTTATTATTTCACTATTATGCTCTCTGATGTTTTAGTTTTTTTAGTTGTTCATTATTTGAGTTTATTTTCTAATGGAAATGTCAGGGAGCATCAGTGGGGTTTTCGCGTGGTGGAGGTCTTCCGGTTTCTAATTACTTTCATAAATACTGTTGCTCATTTCTTCTTCTTTCGCTTTACTATGTTTTTGTTCTATTAATTAATTTGTTTTCAGGTCTATAAAAATACACATGGTTGCCTTTCATATTATTCTAATTATTAATTATTGTATTAGTGCACATGTGAATTTTTGAACGCTCTCTGATCTTTTACTTTTCAAAGATGTATAGATATTGTTAATATTTCTATATCTCTATTTATTTATTTATTTATTTATTTATTTATTTATTTAGTGCTTTATTATTTTTGTATATTTTTAAATTAAAAAAGATGAGGGAGCGTCGGAGGAGCTGATGCTGTGGTCGAGCTTCACGGAGAGGGGCGGTGGTCGGGGCCCCTCTCACCCAAAAATATTAATCATTATTTTTATTTTTAAATTTAAGCACCATCAGAAGCGCAGCCAGGAATATGCGTCAAAATTAGGATTATCTTTATAGATAAGTATATTATCTAGCGTTTATAATTTATTCAATTACAAATTTTAATCTGTTTTATATTTATTTGCAGCGGCAGCAGCAAAGTCAACAATAATAACAAGGAAGTGTGCCGATTGTTCTCCTCGCCTCCAGGAGTCGTCCAATTTTCAACTGCTTTATTATTATTTAATATTGTTCGTTTATTAATATTATTATTATTCTTGTTATCATTATATTAGATTGATCAAAGCTCAAAAATTGTTATGTATATTTTATTCGATATCATTGTTATATTTTTATATTTGTACTGCGCTATAGTTTTATTGTTTCAATTGTATTTATTTATTTATATTAATGTTTTAATAAATCATACATATTAATTACCTACAATCCTCATCTGTCTCGATCATTTATTTGCGAGGCTCGGCCTCCAGTAAATGCGAGCACGCATTTCCGGATTTTCCGGAAAAGTGCTCGCATTATGCCCGCACGAACCCCCGCATATGCCTGCATACGAGGAGCATGCCGTGCCGTGCGAAAAATACGCGTCCACGAAATCGGGAACATGCGCGCAAAATGCCTGCATACGAACGGCATTATGCTCGCATTTTATCGGCACCCGTGCTGGACAGATCCACCACGGAAGCAAGCAAAATGCTCGGTCATATGCTCGTCATATGACTTTCACGTGCGGATGCAAGTGGACCGTCATGCGTGCCCATTTAATGCCGGCACGTTTTCAGCATTTTCAGAGCACGCTGTTATCTGGGTGGGTGAATAAATGTAAGCAAATGTGAGAAATTGTGAATAAATGTGAGAAAGTGTGGATAAATGTAAGAAAATATGAATAAATATGCCACCGAACCTTTGTGTACAATTTAATTATTTTCTATTTGTATTATGGAAAAACATGATAAAATGCTAAAAAATACGTGAGAAAACATGCATAAATTGCAAAAATGTGAAAGAATGTGACAAAACGTATTACTACCGTTCGAAATCAGACACTTTCTCATATTATTTCGCATTTCTACATATTTTTATTACGTTTTCACACGTTTCGTACATTTATCCACATAAATTATTTCCAGCATGGGTGGCATTTAGTATAGGGGGAGTCGCCTAGTTTGGGACAGCATCCAGTTTGGGACATGTCTGGTTTCAATACTTTCGAAGTACGATTTGGAGCGACGATTTGGGTTTTTAAACTTCATTATGAATTATAAAAGAAACCTATTCACAAAATTTCAGACATATAGGCCTTAACTACATGTTCGACGACTTCATACATTCAATCGAAAATAGACGTTGCATGGCAGTAATTTTGGAGACTAAGTTAAGCAACAAGATAAACAATAAATATATCTCATCTCCCCGTGCATATGTATTTGTAAACTCTATATCTCCAATCTTCATTACAGTGTGAAGTCCGGCGACTTCCCGCGATTCTCGAACTCGCGTATAGTATATATATGTATTATATTACGCGCTAATATTAAAATACAGATATCACGATAAAGTCGTTCTCTTTCGTTCCGTTAGTTTTCCCACGGAAATGGTTGAATATTTTAATGTATTCTGTACGTGCCTAAAACATAGCAAACAAGCGCGTAAATTATCGTAATGGTCACTCGAAAAAACGGTTGTAAAATGCGAAGCTGACACCTAATACCGTATTATTTATGATTTGTTTTTCTCTGCGAGGGGAAAACCCGAGAAGAACCATAAATAATGTGTTCAGCGAAGAAACTCGAAGAGCCGAGCACAAACTGCGCACGCGCCCGGCTCCCCTTTCACTCGAGACACATTTTAAGGGCCCCCGGAAACAAACAAGCCGAAACAATGCACTTTTTGTCACTACACTGGGAAAAAGGCGAGAACCACGCCGCACTCTCAGACATGTGTCTACAGCGTGGCGTTATCAGAGGGAAGAAAGGGCCCCACTCTGACTCTCTCCCACGCCAGTACGGGCCTTGCAGCCTTTCGCTGATTGGTCGGCGACGCGGGGAAAACCCAGTGGAAACTCGCTTTCATTCGCCAAGAGGAAGCAGGGGTGGAGATACTCATACTCCTTCCCTTTGCACCCTCAACGACGCCACGAATGTCACCGCCCTCAAGGAGAGGAGAGCGAAGCAGCTTCACCAAGAGCTCACCAGCAGTCAGTCAGAGTTCGAAGGCCGATGGCGACACTCTTCAAATTCTTATAATTTTATACCTTGTAATATCAAAGACTAGAATATACATAAGATCTTAGGAGGTTATCCTAAGTATCTTTTAACGTAAATTCGTTTACTTTATTATTTCTACTATCCTTCCGCGTGTTGAGAGAGCATTTTAATGCTCGCTTGATAATTTGAACTACCCGCGTGTCACGTTCGCGTTAAAACATATTCTCGGTCAGAATACGTAAATGGGAAATTCCGCGACGTCACAACAGTCTGCACTGTAAAAAATTTTGCGGAAGATCGCCGTATTTTTATGGAAAAATTGCACTCTTGAACGATGCAAAGTTACATGGATTGTGTGAAAGAACAGATTAACTGTAATTTTACTCTACTGAGCGAGGGTCCTTTTTTGCCAGCAGTATTTTTCTCGTGCTGGGCGATGCGATTTTACCGTGCGCATTCTGGAGCGTCTCCGGTAAAAGTACCTGAACGTGTAAAGTTCCCCTAACACTGTGTTTTCACTGGACATAGAAAGAATAAAAAGAGTTAGGCTATGTTACGTTGCACCATGGAAGCACGTGTTTTAGTTTCAGAGTTCTGTATTATTTTAATGGTGCCAAAAAGAATGTCAAGAATAGTCTATTTTAGAAAAAATCTATGTAGTTAAAAACTACATCAATTAATAATAGCATGTACTTTTGTAAGAATACTTCAATGTTTCATGAATAATTTGATACTGTTTTGTATACAAAAAATTATATTTTATACTTTTCCATAAGTTTTAGATAACTTCAGTTAGATAACTTAATTTTAGAAACTTAATTACCTATGTTTGTTCTAGTTTTATGCGCTGTATAAATTTTTTGTAGATTTACTATTATCACCGTTGGAAAAAACAAATTGAATAAAGTCAATTTTGTAAATTTATTACAGTAAGAGTAGAGTAAATCTGAGAATAGTAAATTAACAAATCATTTTTTACATTAAGAATTTTGAAAATTCATATGTACAATATATATATTTTTAATATTAAAAAATAAAAATTGTTCATTTCATTTCCTGCTTCACTGATTTACATTAAAAAATTGTTATATTGATTATTATGCGTAATATTATTTTTATTACGGTTCGAAACGCCTCATCGCTGTATTTTTACTACATGTCGTGTAAAGTTACAGCATTACGGTAATTTGTAAAGAAAATATGTTCTTACATGTAAATTTACCGCAATACCGTCACTTTACCATTTAAGTGGGATATTTACCACGCTCAGCGTAGGTCTCCACGCGTTCCCCACGCTCAACGATGTAATCTTCCGCAAAATTTTTTACAGTGTGTCGCCCAGTTTGGGACACAGAGTGTCGTCCGGGATGGGAGACTTTAAATTTTGTATTTATTACTTTATCCTGCTTTACCGTAACACGAGGAAAACAATTAGGCCATAGGGTTATTGCAAACCAACGTACTTTATCAGTATATCGACTCAGCGAAGCCGTGAATCTTTAAGCTGTACATGCGCAGGAGAGAGAGAGAGAGAGGGGGAGAACCGCTATACCTTAGCAGCTTGCATTAAAGGGACAGGCCTGGATTCAATAAAAAATATTTTTCTGAGTCCAAGAAACTTTTTATATTATAAGGCAATCATTCTGAAAGTTTTTATGCTATAAATACTTAGTAGTATCTTTAATTTTACCGTTGCAAAACCTCAAAATCTTGTTCCTACACGTCCCAATAAATCACTATTTTCAATATCATATTTGTTCCGTCGTCAAATAGAACGCGTGGCGCCATCTCGCGAACAGGGACGGTCGAGTCGACGCGAGTAGCTGTACGGGAGAGAGGAAATAAAGAAACAAAAAAAGGACGTAAGGCAAGCTGCACGAAGTCGCGCGAGATTTTAAGTCGCTTACGGGCAGAGACGGAATGAGGGTTTATGATACAATATACAATACTTTTTCTGGATTCCGCGGTTAGCTGCAAATAAATCCTCGGTCGCGCATATTCAAGGGATTTTCGCGAGTGCGGAACGGTGTTTGCGAGCCCTTCGCGGCCTCTTTCGGGTGAGGGGGTCGCGTCTAAGATTGTGAGTAGGAGAAACCATTCAAGAAATTGAATATTCGTGCAGTGCGAATCAGCGTGCCCACGTC
Source organism: Gastracanthus pulcherrimus (assembly GCA_949152435.1). NCBI lineage: Eukaryota > Metazoa > Arthropoda > Insecta > Hymenoptera > Pteromalidae > Gastracanthus > Gastracanthus pulcherrimus. The sequence goes on from OX424573.1 coordinate 141,745,975, forward strand.
ACGAGTAAAACTGCACACACGCACGCACGCACGCACACACACATTTATCCATTTTATGAATTTCCTATTCTTTCGACAATCTGTATTTATTCGAGAGAGGTTTTATGCCGCAAGGCTTTCCCCTTTCAGAGCCGAATAAATGATCTCAATTAGTGGCTCAAATAAATTTAATTGTTTAATTGATTTCAACATTCTTACCCTCTATCCAAGTTCATTGCAACATCGAAAAGCTTCCATGTTGGAAACTTTTTGACCAACAATTGAATATTTATTAAGGATGCCATGCATCCAAGATTCTACAATCCTTATTTTACAAAAAAAAATATTTTTTTTCACTAACGTTTCTTAATTACATAAATTAAGAAAATAAATCCTTGTTTGAAAAAAAATCTCATAAATTCAAAATCTAGACAAAACCTGATTAATATGGCTTAAAAGAGAACTATTAGCTTCAAACTTGTTCTGGCGATGAATTCTTTACCCGATCAAGTTTTCCTTGGATGTACCCCTTTTAAGCTATAAAATGAAGAGAATAATAATGGATCAAATTAATTTTAGATGAGGATTGAAGAGTACTATGCTACTTAGAATATTTAATTGTTAAAAACATCAATATTTTAGTACTTCTTTAAAATATAAATGTATATTTACCCTTAAATATACGTCTATTTTCTAAACCGTACCAACATATTGTTCAAAATGTAGTTTGAAAACACTCCATCAAATTTCAGAAGAATCCTTCAAAAGTTTCATCGCAAGAACTATTTTGAATCGGAAATGTTGATTAAATAATTAATTATGAGTTTCATATTCAAAAACTCACATAAGAATTTCACAATAAATCCTTATATTTTCAGAATGCAATGAAAGAAGAGTTGTATGATTCCATATACGATTTTTGTGATACTTAAACACATGTAGAAATATAATGTATAAAAAAACAATTTTTTACCAAATCTTGAGTGTACGGCATCCGGGGACAAGCCAGCTTTAGACCCTACTAAAGTAATCTTTGTTTTAGTCATTAAACTTCTTATTAGTAAATGCAAAAAATCTGACAATTATTCAATATAAATATTTAATAATATCTATAATTCCGCCGTTGTAAAACCTCAAACTCTTACACGTCAGAATAAGTTACTATTTTAAGAGCGTGCGCTATTACACATCATACAATAAATGAAAATTATTTTTCCGACAGTTAAATGTCGCCTTTTAATATGTACTAAAACTTTAATCCAGCACTTTTTCGTAAAACCTTTTTTTTAAATTATCCTTTTGGACAACAATTCAATATTTTTTAATTTAAATTATTATTTTTTATTTCTTATTAATATTTTTTTTAAATTAGATCATTATAGAAAAAAAATTAAAACAAAAATTAAAACAAAAGGTGCACGATTAAGGTACATATCAAAAGGCATCATTTCACTGTCGGATATTTTTTCATTTATTTATCGTATGACGTGTAATAATGCACGCCTCAAAGTACCTTCAGTAAATAAGGTATCAAAAGGGGTAATTTATTCTGACGTATAGGATCAAGATTTTGCGGTTTTACAGCGGCAAAATTAAAGATTTTGCTTGTAATTTTAAGAAGTTATATAGACTGACAAAAAAGAATAAATTTTTCTCATACCCTGCCGTAAAGTATTGTGTTTATTCCTCGTTGTCAGGGAATAATACGTCACACTATCTTACGCATAGAAATTGCGACACGGATGCTTGTCTCTCTATTTTTCCTCCCGGTTAACGCTGCCTGCGTGTTGCTGCCCTCGCTTCACTCGGGTTACAAATTACGCAGAGGGCATTCGTCGGGAGCAAAAGTATAAGCATCCACATCGCAGTTTCTAGAAGTGAGGGTATGTGACGTTTTCGACCCTGTAATCGGGGATTAAACATACATAACTTTCCGCCGGGCATGAGAAATAGTATATTACGCATCTAGGAGGTAAAGAATTGGCGAGTCCATAGCACGTATAAAATGCCACCCGAGCCAAAGGCGAGGGTGGCAAACACGTGCTATGGGGTCGCCATTTTACCTCCCATGGTGCGTATACTATTTTTCTTCACACGAGCACCGAAAATACACATTTCTCTCCAGGCGCCCGGGAGGAAAAGTGGTACTTTCGGTGCAGGTGTGGGGAAAAAGTTATATATTACACTCGGGAGCGATGAGGGCTATTGACGCTTGCGAGTTTGCTTACGGTCACTCGCGTGTTACTCGTGGGCGTCAATAGCCTACTTTACTCCCTTGGTGAGTAATATACTATTTTTAGGGTCCAAGGGTTTCTTGTCTCCTCAATAAATATGGTATTGAAAATAGTGGATTTATTGTGATGTGTAGGATCAAGATTTTGAGGTTTTAGCGAGTTTTACAACGGTAACATATAAGATATTACTAAATATTAATTTATAGCATCAAAATTTTAAGAATTAATGCTTGCTTTTAAACATAAAAAGTTCCTGGAACCCAGGTTTAACCCAGGCCTGCTCCATTAAAGTAATAAAGAAAATCGTGCATTATACTGTTACGTATGTACGAGCCATCGTACGTAACAATACTAATATTTAGATTATATGACAAAAAGTCATATGTCATGTGGTTCAATTTTATATAATTATTATGAAAATACAATATTATCATTAACCAGCTCACCACGCGGTCTGCGACCTGCGGCCGGCATGCCGAGTGCCTCGCCGCTCCGACGCCTCAGAGTGAGCCAAGCTATATATTCTTCACCCCGATGCTTTCTTCCCTTTGAGGATCGAAGCCCGTGACGATCACAGCTCGAGCAAGCAAACGGATTCAAAATTTTTTGGCTTTTTTTATAATTTTATCGTTAAACAGAAAACTGAAATTTACCTTTTTTTTCAAATTTATAGACGAAGTAAGAAAATTCGCATTCTTTATAAGAATAATAGAATTAAAAAGCAATTTGAATGAAAAGAATCTGTCCATTATTAGCGTAGATTGCAAATAAAATAATACACCTGAATCATAAATATCTCTACTAATAATGGGCAGATTTTTTAAATTCAAATTTCTTTTTAATTATTATCTCATAAAGAATACGAATTCTCTTGTTTTGACTATAAATTGATAAAAAAGGTGAATTTGAAATTTGTATTTAGCTATCAAATATTCCTAGTAAGAAAAAAAGTGAAAAGAAATTCGTGACCGGCCGAGCTTTGAACACAGGTCAGTACGCTGTGACGTTTTTTCACTCAAAGAGAAAGCTTTAAAACAATGATGTTTTTGAAAACCAAGATTTTGATGAATTTTGATGTTTTTTAGACCGCTGAATTAAAATATGTAGGGTTTTCCAAATGTCTGTCTGTATGGATGTGTGTGTGTATGTACGAATGTGGTCCAATTTTGTGGTTACCATATTTTGAAGACTACGGTATTTCGGGCTGAAAATTTGCAGGTACATCAGATATGGCTCAATATAGAACTTATTAGATTTTGTAGCTAAATAGTCAAAACTTACTGATTATTTTTGAAATTTTTAAATTTTTAAATTCTTTAAAAACTACAAAACATTTTATTTTATTATTTTATACATTTTAGATATGTCAAAAATATGCATAAATTCGTAAACTAGATCTAATTTCCTTTCGATCGGTGTATCTTACAATATCTTTAAAGTTTGTGTTCGTTAAAGAATGCGAATTTAAATTTTTAAAATTTGTGAAAAATAGAAAAAATTATTTTTGTTATTCTATACGTTTGATATGTCAAAAAGATATCTTTTATTCATAGAGTTTATGTAATTTTCTTTCTATTGGCCTTATTGGCTATTGTCACAATTACTTTAAAGTTTGTTATAGTGAAAATATTACAAATTTGGATTTTTAAAATTTGTAAAATTAGCAACAAATATTTTTGTCATATTATACGTTCAATTTGTCAAAAATAGGCATATATCCGTAAAGCTCATGGAATTTTCTTTCGATTGGTACAGCTGTAACAGTTACTTTAAAGTTGTTTGTGTTAAAAAAATGCAATTTTGAACTTTGAAAATTGTTCAAAATTGAAATAAATTTATTGTAAATTTATACATTAGATAAGTGAAAAATGTGCACTTATTCATAAACAAGACATAATTTCCTTGAAATTTATATATCTAACAAATACTTTAAATTATTTTTGTAAACAAAATACGATTTTAAATTTTGAATATGCAATTCATGTGATCTCATTTTGTGGTCACCATCACTTTTGAACGCCTTTGTATTTTTCATTAAAATTTTGTAGTTTGATTAGAAATAATTCCATATACACCATTTTTATCTAGCTTAACTTGTATCAATGTAAATATTCAATAAATGTTTGTGCATTTAATCTCTTTGAGAAAGCATTGTGCTAAAACAGTTAGCAGCGGTTTTTTTATCCCTAATGAAGTATGTAGATTGATATAACCAAGAAGATTTGCACTTTTAAATACGACGGTGATTACACAAGCTGATATGTAACATTTATGAAAATCACCCAAATATTTACATTTTCTTATGATCTTATTTCATCGTAATTAATATATCTACAATTATAATTAGAATAAATTTCATGATTTCAATTTCTTTAATATTTATCGAAGGAAAAAAATTTGGAAAAATATCCTCTTACGAATACAGTTTAAAAGACAATATCGAAAAAATGAAAAATCTGCTTAAAAATCCTGAAAGTAGGGCATAAGATATTAATAGAAAATAATCCACCATAGGAGTTTCTCCATGCAGCTGTAGAGGTGAAAATATCTAGATGTGTCATACGAGATAAGATCGGTAGTACAACACCTGCTATCTCAAAGAGACTTTATCAGTTGGCTGTTGATTCACAAAGCATTCGGGGAAGATAAGGACTCGCCCAGTTTTGAGTTAGTCTCGTTGCAGTAATTGCCGGATTCTTGGTGTTCAGTCTGGTGAAAATAAAGTGTCAAAATGAGTTCCCGGAGTATTTTGTACTATTTGGCCGTAGGATTCCGTAAGTATTTTTACGTTAAAACTGAAAAAATGTGATTTATCCTTACTTAGATATTGCAAGTAATTGAGCAAGAAACCACATAAATGTTTGTGCTCTAAAAAGTGATTCAGTAGTGAATAATTATGAAAGAACTTTTAAACATTTTTAACTGTTTAATTAATTTTATTCCATAAATAGAGAAAAAAATTTAAGCGTCGGTATAATAAAGAATTTTAGATTATAAAAAGTCTTTTAAAAAAAGCATATAATATCAACAAGACACTATTTCATTATTCGTTTTATATAGAAAATATGTTATGTTTGAAAGTTTTGAAACTATATCAACTGTTCACTTTAAGGATAAGTATGTATTACTTTTATACTTTGTCAGAATGTCTTTTATTATTTTCATCCGTTTTCACTTCAGACGATTTTGTTGAAAACTGAAATCCAATGTGCTGAACTGATGTAGGTATTGCATTATTTTATATGTACAACGCAATAAAGTCGCGTATTTTTAATAAAGTTGGGCATTACCTTTAACTTTAAAATACTGAGAACTAATTTGGTTACTATTATTTATTATTTATCATACGGTCATTTCTGCATTTTACTTTAACCTTTTCGGTCGCCATATCCTTCTTAAAGGACACTTACTTTTCTATCTACAAAACCTATATGAAATTTAATTTAGCTAATTAAAAATTAGCTATATATTTAAAATTTGGTTTTGTTAAAATAAATTAGTATAAAAAGTTATAGCTTTATAATGGAATAAATATTTGGAAATTGTTGAGACTATGGTTGAAAAAAGGCATAGTGCTTTTCATGCACATAAGAATCGTACACATTTTAATTGTACACAATTTAGCATTGGTCAAATTATATATAGATATACTTGACCAATGCTATATTGTGCACAATTAAAATGTGTATAATTCTTGTTTTCACGAAACGCACTATGCCAAAAAAATGATTGTTAGTTATAAATTTATTGACTTAATTTTCTTATACCTTCATAAAATTATATAATCAGGTTCAATGTGTATTCTGGTGTCTAAATACATGAATTAGAAGTTAAAAAAATAGAATACTGTCCTGGAATAGTGAAATTATTCTTTTTCTTCAAGTCCATGCAGAAAACTCGCGCCCATTACTTGCTATCAGACCAAACCTTGCACGAAAATTCTAGTTTAAACATGTACTTTTACCAAAAAACCTATACTTTATTCCACGTATAAAAAAGTCGTGACCGAAGTGGTTAAATTCATTTATAGTGAATTTTTTAAATACATTTTATTTGTAAAATATGTTTAATTTAAATTTTAAGATAAATGTAGGTATTATAATTATGTTAGGGATATTATTGTGGACATGCATGGACATATTAATGAGAATTAACAACGAAATTCGCCGTTACCCATTTTATTTGTTGAATTTTTAATTTTACAAACTTCTAGAAATTCCCAGAATTATGGATAACTTTTTAGAATTTCATAAAATCCAAGCAGAATAGCTAGACCAATTTTAGTTTTGCATAAAAAATTATGAGATACTAGTTCAAAAATTGTAATTAGTCACTCTTCAACTTTCTTATATATGTGGTGAACCGGAAAAACTACAAGTTCATTCTTTGAAATTTCGAGATATTCAGGTTTGAATTTTTAAATTGCCATTTAAACATCTGCAAAAGAAAAACATAGTAGATTATGAAAAAAGAGAACCAATAGATGAACTTTTGAAACTTACTTTTTTATATGAAAATATAGCATTCACAGATACCAAAATTATTAAAGTTAATTTTCCGGTTCACCACAGATATGTAAGAATATGACGCTCCCGTGCATCATTGCTACTCATGTTCAGGTTTTGTCTTGACGCATCGATACATCCTTGCCACTGAAGTGGTTAAAGAAGAATACCTTGAAGAACCCAATTCCCGATTCTCTTTCTACGTAAATAGTTAATTCCAACTTATTATAACAAAATTTGTTTCAACACTAAAGAAATCATTATTTACTATCGAAATAAATGAATTAAAATACTCCAGTCGGCAGAGCCCGCGAACAGGGTCCTTTTGGAAAAATTGGATACTAAGTTTACTTGTAAGTGATTCCTATGTAAAATTTCCCGTAGAATCCTAATTTTATATAGTAATATTTTATTTTATTATAATAATTTTCCTACAACGAGTCGCCATGTTAATTGCCCGAGTCATAGTACCAATAGAGAAGTTTCTTTTTTATCTTTAAGTCGATTTGTGGTTAAACTATTGCACCAAATATATATCACCATATTATTATAGAATCTAATAAGGAACAACTTTAGTATTGAACTTCTTTTATCTACGACTTCATCCGTCCAAATTATTTAAAGAATACTGACAATAAAACATCATTCTTTAATCTTAATTTGTTTATAACTTTTTTACACAACTTTTGAGGACTTTGCAATGTCAAATTCGGATTCTACGGAAAATTTTACATAGAAATTATTTAAAAGGAAACTTAGTATATAGTTTTCCACGTCGATCTCTCTGCCGACCGTACAGTACTAAAAGTCTGAGAAGTAAAGTAAAATTAGCTTTTATTAAATCAAGAATAGCTGATCAGAAACTGGATATGTGATAGTACGATCAAAATTTTGCTTCATATTTTCTCAAACTACAAACTAACTTTGTTACAGTAACCAATGATAATTGTATGCATAATTTTTTTAATTAAACAATTTTATTGTCAAGACATCGTGATTACTTATATAATTTCTTTAATGTAATACTATTGCTCAATATTTATATTTCAGTTATCATGGGAATTTTCTTGGGAGAAGCCGAAGCTAGACGAAAAATTTTACGAGGGCGTAAAACTATAACTAGACGATATTACAGTGAGTATTTTTTGATAGAATAGTTGCTGCACGCTTAAAAACAATGAGTTATTATATTTTTTTAATTTCAGAGGGCACAGCGATTCCAGCATGGTCCATTGCTGTGATTTCCGGCCTCAGTATGTTGATAGTTGGCGGTTTACTATATCTTATTCTTAAAAAATTGGTGATCGATTCAGTAGAAGTAAGTGAAGTGCCATCATATCAGCCGGCTATGCAAGATGATGTGTGAAAATGCTAATTTATCTAATTATTAAATTATCATAGACATAAATCTAGTTTGTAATTATTATAGTAATTGATTTATTTGTAAATCTTTCCATTTAATTGATGACAAAATACAGACGTAATTTTTTATATGTGTATAAATACATTCACCGTGTTCTTCTTCCAATAATAATTGAGTGAGTCACTGCTAATCAATGTTGAACCGAGCTCAGTGTTAGCTATACTGGCAATTAATACCATTGTCACATTATTATTATTTCATATTTATTCCAACCTTAAATCTTTTGGATATAAATTAATAAACGACGAATTTTTTAAAAATTAATTGATGTGGCTCAGTTTATAATTCAATTATATTATAATTCATATCTGTACTTTTTACAGTGACATTGCAAATGACGCAACATATTTTTACATGTACATGAAAAATCAGTAAGGAAACGGTCTAGTTTGCATTCTTAAAATTCTCTACGATGATATTTGTCTGGATCGAAGTATGACGTTACTACTACGCGATTATTGAATTTTCGTCCTGTTAAAGTTTGTTGTGCTTTTTGACAGTCAAGCACACTATTAAATTCAACAAATACCTGAAAGAAATTTTTAATTATAATATTAGAATCGTCGACAATTTAGATAGTTCATGAAGATCAGAAATAAAATAATTTTATTTGACTTTTTTCGGTCTCAAATAAGAAAGCTTAATATAAAATATTAATATTTATATTAATCAAATATAAATTCTTGATATGATCGAAAGCCAAATAAGCATACTTTTATAAAGTGAAAAATTGACAAACCTTGCCACATCCAGGCACATCTACTCCTTCAATGGGTCTAGGTATTTCCACAGATCGAACAACTCCATACTTATTGCATTCTTCTTTGATATCTTCAAGAATATCTTCGTATTCTTCTTCTTCCATTAATTCTTCCGGTGTCACCATGTTCAACAAGCACAAGACCTAATCATAAGGATAAATATACATTTTTAGTATTAAGTAAAAGTAGATCTTTAGATACTAGAAGTATATATGAGATATTAAAAATTAAAGGGATATTTTGATGTTCTGGTTTCGAAAGTTAATTTTTGTGCAATTTTTTAAAGTATTTGGTTGTGAAAATATACTGTAAAAGTTTGGTAGCGAAATTCGAAAAATTACCGTATTTATAGACTCATGCAATGAGCGCTTCACATTGCTATGTAAAAAAGAAAACATTAAAACGGGTTTTTCTAGAAATTACGCTTTTGTCATCTGCGGTATAGATAATAAAGCTATTCAACTAATTGACCAGAATTTTTTTCAAAACTTATTGTGTTTTTTAAAACAATTAATTTTTGATAACAATAAACGCGTGGTATCAGTGAACGTTGGGATTAAACTCTCAAGGAGATGGTCAATGATGCGGGTTCCGAATTTTTATTTAACTTTGAGGATCTTTTTCTGGTACCATAAAATGAAGCCCGTAAAATTATTAAATAGGCCCTATATCACGAGAGATAGCTAAATACATTAACATGAGCATTTTGGCATTCTTACATAGTATTTTTTCAGATCAAAATGCAAAAAATCAAGAAAGTGAGAAAATAAATGGCTATTTACTATTTATGATTTTTTTAACATTAGTTTAAATGGAAAATAAAATCTTTAAACATTAATATCCCAAAAGCAGAAAAAGTGGACTTAAGGAAACGTTGGATATCTCTGTCCTTGTCTAATTCAGTTTTCATTCATAATTTTAAGAGAAATAATTTTTTTGAAAAAATAATAATTGTCCCCGCTTCGTTTTATAGTAATCTAAATATATATCCAAGCTGGTTTCATATTATGATTGTTTTATTTTCGAGAAAACTTTGACACACGAGGGCCAAATAAGTGGAGATTAACCTTTACATGCTAAGTTTTTCAAAGTCTTCTAGAAAAAAAAAACAATCATATGAAACTAGCTTGGACATATATTTAGATTATTATAAAACAAAGCGGGGACAACTATTATTTTTTGAGAAAAAAATAATCTCTTAAAATTATGAATGAAAGCTCAATTAGACAAAAGTCGTTATTCCTACAGACACTGGACACATATAATTTTTCTAACGTTATACGTATATAAGCAATATTAATGTTTTTAGCTATATCTTGTGACGTAGGGTTTATTCAAACAAAGTACGGGTACTGGGTTTCATTTTACCCCCCAAGGTGATGTTAAACTCCCTTGTTATCGGTAAATATAGGAACTCACTTTGTTCATTTAATTTTCAATGTTGCGTAAATATTTCTCTGGAACGTTGTTGCCCCAATAAAAAACATTACAATTCACAAATTAAATGAAAAGAAAAGTGGTCGTCCGTGTTGATGAATGATTGCATGAGCAAGTAATCGAAGAAATCCATGGTATAATGGAATAAAGAAAACATTGGTAAAGAAGTGCGACTTGCCTCTGTGGGTGGTCCGCTCGTGCCCACCATGGACAGACCCGGCACCTGAATCTGCACTGGCGCCTGGGCGCCGATCATCGGGTTCTTCGCCCCGACGCTCGCGCGCTGCACTATCAGCTTCTTATCGCCCAGCTGCATGCCGTTGAGGCCCGCTATCGCCTGGTCCGTCATCGACACGTCAACGTACTCGCAGAACGCGTAGCCCTTGGACAGGCCCGTCGCGGAGTCCTTGACGAGGTTGAACGCCCGCAGCTGGCCGAAGCTCATCAACAGCTCCTTCACCTGTACATCATGTCGGACCAATTTCAATGACAACTGTCGCGAGCCCAGCCGTCGATCGCACACCGAGAGAAGAGTTTACTTATACTTTGTCGGAGTACAACAATGTACAAAACCTCTACCTTACCGACAGACTTTTTGCATCTTTCTCGATTCTTTTATTTATTACCCCTGATGTCTATTATACATTTCTTTTTCTCCCTTTTCCCATGATTTTAATAGAATTGTCGGAAATTTACATAATATAAAAACTTTTGTCTTTGTATTTTACTTTAGACAGATTTTTGAAATATTAGGAAATAATTAGCAAAAATTCTTTAAACTTCGTAAGCAAAAATAAATGCCTACTTTCAAGATATGTAAAAATGTATGTTCTCTTTTGCCAGAGTAACTTATTTTATAATAGTAAAAACTTAAAGACGTTCAAGTATGTACTAAAATTCATAGAAATATATTCATTTCGCATTTAACGGTACGGTAGAGAAATTTTAATTGATGTCGTTTTTTTTACTCTTTTTGACAAATTGATTAGTCAATTAATTGTTAATAAATGTATATCTGAATACTAAGAATTTAATTGAAAACTTGAATAACACATATTTAGTGCCGTTTCATTATTTTCGTTATGCATATAGGGGAGAGTAGTGCTGCACTGCTACCCACAGCTATTTTGGCTGTAACTTACACTGATTATACAATAGTACATTATGCATGTAACAAGGGAATAATCGACTTTATTCCCGTGTTGCATATAGAACTTTATTCTCGACTTAACTGTGGCCACTTTATTGACTTGAAAAGTGGGACCCAAAGAAATACTTCACAATTAAAAAAAATCTGAAAATTGCATTAGTGGGAAAAAAATAAAATTTTACTCCCGGACAAAAGTGCTACATACTTTTTTCCCTCAAATTTAGATTTGCGAGAAAAAAGTAGAGAAGAGGGAATCAAACGCTACTTTTGACCCGCTTTTCAGGTCAATATTGTGGTCATTTCGGTTGAGTCGGGAATAATAGTACTTTAAGCAACTAGTGCTAAAGTGCGACTTTTTTGCACGAGTGCAAAAAACGCATACACGTGTTGCTTACATTATTTTTTCTACGAGGGTGCGTAAAGTAGGCCCCGCAAACAATCTTGTACACCTCTGCCCGGGACAGGTGATGAAGGTAGGCGAGAGTGGGTTTGGGGCGGGGGTAGGGGTAGGGAAGGGGTGAGGTTGAGGAGGGGCCTCCCCTAAACAAAATTAATTTATAAAAATGGGCACACACGACTTTTACTTTACGCACTATTTCACGCATTACTTTACAAACAGCGTTTAAAAAAGTATCACTTTACGCACAGAAATCGATGAAAAAAATGCCTACTTTACGCACAGTAGTGGAAAATAAAGAATACCGACCTTACGATTTTTACGAATACAATTATTTAACGAATTACAATGTGTATTTAATTCTGTATAATATGAAGAATTACAAGTTAGCTGTGAGAGCCTAAAACTCGTGGTCGGTATTGTAAGAATATTGGTACTGCACGACTCACCCTTATAATAACTACAATAGGGAAGAATACCGATTTTTCGTTAACACTATATTCTTGTAGATCGTGGTATATAGTTCCTTTGTAAACTTTTGGAATTTTTAAGATATATTCAAAATTGAAGAAGATATAAATTTAAAAACGTGAAATTTTAAAAACGGTGTGACGTCACTCCGGTCGGAATCTTTTGATGTTTTAACGGTGTGAAGTCACTCAAAGGACCTTTAATCAGCTATAACTTTCGCACAGTGAATTATTTTTTTTCAATTCAAAAAGCAATACACGTCGGGTTAGGTTCTTTACCATTTGTGCAAGTGCCAATCTAAAAATAAAATTTCTATTCTTCCTTATTGGTATTAGTAAACTTTTTGCAGGTGTTACTCAACGACTAGAAAATTTTTTTACTTTTTTCAAATTTACATATGTTTTGTATATGTCGACCTGTACTGATCATCAGTTGAATTACAAAATTTTTCTATTTTGCATATTATATCCGACGCATTTATTAACTGTATATAACCAAATTCTTTTCTCAGTGCAGCTATGTTTCACCGCTTTGGATAATGAACTTAAAATAAAGTATTATTTAAGTTAAACAAATTTTTTGTAAAGAAACTAACGAAGTTTAAGGTAATTTAATTTGACAAGTGGTATCTAAAGCTCTTGAAACATAGGTTTAAATTCTTATAAAATATTGTTATTTGCTTCTCATCGGTGATTTTTTTCCTTAAATGTTTAATTTTACCCATATCTTACAATTGCACCACATTCGAATGTCTGTACTCTTATTCCCCCAATCATTCAAAAGTGTACAACGATACACGCCTACTCCTCAAAATATTTTAAGTATACTTTCCCGAGCTTTTCTTATTAGCATGAATTAAAAAATCATCAGTTACAAGGGATACTTACAAGCCCGCCATTACTTTGTCCTAGACCCTGAAAAGACTTTTGATGTGATAAGATCCGGCAGGTTGCATAGAAACTTTATCAAAACGAAACAAAATTTTTAAAACTTTTTTTTTGGTCAGCAACTTGCCCTTATCGTCCATTAAGGATATATTTACCCATACATACATATACCTCTCTTATGCTTTGATAAATGTTTTAAGTCATGCAAGACTTGAAGATCTCATCTCTCGTAAAGAAAGGGCTGTAAAATCGGCACATGTCTTTTTTTTTAATTTCTTCCCCAAGCGAGGAAAGGTGAGAGAATTGAGTTTAGGTACTTGCCTCGAGGGACTGCGCAAGCCTCTCCCCAGGCAGTGTGGTTTATTGTCATGTTCAGTAGTAGTAGTGGTAGTAGTAGTGGTAAGCAAATGCTTTTGATCAGCGCGACCCTAAGCTAAGAAATTGGGAGAAAGGGAATACTGATACATCATTTATTTTTTCTTTTTTTTCAAACAAAATAAACGAATTTTAGCGCGGTTTTTTTACAATGAATCACTGGAGATTTCTTTTATCTTGAAGAACTTTTTCTCTTCGAAACACTTTCTTTCTCTCTGAAAAATTTACTGAAAACGGATTTTTTTGTTTGATTTCTCATTTCGCGTAACCCTGTAAAGCATGAATAATAAGGCAGTCTCGAAGACGAAGCCTGAAAAAAGTAAGCCTGGAAAGAAAATAGCTGCAAAAAGGGAAAATGTATACTGTCTTTCTCGGTGTACCTAGAAATTTTTTCTTTTTTTTTAAATTGAAAACCTGAAAAAGACCGTCGTATCACTCCCGTAGTTTTACCTAAATGAAAAAAGGACATCGTCGTATGCCTTGTCTCGGATTCTCTCACTCGCTCTCCAGCAGCAGGTAGGATATCAGTCAAAAACAGTGCAGAGATTTAATCCATCAACTCTTATCATTTTGTTTCAAATTGCAGAGAAGAAATAAAACTCACATTGTTCAAGAATGAATCATACTTTTTGCCTGTAAAACACAAACCCGTTCCCCCCTTTCCCACGTGTCTCGGATAGTACCATTTCCTCTCTTTTCCTAAAAAAAAATCTTGCGGCTAGGGGAGACCGGGGTAACTTGGATTTTATACCGTAGGTTTTAATACTCGTTCTTTTCAATTTTATTATTACCATGCACATATCTTGTTTAATGATATTCAACTGGTTTTGTAAAAGGTTTTAAGTAAAACTTGTATGAGAATAAAAAACAAACGAATCTAAATATTGCTGACCTTTTAATGTTTGATTGTTTTATAATGTCAATGGAGGTACAAAGTGGGGAAAATTGGACTTTCTTATTAAAAGAAAACCGTCCACCTTGAATCATTAAAAGACACGAACTGTAAAATGTTACTATAAATAAATAATTATTACGTAAAATAAATTAAAATATTTTTGTTTAATTAACAGAATTGATTGAAATTTGTAAAATAATTATAAAGAAAACAAATATACAATTTATTGTATAAAAAAGTAAACAAATACATTTAAGTATTTGATTTTTAATATTCTGAAGATTTGTTAATTATAAAGGAAGAAAAAAGTCAAAATCAGTCCAATTTACACAGGTCTTCCCTACATCTATTGAATTTTTTTTTAACTTTTGTACACCATCGGTAGAATCCACGATGTGCCTAAAAAAGGCTGAAAAAATTTGTTTTTTCTTCTTTGCCGATGAGCCGCGTTGATTTTATCAAAGCTGTAACGTCTCTAAGTAGCTATTATGATGTCCGTGTAAAAACTTTACTTTGTTAAATACTCTACGTTTTCTACTAAAAATAATTGGAATATTAATATATATTTTCTATATTAAATATAATAAAAGTATTCAAAATAATTCGCTAAACTAATTGAAAGTATGCTTCTTCTTTAATACAAACTAAAATTTTTAAAATTTCATTGCGTTCCAACTTTTTTAATGATTTCTAAAACGTAATTTTTAACTAAATTTTGTGAAAAATTGAATTTATTGTTTATACTTTATATTAATTAAATGAGTCTTAATACAATGGTCGTGCTACAATAATTTCTATACAGGCAAATAAATAAATAAATAATAATAATAATTCCTTCGTTTTACTTAGTGAATAATCTTCTTTTCGTGGTAGAATGTTCAAAATAATAAAAAAATATTTTTATAGCTCAAGCAAAACTATAAGATTTGATACCTAAAAATACACCACGAACATCATTCCTAACAGCTAGCTAATTCGTCAGCGTGAACCCGCAACTGACAAACGCGAATAAATCCGAAATTGAGGATAAATCTAGATGATCCGTATTCCTTATCTAAGCTCAATAATGTCCTATTCAACGCTGGAATCTGGTGGAAACTCATACGTACCTCGATGAGCTTTGTGCTTTAACACCTTCGTTGGACGAAAGTCAGCGAGCTAAATAGCTAAATACTTATTTTGTCATATTTTAAGTATAAAAAATTGACGGAACCATTAAATATATCATGGCGAGCCAGTCAATAATTACTATCGCACTTGTACTTTTAACGTCAAATGAACGCTTTCCTTGCAGACTTTGACGTAGTTTTGCTCTCGCTGTTTGAAGAGCATCCACGAAACAAGCAAAACGTACGCCAACGAATGAGAATCACGTTTAAGAATGTGCGATAAATTTGCATTTGAAAAATAGCATTGCAGACATACCTGCTCTTCATTCAAGTAGTTTGGCAAACCACCGATGAAGATCTTGTGGGGTGAATCTGTAAAGAAAATTTAAACGATGTTAGCGATAAAAATGAAAAAATTTGTAAATGTTTAAACTTTAAAGACTAATAAAAAATGCTAATGGGTGTAGAACTGAGTATAGAACTAATGCAGACAATTTATATTTCATGAACTACTTTCTTATACATAGGTTAATTTATGTTTGTGTATAGTACTCAATTTTCTTATACTTAGAATCTTAAACACAATAAGTCATTTTCTTTTGACAGATTGTAATTTAATAAGTTAATGAAAAAATAAGCTTTTAATGCCAACTTATGATTCTTAAAAAGTTCATATAATTATGTAAAATATAATTTTTTACTCTTAAGTATCACAAATGTTAAAAATATTTTGATGGTTTCTAAGAAGAAGGACGTGTCTTCTATGCTTATACACACGAGTTATGTCCTTCTTCTTAGGGGCCATTGATTTTATTTTATACAAGGTAGATGTACTATTGCCCAGATGCTTAGGAACGTTCACCGGCTAGTCGATTTATTATATATTTGCTTTAAACTTTGACAGAATGTTATTAATAGTATTATTTATGCACCCGCAAAACTGTAATGAACCATGATGGTACAAAAATTGAAATATTCAATGTCAAAGTTGTGAGTCTTAACACGTAAGGTATAGGTTAAGCATGTGTTAAAGAGACATTTTAATTTATAGCTGCAAAAATGAACTATATATTTCCCTGAAAAACTAATATGTTGTAAAGAATTACTACCTACATTACATAAAACAAGAAAAACTATAGTTAGTAGTCTCCTTTCAAAGATATGGCTAAGTAAACATCGTTATCTGTGTTATTAGTATATCTATATTGTGGTATAGTCTGTAGAGAAGTTTATACTGCACTTTAGTTTTCTGCCTTATTTAAAAACTTTTGGCTTGCTTTTAATATTTTAACATTTTAATTTATGAATTGGAGACATTAAGTTATAAGTAATGACGTTTAATGATAATTTGAAATATAAATTAACTTTTTAACCTTATTGTCACCAGTGAACTACCTTAAGCCAAATAATCCATAATTAAAAAAAAATAATCGTAACATTAATTATTAAAATCATTAAATTGATCATTATTCTATAGATTTAGATTGATTACGAATTAATTCATGTAGTTAACGAACAGTTATTTTCATTTTGCCACAACATTGGAACATTGATGTTTGACCATTGGTACATACCTTATTACTTTAAATTTATATTTGAATGTCTTTCAACTTACGTGAAAGAAGGGAGGAAAGAAAGAATTAATAGAAATATTTGGTAAAAGTATGTTTCACACATACCAGGAATCGTACCTGGAACATTCATACTCGGATTATCAGTCATTCCGGGCATTGGTTGATAATCGTGAGGTCTCCTAATCTTCAAACTTTGTCCTTTAAAATTGATACCGTCGAACGCCATTGCTTGGGTTGTTTCATCTATTGACCGGAACTAAGAGTGTAAACAGATATTTAATACAAATACTGTTTAGATTAAATTTAATAAGAAATAAAATTAAAAACTGTACCTCTAAGAAAGCAAAATTCTTATCAAGATTAATTTGACATGCTAAAACTGGATTTCCAGCTGCTTGAGCTAAGCCAGAAAGATGCATTTGTTGATTGAAGAACTCCATCATTTCCTCTTCCGTAACTCCAAAAGGAATGTTTCCAACATATAACCTTCTTGCTTGTCGGGTAATTGTACTACCTACAACAGGTACTGCGGCTTGTGGTGTATCAGCTACTATATTGGCAGGTATTTGTCCAGCTGCTTGCATAGCCTTATACTAAAATAATTTAAAAGAGAATTTAATATGAATCATTAATAACTATATAGAATGTACATTAATCATTAATATACACATTTACAATTTTGCATAATATGTGTGTTTTTTTTTCATATGTACATTAATGATCCAAAGATCAGAGAATATTTAATGTTAAAAAATTTTACCTGTAAAGGAGTAATGTGTTCAAATCCTGGTGGTGGCACGTCCCAGTAAAGGGAGGGCTTTCGCCTTCTTGAATTGCGACTCTTTTTGGGTGAACCACTCCTTCTTCTATCTCGAGACCTTCGATCTTTGCTACGTGATCTTGAACGTTTTCTACGTTCTCTACTTCGTGATCTGTGCCTCCTATCCTTATCTCGATCCTTTTCCCTATCCCCCCTGTCCCTTTCACGATCCCTGTCCCTTTCTCTGTCTTTTTCACGATCTCTATCTCTATCTCGATCTTGTCGTTCTCGATCTAAACAAGAAAGAAAATTTTGAATTAAAAAACTAAATAAAGAAAACTTGATGCAAAAAGAACATAGTGAAATAAATAATTTAATGAAAGATTTGTTTAATTTTCATACATTTTCTGTAAAGATAAAAATTAATAAAATATTTAAATAAATCAATTTAAAAATGCACAGATATGATGAGCATTTTTAAACCCTTAGTTTAAATATCTAAAGATAAAATTTGATTAAGGTAGTAAAAATAATTGATTGTATTTATATAATTAAATGAAAGAGTAACTTGAAAATTTACATTGAAACTTTTTGCATGAGGGTACACCATGTACAAAAATAAAATCCAATACTGAATACTATAGTATAAGAGTTCACAATTTGAAAGCATTAGACCATACATGTGATAAAAGTATACAATCTGAATGAAAAAAGCATGATCTTTGATTATGTATTTATGCATTCAAGGTAGTCTTAGCATCAAAGTAGTCAAAATTGCAGCTTTTGAAGAAACATTTCTGTGTCAGATAAGTTGACGCTTTTGCATAAATAAATTTTATTCACAACTTAACTAAAATAACCACTTTCTTGCCCTCAAAAGCGGGACTAAAGTAGCTTTTTATTCCCTCAACTGTGGGAAAAAAGTTCTTATTTGCCGCAAAAGTGGGAGTAAATTTCTTATTCAATTTTCGATTCTTTTTGTGGGTCCCACTTTTCTAGTCAACAAAGTGGCTATAGTAAAGTCGTGAATAAAGTTCTATATGCAACATGGGAGTAAAGTCGATCATTCCCTCAGGTGATTACTACCCTCGCTTCGCTCGTACAAATTGAATACTTATTTTCATAGTATTTATTTATTTCATTTATATATAAAAAGTTCAATGCAAAAGCTAATTTGACTCTGATTTTGAAGTTAAATGAACTAAAATCACATTTAATAAGTAATTGCTTTCGCAAATGCCTTGCGACTTAACTTTTTATTGCATACGAAGAAACTACAAAGAATAATGATTATTTTAACAGCAAAATTAACTTTTCATCTTTTTTACAACTGCATGTATTTTATTACGACTAAACATCTTTTCCTTGATTAATGTGCTAGAAATTCAAACTTTGGAAATATCTTATTAAATATCGTTTTAAAATGGCTCACAAGATATGCTAAATTTTTGTCAGTAAATAGTGTTTTTTTTCAGTTTGTCCTACATCCAAAAATATTTATTCTACAATGTATGTGAAAATCGGATACTAATCTTATAAAAAAAAATCACACTCAGATTACCTTAAACCACGATGGATTACAGTGTAATACAGCTCTGGTAGAAAATAAGCAATATTAGCTTGTTAACGTTTTAATTAAATGACAGTATTATTAACTAATTTTTTTTTTCAAATGGAAAAGAACTAGGTATATGAAAATATTAAATATCAAATAATACTTCTATGAACATAAATGTATACAGATTTAATTTAATTTATAAGTAATTATTAAAAAACAAACTGATGGTTGTTTTTAGCTTCAAAATTAGTTAATAACCAGCTGAGATTTCTACCATTAGGTAGGGTACAGGCATACAGTTGTTACAGTGGACTTTTGATATATGGCTGCTCGATACGGGTGATTTTCTAAAAAAATTAAAATTGTATTCCTGCTAGATAAATTTTTTGTAAGCACAAACAATTTTAAATCTCTGTGGAGAACCACCTACATCAAGTTGTATTTTTTGTGAAGAAAGCTAAATACCTTAGTAGAAAATTATCCAATTTTATCAAGGTTCTTGGGTTATCTTGAGAAAATGAACAATAAGGGGTCAAATTTATCATAATGACTGAATGTGATGAACCAGAAAAAAGTTTAGTACATTTTTTGAAATTTCGAGATATTAAGGTTTGAATTTTTAAATTACCATTTAAACCTTATGTAAAAGGGAAGCATAGATTATGAAAAAAGGGATCTAATAGATAAAATTGTGCAACTTTAGATTTTTTTATATGAAAACAATTTCAATTTTCCAATAAAGTGGACAAGTTATTTTTTTTCTTCACAAAATTGCAAAGTTAGCATAAAATGGTGAAATACATATAGTCTTAATTTCTAAAAAATATAAAATATAGCATAACAAATTAATTAATAACAAAAATTTGAATTGAAGTTGACTGATGCATTACTGTAATTATTAATACTGTGACTTTATCAACAATATTAAATGAGATTCTTTACAAGAAAGTTAAAATTTAATCTCTGAAAATAATAATGTACATCAGTGTAGTTATTGTAATAAAATGGATTACATAAAAACAGATCCTAGAGCAGTAATGGTACCATAAACATCTTTGAGAAGATAACTTGCTAAGGCATTATAATGTGTCTCTTAATAGACTACTATAAATAAATTAGCATCGTGAAAGACAGGGCAGGAGTAAACGAATCCTGCAAAAGTAGAGCTCAGCAGGCCTTCGGCACTTGAAGGTTAGAAAGCATCGGCTTAATGAAGCAAGCGAGCAAAGTCTCCGCATCTTCGGAAGCAAAGACGCAGAAAAAAAATAATTGATCTCGTTTTCACGGCAATGGCCCTAATAACACGTCTCAATGTATATAAAAAAGCGCGCAATAACGCGTAAGCGGCACACCAAACGACGCGGCCATTGTCGCCGAAACGTTGTATTTCGCTTGAAAATGCTATGGGGGTCCGAAGGTATCGAGGCGACGCGCATCGCTGAAAGAGCACGACAAAATGACTGGGGGCCGCGTTGGCACTCACCTCCGTTGAAATCTTCGCCCATTTTTACCGTCTTGGGGCCAGCGACGTAGCTGCTGGCGCTGTCTCGGAGTAGAGCGCAGCGATCTCCTCGTGCAGGAAGACTCGAGGGATTCTCTCGTGACCGAGGGTGAAGAAAATTACTTACTGCCTGCTGACTGGTGTGCGCATTGTGCGGGGAGATCCGCCGCTTGCCTGCGAACGTCAATAGACGCAACTCGCAAGGCGCGCGCACAGTCGCACCACCATCACCGCCCGGAGAATCGAGGAATCGACTCAATACCAGGCTGGCCAACTAACTTAATTGACCCTACAAAATGGCGACGCGCACGGCGCGCACTTTACGAATAAAATGTATAATAGTGCACAACTCGCAAGGCTGATGATTTTTCATTTCTTTAAACAACGCAAATAACCGCATTATTAATAGGTAATTAAAGGATGCAACTAATGTAAAAAACAAAAATAATATTTAAAACTTCAAACGCATATAAACTTTTTCGCAAACCGCGAATTTACCGCGGGAAAATATTAGCCAATAAGAAACTTAATTTTACGTGCAGGCGTAAAAGAAAGAAGGGATGAAATTAAACATAGAAAATATAGTGAGCCGAGTTGAAGAGATAGGGATGTTTATTGACTCAAAATTCAATTTGTGTTATTCTTCCGATTGAAAATTGTCTTTTTAAATACTTAGGCATTTGTTATCCAAGCATATTTTAGAATACATACATACGTGGCAATTAACCAAGTACTGGTCCAGTTATCGTTGAAAGAATTAGAGCAGTTGTCAGTTGTCGGAAAAAGACCGACATAAAATCGTTGGGCGACCGACATCGACCGGCAATCAACTGCAGCTACAACGCAGACTGCAATTATTCCGGCTGTGGGGGGGGAGGAGGCCCTGGTCAGTAGCTAGCAGACAATAGACATTGCACCACTCACTAGTGGTGCGGCTCACTGGTGTCAGTGGTGTCAGACGCCAGGCAGACCTTTTGTTTCCAGTGTTTCTCCAGCCGATCATGTGTGCGCGTCGGCGAAGACGAGCTTATATGGCTTCCATCGTCGCGTTTGGCGACGAGCAAGATAAACAATAAACACCACGGTTTCAGCACCTCGAATGTGAGGTACATACCTGTAATTCACAAGGATTGGAGATGTGCATCTGCCGCGGCTTCGCGAGCTAAAAGAGGCCTACAGCGAGCTAGCGCGAGGGAGGAAATCTTAAATTCGCAGAATAGTGCAGGCGTTTTGAGAAGAGAAAATTTGCAGCGGGGAGAGTACGAGAACCGCGCCGACGAGGATGACGAGACTCAAGTCGTGCAGGCTATTATTCGCCTTTTTCGAGGTTATCCTGGGGATATCGGCCACGAGCCACTGGGTTGTCACGGAGAACGGCAGAATTCAATCGATGGTACGTCGACTTTTCGTTCGCCAGGCTTTTAACTTATATCGCCTCTCAAAATCGCGTACGTACCCTGGCCCTGGCTCTCCGATTCTTTATCGGAGGCTTTGCGCCAATAATTTCGAGGTTAGGTGCATGTGTGTACAGTGCAGTGCAGTGTACACGCGCATTGAGTCCCCAGGACGAGCCAGGTACTTACCTATACGTGCCCGGGGATGCCTGCGCGCTTTTTTAATATGCACCTACGCCTATTCGCTGTACTTGAATTATTGAGCAGCACGTCTAATTTTATCATTGCTTGTCTATTTCATTTTACTGCTATTTTACGTTCCTTTTATCTACTTTTTAGCTTTTTTACTATTTCTTATAAAATTGGATGCATATTTTGTAGTTTTAGCCTATGTTAGCCTACTTTTTAAAATTATTCTTTTATTTCTTTTAATATAAAAATTAATGTTTCTTCAAGCATTTATTCATTTTTCATTAATTTCTACAATCTTTCTGTAAATAAATTATTATGTACATATTATTTAATTATTTCTGCATAGCCAATTATTGCTGAATTCAAGCAAACCAAAGTTCGTAATAAAAAGTCTGTTTTATACTTTGATAATATAAAAATAAAAAATAAAACATACAAAGTAGGAAATAAGTATTAAATATGCTTAAAATATTTGATATTTTGTTGAGTAATAAATATCACTATGATTAATACTTTATAACAAAAATAAGTATCAAATTATAGTACAAATTTAATTGTTGATCTAATATTTATTAATTATTGTTTTTCTGTTATAGTCTGACTCCATTTTTCAAATGAGGCGACCTTATGATTTGCTCTCATTTTTAGAACAAGGGAACCGCCGGGATTCTGTGAATAAGTTATTTGAAAGTATGAGATCTAGGAAAGCTATAATAGACAATCAGTTTGTTGGATTGCATTCAGCATCTGATGTGGAAAATGGTTTGCATATGTCTGATATTGATTGTCTATTGAGAGAGCAGTATGACATCGAATTAGATTTTCATCACAGTATTGTTATAGATGGGGGTTTCAGGGAAGGAATAACGTGAGATGTGTTTATTGATTAAATAAAGTATCTACAACTTTAAATAACTTATGCATGTTCTTAATTGTTTCTATAATTACAACCAATAGGCAGAAAGATTTTGATCTTGATGATATACCCAATGATGAAAAGAAAAAGGTACCAGACTGTAAAAAGGCATTTCCATTAGATTTTAGTATGCACACCTTTGAACACCTCAGTGTAAGTTTTTAATTTATAGTTTATTTATTTCTTTACTGTTTATTTCTATGTAAGATTTAATTATTTTATTTTATTTATTAGGCTATGCGCAATAGGAGAACATTAACTCAGCAACAAGAAAAGAGTTTGATGAAATTCATTCCTCCAAATATGAATCTGAATTATCTTGGTCATAAGGTTGCTTATGGATTGATGCGCAATAATACATCATGGCTACATTTAAATTTAGCTAGTATATATTGGAGGATCAAAGGAGATGCTTACAATGCACTTGAATGTGCACGAAGGGCTATAGTTAAAGCACCAAGGTGAATAAACATACTATAAATATTATAAATGATTGTTTTAACCAAAATGGGGCGGCCGATGGTTCAAATGGTAAACGCGTACATCTTGAGACAAAGGCCACTCAAGGGCCGTGGGTTCGAATTCCTCCGTCGGTACAATTATTTCGGGGACATTTAAAGAAAATGTTTTTCCGGATTTTTCGGAGGCAGAGATCGGGCCTCCAGCCCATTAACTTGGTAAGGGTAGAAATACCTGTATATATATATACCTATAAAAGAAATATAAAAATGAGTATCAGTTTTTTCTTTTTTATGATATTATTGGTGACATACGAATTGAGTTTATTATGTACGTTTTTTTTTACTTTTGATATAAATTTAATATTATAGGGGTATTACGGAGCATGGTGTATAATGGAGCAGATGATATTTCCTTCAGAAGTGGCACTATCTATTTGTCACATTTTAGTTTACTTTTAGCAATTATGCAAGTTAATTTATCCTTTTCCATCAACCGTCACCACGCAGTAAATTATCGCCATTCCCGCCAACGCTTTTTGTATAATTTTTCTTTACCTTGAGTTTTTCTTTTTGTAAAATTAAAATTGATTCAGTGATTGCAAAGTTATGATACAAAACCTAAAATCGTTCAAATAAGGTATAATGGTACATTTATGTCGTGGTAAAATGAATCAGGTAAGAAAATATATTAAATGTTTAATTTGCAAGACAAAAGCGTTTTTTCATATCAGTATGTCAAATAGAAATTTGAAAAACGTACAAAAAATTAAATGATCTATTGAATCTATAAAAAATATATGTAAACTATCAAATATCGTCAAAGAAAAAAGTGTATTTAAATCGTTTAAAAAACGCGAAAAAGCTTGTGTTATTGTTTATATTTTCTATGCATAATAAAACTAGTGTAATTTATTTTGGTATTAATTTCTGTAAGTTATAATGATAACAATAATTTAAAAAATTAATAGCGTGCTTTATGTACCATCCTGGTAATAATAATGTACTGTTCCATTATATCCCAATAGGCCACTGCATTACACCTCAATAGGCAGTTCCAATGTATTCGGAAAATAATTATTAAGTAATTCTATTTTTTATTAATTTCAGCAATAACGTAGGATAATGTTCTTTGCATAGCAAAGATCTCAAAGTAATTATTTTTAGAACTAGATTTTCTTATGTAGTTTACAGCACAATTCATTTTAGTGCTCCATCCTACCCCAGTCTCCCCTATACTATTAATTAATAAAAAATCATTGTATCAAATTATAATTTTTTTTAATCATTGTGTTATCAGACAATATCGAGATATACCTCTTTTAACTACTGGAGGAATTCTTCATGCAGCTAATCAGTCTAAAGAAGCAGCAATAATCCTACATACTGCAATCGAATATGCACCTATGGAAAGTTTACATCACCTTGCTCTTGCAAATGTTTACGCACACTTAGGTGAATACAATAAATCGATTGAGTATTATGATAATTCTCTGAAACTAGATCCCAGTTTGGATATGTCTCGAAGTGCAAAACACAACATTCTTTGTAACTTAAAATTAGAAAGTTCCTTAAGTGCTTTGCATCAGTAAGTAACATTCTATACAATTATTTCATGTTAACTAATATCTACTACATTTAGTGAGAATAATACTGTACTACTAAAATGTTTTTGAAAATTAATATGTAAAATTCAAAAGTATTTTTTTAGAAAAATATTTACATTTTCTTATTTCAGACAATTACTTGATATTTTAATGGAACTTCGTGCCTATCATAGCGAGCAAACAGAATTGTTAAGTTTTCAAGAAAAAATATTATGGGAAGATATTAAACAGATGCCTTTCCTTACTTCTCAAGATGGAATTCAAGATGACAGTTTAAATTCCATTTTAACAAGTCGTGGACAATCTTGTATGCAGAGAGGAGGAGATGAGTCAATACTTTCCTGTGATATTATGTCTGAAAGGCAAATGTTAGCACAAAAATTACAAATTGATTTTGGCGTTAGCTTACAAGTGTTAAAGAATGTCGAAAATCAAGCTAAAGAAATTCGTGAACGAATGACAAAATCAAAAATTACAAGTGGTTTGTAAAAAGAATATATGGTAATGTAAATATTTTCACAAATGATTTATCATAGTTATATTTTTTGGTGTTTTACTTAACAGAAAATTTAGATCACTACAGTCAAACGCCAGATTATTCCAAGTTTTCTACAGTTTTTATGGAACCAACTGGTAGACCAAAATATCACAATCTTGAAATAAAGGAATCATCGGAACATTTTGAAAAGCCAGATTGGCCAACAGAGTCTTATTGTGAAAGCCTAATACCCTTTGTTCTTGATGTGAAACAATATGTGCCGGTATACTTACCACCTGAAAATAAAGGCTATGTGTAAGTACTTTTTATTAGTTATCTATTTTTCATTCTGTCTTCGTATAATTCATAGTATTAATTAATTCTATATATGCGACTGAAGTATAGAGAGAAGTTTAGCTCATTATATATTTCTTTGTTTACCTTGTTTTATTCTATAGTCTAATTGAATTAGACATGCAATTAGTACCCGAAAAACGGAACCATTTTATATATTCAAATTTTAAAATTGAATCGTGTATGAACCCAAAGCCAACACTCAGTTATGTAATTAATTTGTTTAAAAAATACCTGAAAGTAACAAATTTAGTTTTTGTGCGCGTCATTTATGTGCTAAAAATATCTATAAAATGAGACGTATAAAGTTATTTTAAGATAACTTTATTTGTTAAGTTGCAAAATACAAAAAAAGACGTCAAAAATAAGCAGTTTTTAAAATGTTGATAACTTTTTCAAATTTTGAAATAGGCATTTAAAATTTACACAAGTTATGGGTAATAACATATTAAAAATGCGTATCAGATTTCAGCCTTTATGAGTAACAAAAATATGGCGTGTACCATGGTGGAGAGGCCGTTTTCGTGTGTTTGTTTCACTCACTGGCGACAGAAGCCTACTTTTCCACCTTGGCACATAATATAAGATATACACAATTTAAGTGCTGACTCTCATTGTTGGAAAATTATTGTCATGAAATAAAGCATTTGTGATCCATGATAAATTTTCATATGCTGAAATGCTTAAACAATGACAAATTATACTAATACAGTTATAGTAATCTATTTTTATCTGCCTTATGTACCTACTCAGAGAACAAATTCTAACTATTATATTATGCAAAATATTCATGCTTTGAGAGCACAAACTTTCTTTGACATTTTACTATAAATTCGTGCGTTCCAAGCACGGAAGTCCGTCATATAATGATTGCACAAACGCATCCGATATTTTCGTAAAGCTCATACTATTTCGGTATGAGATTCTTCGAGTAACTGACTAACGCTGGTGGGGACAATCTATGCACGCAGCTGTACCATATACCACACGCATCGTTAATTTAGTACACTAAATCAGATCATTATTTTAAAAGGATACTTTACACAAGGATATAACTTACACGACTTGCCCTCAAATAATATTTTATTTATAATTACGTTGATAAAAATGTACTTAATGCTGTTTTTAGGACATACTTATTTGTAAGTGAGTTAATTGGTATCGATCCTGACAAAGAACATCCATTACCATGGTATCCACCGGCCTGCCAAGCACCAAAGTCATTTGATCAAAAATATATAACACCAGAGTTAGTGAAAGCAGCGACCGGCTACAATTTACCTGATTCAAGTCTCATGCCGCTGTTAGCAGCGCTAGTAGAAAATGCTGAAATTTCAGAAATCGGTCAACGCATTCTAACGGCAACTAGTTCAGTACGTATGCATTTTTAGTCACTGTATATTATTTTTAATTACATTCAACTTTTTAAGTTTATATAGAATTTATTATTAAATATATATACAAAGACCTGAATGATCCACTGCCTACAAGTTTATGTTAAAATAATTAGGTCGTATTTTTTATTTTTTCAATTTAACAAAAATTGAAGTATACATAGCCATTTGAAATTTGCGTGGCGTCACGATGGTATACATTCGTGACGTAACGTATTATCGTAGTATGTATGTCCGGGTAAGGTTAGCCACGGGCTTCTCGACTCTGATGGGATTCACTCGGAAGGATTTAGACGAGCAGGAGTAAAGGGGAAAGAAGTGAGGTAGACACGATTGGCGTTGACTAGCGTTTATTTCTCTATATACAATTATTTACAAGGGCGCACGCCAGAGCTGTGGCGCGCGCGAGAACGTGGGCTATGGCTGCGATAGCGCTTGCGTGTCGCACGTGAACTGTGCTAGTCCTGCTTCGGTGCAGGGAGCGGAAGCCCACTCAAGCGCTTAGAATATCTCGCGAGGCTCGAGCGTTTGCTTCCATGGACGGCGTCGTTGCTGGTCCGTCGGTACTTCAGGCTGCGACTGCCTTGTAGGGCTGGCGGATGTCGCCACAGCCACTCCCCCCCCCCCAGAGGCTGCCTGGTTTGACAGGCAGGGTGGTTGCACCTGCGGTGCCTGTTGCGAGTTCTCTGGGAGCTGGAAGGTGACTGAGCGATTAGCTTGTCGCTGGGCTGGTGGTGGGCAGGTCGGCTCTTCCGTCGAGATGTAGGCCGGCTTCAGCATGTCGGTCGAGACTGTCTTTGGCACCCCGTTGAAATCCAATAGGTATCTTTTTGAGTCGAGGCGCCGCAGGACACGGTGAGGGTCTGTGTAAGGCTGTGTCAGGGGCGGCTTGATCGCGTCGACGCGCTTGAATACGTGGGTACAGCTGTCCAGGTCCCTGTGAACAAATGGTTTGGTTTTGATGTTGTGGGAGGTGGGAGTTGGCTGTAGGAGTCGGAAATGGGATTGCAGCTTTTCTAGGAAAGTTTGAGGGTTTGACGGGCTTTCTTGAGTGACGAAGAATTCGCCGGGTACCTGTAGAGTTGTTCCTAGGAGTAGTTCCGCTGGTGACGCTTTCAGGTCCTCTTTATATGCTGTCCTGAGGCCGAGCAGCACTGTTGGGAGACACTCCGTCCATGGCGTCTGCGGGCTACACATCAGGGCTGCTTTTAGAGTACGGTGCCAGCGCTCAATCATCCCGTTCGACTGCGGGTGGTAGGGAGTGGTGCGTAACTTCTTTGCACCGATGAGCTTGGCAAGCGAGGTAAACAGCGCCGACTCGAACTGCATCCCTCGGTCCGAGGTTATGGTGAGTGGCGTGCCGAAGAGCGAGATCCATCCCGCGTAGAATGCGGCGGTTACCGTCTCCGCTCGCATGTCCTTAAGAGGTATCGCTTGAGGCCATCTCGAGAAGCGATCGATGATTGTTAGGCAGTAGTGGTAACCGTCGACTAGAGGCAGCGTGATGAGATCCATATGGATGTGGTTGAATCTGCCGTCTGGAACCTCGATACTGTTGGGTGGCGTCCTCGTGTGACGATGAATCTTGGCACGCTGGCATGGTATGCACTGGCGCGCCCACAGTGTCGCATCTTTCTTTAGGCCAGGCCAGATGAATTTGTCTTTTAATGTTTTTGAAGTGACACGGCCGCTGGGTGCGCGAGACCGTGTATGACTTCGAATGCGGTTTTGCGCAGCTCTTTTGGCAGATACGGGCGCACGACACCGGAGGAGATGTCGCAAAACAGTCGGTGCCCGTCGATGATTCGCGGCTGTAGGTTGAGCGACGTGTTGTTGTTGACGTCCTGCAATTTTTCATCTGCTTCTTGAGCCTCGCGAATGATTTCGGCGTCCAAAGTCGTTGGCATCGTGATCGCATTCATTCGTGATAATGCGTCTGCAACGACGTTTTTCTCACCCTGAATGTGCTCGAGCAAAGCCCAGAATTGGCTTATAAAGTCCAGCTGGTGGGCTTGTCGTGGTGATGCTTTCTCCGGTCGTTGCTCCAGCGCCTTTACGAGCGGCTTGTGGTCAGTGCGGATAATGAA
Organism: Gastracanthus pulcherrimus; assembly: GCA_949152435.1. NCBI lineage: Eukaryota > Metazoa > Arthropoda > Insecta > Hymenoptera > Pteromalidae > Gastracanthus > Gastracanthus pulcherrimus. Next base: position 141,775,871 of record OX424573.1, read on the forward strand.
TTCGCGGCCTTTGAGCACTGGCTCAAAATTCTTGAGCGCCGCAAATACTCCCAGAAGTCCACGGTCGTAGGGACTGTATTTTGTCTCTGCTGGCGAGAGCTTTTTGGAGAAGAAGCCGAGGGGTTGGTAGCTGTCATCTACCAGCTGTTCGAGCGAGGCCCCAATCGCCGTGGACGAGGCATCAGCTGTGAGCACGAGGTGTGCGTTTGGCGCAAGAAAGCTGGATGCTGTGGTTTCGACGAGGCTTTTCTTAGTTTCCTCGAATGTCTTCTCGAGCTCTGGTGTCCAGGAGATCTTCCTCTTGTCTCGCTTTTTTGTGTTCCTTATGAGGTTTGTTAGCGAAACTTGTGTGCGTGCTGCATGGGGGAGATGTGTCCGGAAATAGTTTACCATGCCTAAGAAGCGTTTTAAGTCCATTATAGTCTCTGGTTTCGTGTAGTTTGCGATGATGTCGAACTGGCATTTTTCCGAATTGATGCGTAAGCCATTCTTGAGGAGATTGTCGAAGACGATTTTGAGGTGTCGGAGGGGCTCCTCCAGGTTTCTTGAGGCGATGATCAGGTCATCGATGTAGACCTTTACGAAGTCGAGGTGTCCCAAGAGGCTATTCATGTAGCGTTGGAAGGTTTGGGTTGCGTTTCTTAGATCCAGCGGCATGCCTATGAATTCAAATAGGCCAAAAGGCGTGGTTATTGCCGTTTTTGAGATATTTTCTGGTGCCACTGGTATCTGGAAATACGCTCGATTGAGATCTAGAGCGGAGAAGATAGTGTTTCTGTGAAGTTCGAGGAACAGATCTTCAACTCTAGGGATTGGGTACCGGTCGGGCACGGTCTGTGCATTGAGGTTACGATAGTCTCCTGATGGCCGCCATTTGCCCTTTTTGTTCTTCGTCATGTGTAGAGGGCTGGCGTATGGGCTGTTGGAAGGGCGAATGATGCCATGGTAGAGCAGTAGTTTGAATTCGTCTTTGGCTGCTTTTAGCTTCTCTCCCATTAGACGGCGCGGCCGTGCAAAGACAGGGGGCCCTGAGATCACTATGTGGTGCTGAATTGAGGCTGTGGGCCCTCCTTTGGGCGTTGAATCAGAGTGGGCCAGCGTCTGATACTGGGCGTGGAGCTGTGCGACTTCTTCTTGCTGGTTGTCAGCCGAGGGGCTGGGGGCTATCGTCGAGATGCCAAAGACGTCTGCGTGACGTAGTTCACCTTTGGAGGCACCGTGGGTGAAGGAGTCGATCAGCTGCTTGCGCTTTAGGTCCGACAGGAGTCCATAATGCGCGAGGAGGTCCGCGCCGATGATTGGAGCCTTCACGTCTGCAAGAATGAATGCCCATGAGAAGGAGCGACGGAGGCCAAGGTCAAGGGTAGCGACTTGTTGGCCATATGTGGTCAGCTCTACATGTTTTCCGTCCGGTTGGTTGCGGGCGCCGCTGAGAAAGAGCAGGGCGCGCGGCAGCGCTGCGCCTCTGCGCCGTAGCGACTATGGTAGTAACACATCCTACCTTGGGCGTTGCGAGGTTGAGATGGCGAGCGCGTGCGCCGTGCGCCTTCGTTGTACCTGCCTCTGCTGTTACTCCGGCTCTGAGAGAGGCGCGACAGCTTGTGCTAGACGTCCCTTGACACGGTGATCAGTTGCGTCAGCAGGGCCTTGACTTCTGCCATCTCGGAGCATTTCTGCACGCCGCAGACCTGCTGTTGAGAGGCGGAATCTCCATTACCGACTGCATAGGAGCCTGGAGCGATGGGGTTGTCGACTAGAATGTCAGCTGCTGCAATTAAATCAGATATGTCACCCGTTGTGAAGATTTTTAGATTTAGAATGTTTGTGGCGTGCCGCGGTAGAAGTGCGAGCCATTTAACACGGAGTACGTCGTTGGTGGCTTTGTGGCCTGCGAGCGATTGCATCTCGCGGTATAGCTGCGATGGCTTTTTGTCACCGAGCTCCAGCTGATTGAGCATTCTCTCGAGCTTTTTGTCCGACGACTCAGTAAATCGACTGAGAATTCGCGCTTTCAACGTGTCGTATTTTTCTTGGGCCGGCGGTGTTTTGAGAAGGTCAGCGACCTCAATCAGTGCTCCCGAGTCAGGCGCGCCTATCGTTAGGTGAAACTTTGATTCGTCCGCGCGGATTCGGTTTACCTGAACCGTCGACTCTATTTGATAAAACCATAATTGCGGCTGCTCACGCCAGAACGGGGCTAGGCGCACGGTCCCAATTGCTGCGACGTTTGATTTTTCCTGGGCGGCTGGATCGTCGTTGGGCATAGTGGGTGATGTCCCTGTTTGGTTGGCAGCAGAGGAGGTTCCGGCAAGCGTTTTCGCGGACTCGTGCTCCGGTTTGTTCGTGTGGCTTACTTGCTTCTCCGGCGTTGGAGTGCCGCTGCTGCCCCCTTGTGGTAGCATGGCCACAATTGGAGAATGGGCGGGAATCTCTTCGGTGGAGGTTTGCTTCGGCGTTGGCCTGCTGCTGGCTCCTTGTGATGGCGTGACCGTATTGGGCGACTTGGCGGGAATTTCCTTGATGGTCGAGTTGAGGTCCTCTAGGTCGCTGGAGTTGCCGTCGGAGAAGTCGTCGTCGAGGGAAAAGGGGGGCGGGAGGTTGCCGGCGTCCTTGATGTTTGCTTGAGAGGTTATTCGATGATGGCGGGAAGGAGGCACTGGCGTTGAGGTGCCGCCAGGCATGCCGCGCTCGCGAAGAGCGTATAGTGTGGTCTACGTTTAGACGGAGCACGACCAGTATGCTATGCTTTCCTTTTTTTTTTGTATGTTGAGAAATCAAACTTATGCTGCCACTCACTTCACCCGCGTTGTTGAATTTCGTTCGAGAAAAGTTTTTTTTTTACTCACGAGGCTCGGGGTCATCAATATCCGGGTAAGGTTAGCCACGGGCTTCTCGATTCCGATGGGATTCACTCGGAAGGATTTAGACGAGCAGGAGTAAAGGGGAAAGAAGTGAGGTAGACACGATTGGCGTTGACTAGCGTTTATTTCTCTATATACAATTATTTACAAGGGCGCACGCCAGAGCTGTGGCGCGCGCGAGAACGTGGGCTATGGCTGCGATAGCGCTTGCGTGCCGTACGTGAACTGTGCTAGTCCTGCTTCGGTGCAGGGAGCGGAAGCCCACTCAAGCGCTTAGAATATCTCGCGAGGCTCGAGCGTTTGCTTCCATGGACAGCGTCGTTGCTGGTCCGTCGGTACTTCAGGCTGCGCCTGCCTTGGCGGGCTGGCCGATGTCGCTACATGTATATCTATAAATGTCGAAAATTTGGAAACTTTTAACGTCTGTAACTTACAAGTTTTTCATTTATAACACAAAAGAAATAATACGATTTAATTATTTTTCATTTTTCTACCTAGTTTGCGTGAAAAATCATCTTTATATTTTTGTGCAACATCTTAATTGTAAAAATGTGAACTCACTATGAAATTTTTATTAATGTTATTTAAGGTAGCAAAGTATTCAGTAACTTGATGAAAATCAGAATTTTTTATTACCTATTTTGTTTTGTATATGTAAAAAAATGTAAGCAAAAACCTTTGCTCAAAAACGAGATTTTTAGTTGTGCTAAAATGGAGAAAAATAATTATAACAAAAAGAAATAAGATAAAAATTAACATTGGATCGTATTACCTCACGAATAGCAGAAAAGACTAAATATCTAGAAATTGAAAGAAAATCGAGGGACTATATATACAAAATGCTCCTCGTTTTTCTTTCCATTTCCAGCTATTTAGTTTTTTCTGCTATTCGTGAGGTAATACGATCCAATGTTACTTTTTATCTTATTTTTTGTTATAATTATTTTTCTCTATTTTAGGACGACTGAAAATCTCGTTTTTGAGCATAGTTTTTGATCACAAATTTTTAATTTTATTTATTTTTAGCGTTTTCTTTGCACGAGCTTTGAGTCAATATATTTTATTAGATATAGATAACCCAAAGAATCAAACTGCAATGATCGTGATATATATCATGCCCGTATCTAGGCTCTGCACTTGAAATAAAATACTTCACATAGCTATTTAATCCTGCATTGTCCCAAGGAATATACTGACAAAATTTCATCCCAATCCGTACAGGCGTGGTCGAGATGTAGCTTAATTACTATTTTCGATGGATATATCACACTGGTGCTTTATATTCTACTCGGTCTCAGACTGGTTTTCTCTTTACCCAACTTATTTGTGTACAATTTAAATCGGGGTGCACTAATTTCCGTATAACATTATTTGTTTACCATTTGCTTGTGCCTAACTTAGGGTGATGCTAAACCCCCCTGTTGCTGACAAACATGGGGAAACACTTTTTTCATTTAATTCTCAATTATGAGAAAATATCTCTCTGAAAGGTTATTGTTTTTGATTGAGACAACAACGTTCAGAGAGATTTTTTTTTTTAAGTGGCATTTCGAACTTGAAAGTTTATCGCCTCATCTACGCAAGCCTTCCACGTTTCCCTATTTTGTGCCAACCCCATCCATTTCGTGCCCTCCCGGCCAATTTCAGTTACGTCTGTTTTTACGTTAACCTCCCATCTGCGTCTAGGTCTACCTAGAGTTCGCGTTGCTTTCGGTTTTCCTTTCGTTATGCGTGCTGCCGTACTATAATCGCCCATTATTGCCACGTGCCCTGCCCATCTTAGTCTCCGTGATTTTATTATTCTGTTAATATTTGGTGACGCGTAAAAATTATGTAGCTCGTCATTGTGCATTTTCCTCTACTCTACTAAGTAATCTATTCACAGCGTAGAAGCAGGCATTACCCGAATGAAGTCTCTTATTAATCTCGGCTTTAATTTCGTTTCGATCATTTATAGTTGTACTTAAATATCTGAATTCGCTAACCTTTTCAAAAGTGAAATTTCCGACTCTGAGATCCCCCTCTCCTTCGCGAATGCTCAGTTTCTCCATGCTCATATATTTCGTTTTCGATTCGCTCACTTCTAACCCCGTGTCTTCAGCCGCATTTATAAGAATTTCCGCGTTTCTCGCCACCGTTTCACCATTATCTCCCACTATATTCAAGTCATCCGCATAGCCTAAAATCTGCGTTGTTCCGTTGAGTGTTCCGCCTAGCTCGCTAGCCTGCATTTTTCTAACAACGTATTCTAGCGTCAAGTTAAAGAGTACCGTTGAAAGCCCGTCACCTTGCTTCAAACCGTCGCGTATCATGAACGATTCGGATACATTACCGCCTACTCGGACCTTTCCAGTGCTTCTGTTCAGACATATTTGAATTAATTTTACGAGTTTTTTTGGTACGCCAAGGAGCACTAGGATTTGATACATTTTGCTTCGTTTGACAGAGTCATACGCTTTCTTAAAGTCCACAAATAGCTTGTGTATAGTTTCGCAATATTCTCACTTTTTCTCTAATAATTGTCTTATGGAAAACATTTGATCGCTCGTCGACCTGTTGCGTCGGAATCCACACTGATAATCTCCTATTATATCTTCCGCGAATGGTGTGAGTCTGGCCTGTATTACGTTTGACAGAACTTTGTAGCAGGTAGCTAAAAGTGAGATTCCCCGGTAGTTATTGCAGTCTGTTTTATCTCCCTTTTTAAAGATCGGTATGATGATGGATTCTTTCCAATTTTCTGGTATTGTTTAATTTTCCCAAATAGCACATACTAGATCAAAATTTTTAGATGTAAGCGCGGTGCCCCCATATTTAAGTAGTTCAGCTGGTATAGAATCGTTTCCTGCGGCCTTATTGTTTTTTAGCTTTTTGATCGCGGCCTCTACTTCTTTGTAGGTCGGTTCGTCCATATGGAGTTAAGCAGTGTGGATTTCGTCTCCCATTTCCTCTTTCTGTTGTCTTTCCATAATTTCAATAGTTCATTGTCGCTTGTCACGAGGTTACCGTCCGTATCTTTCATTAACTGCGATCTACTTTGAAAACCCTTCCTAATAGCGTTTATTTCTTTGTACATCTCGCGCGGATTATTTTCCTTACTATTAGTTTTTATTTTTCTAATTTAATTTTTCTGATACTTTCTTATTTCATGGTATTCTTCTACGGCCCTACCGCTTTCATTGTGTACGCTATCTAATTTAGCCTTCTTGCGCCTTTCAAACCTGAGTTCGCACTCTTCGTCAAACCATGCTTGCTCTTCGGCCTTTTTTTCTTACCCAGTACTTTGTTCGCGCCCCCTTTTATAGTTTTTTCGATAGCCCCCCATAACCTGTTCGGATCATCATCTACTCCCGTCTGTGCATCCGTTTCCTCGAGCTCCTGAAATCGGTTGCTAACTTCTACTTGGTACTTGATTCGCTCTACCCCGCTTCGTAGTTTTCCAATATCAAAGGTTTCTACTTTGTTCGCTCGCTTACTATTTTGACCGGTTACTAATCTGGCTCTTAATTTGGCCACTACTAGATAAGGATTCGAGTCGCAATCCGCCCCCCTATAGGTCCTTACGTCGAGTACATTGGTGTGGCGCCTCTTATCAATAAGAAAACGATCGATTTGATTGTGCGTGGCCCCGCCCGGCAATGTCCACGTTGCTTTGTGTATATCCTATGATGTTGTATTTTAACCGATATGGATTCTGTCCATACAGCTCATTAATTATTTTATTATTCGGCCAATACTGCACTTTATTACTCGAAAATTACCCTCTGGTTGACTCCTCGGATCTCAAGAGGTGGTTCGCTGAGCGGACGCCTGGACAAACGGCGCAACCCACGGAGATCCAATCTCGAGTTATTTAAATAAATAATTATCAACAATTTAATTATTATGGTTCATACAGGTTCTATCTACGTAAATGATCTATATATATATGTATGTATATAATCTTTTCTAACATTTATTTCTCGATAATAATAGCTATACATCAATTTGCATTTATAAATCGAAACTATAATAAATTCTAGGCCGGCTCGTTAACAGTTAATATGCCGCCGTCACTTTACTCGATTCGTTAATTGTAACATTTATTTCTGAAATATATATTTATAAAACCCCGAAATTTAACTAAGTTAAATTTTTATAACACCACGACTCTACTTATCACCCGATTTTAACTACTTCGCTACTGAATTATAGTCGCACGTCGGCGGTCCAATGGCCGCTCCCCGCCTCTACTCGCACGCACCAAGTGCCGACCGCGTTGCCGGCATTACCTACAACCTGTAATAAAAATGCCTCGAACTCGGGAACTCTCGACCTAGAAACACACTAAAATATTCGGCGGCGAACACACACAGCAACTCCGACTCTCCACCAAGCCTCGAACGTCGACTGCACTGAAACAGAGAAAAATAATGGACTGCTCTCACCAAGTAATTTTCGAGTCAAATTACAAAACTCTCTTTAATAACTAGTGGCCGGGTGCTTTGTGAGCAAATACTCGCCGACCGAAAGTATATCGACTCACGTTGTGAATTGAATACAAATTATTGACTCCTTCTCTGCTAACACGACTGTTCCTCCTTTTTGCAGTTATCACGCGGTGCGGCTAACCTCTATCCGAATCCTGCTCCTGTAACAAACGACTGTACTCGGCGAAGGCTCCGGACGGAATGGGCTGGGCGGAAGGACTCGAGTCCTCTCCTCGTGGCGTCCCTGTACCCTAGCTCCCTCTATTTTGCCTTACTCGATCTCCTCTCCTTTTCTAACACCTGTTGGCATAGGCCCTCAACTCGATTTTCACTAGAGTAGTAACCGGAGGTTAGTTACTGCTCTAGTTTTACCCGTCATGCATTTCGCCCCTGGGACGCGCGTAATTTAAAATATTAACAGCGCCTTCTATACTGCGCGCTTCTCCGATACTTATATCCCATTACTCGATATATACTACATGCGAATTGCCGGAGCGCGACGCGTTCATTGTAAACGCGCTTTGCTCCCTTCTCCTTCCGCGCACCTCTCTTCCCATCTTATTTGATGCTTATCTGGTCATCTTCTGTTGGCCGATCGTCTTCCGTCTCTCTCTTGCCGCTCGGCTCTCCCTCTACTCTCCCGATCGATTACGTCCTTACGGATGACGCCGCTGAGACTCCTCGCGCTCCGATCGCTCTCTCTCGGGTGTCCGCGTACGCGAGTGTGTATGTGTGTGTGAGTGTGTTTCATTCTGCTGCTGCTGTGTTGCTGCTGCTCCGACCCCGCGGCTCCCGGCCGCTCGTGTCGTCTCCAGCTTTTCTCGACGACGTTCCTAAAATACACTCGCGACATGAACCCCACAACATACGATGCCGGAGGGAATACCAGTTTCGGGAATAGGAAAATTACCCGCTCGCTACCCACCGGCTCGTTGTATTTCCCAGCGCTTTATCTATGATGCATGGGTCATCACCACCCTCGATTCCCCTTCCACATGTTTCAGGGTGTAATTCCCTCTCCCCCGTGACTCGATAATTACCCACGGGCCCTCATACCACGACGCGCCGCTATCACGATCTGTATTTCTTCGCATTACCCACTCGCTGACTATGAACTGGCTCTGTATCTGAAATAGGAAACTCGATTTATACATGCTCACGAGGACGAAACAAGGGCAGGTTTAGGTTAGTGCGAGATGGTTTCGCGGGGGAATATACCGTTTCAATTCCGAGACATGCACCTTGGCGTTTCTCCTCCTATTCGTGGTCTCGAGCACGTAAACCGTTGGGAACTTAATCTCGATTATCGCGAAAGGACCATCAAATTTTGAGACCAGGTTGGCGGAGAACCTATTGGCCGCATTTGATAGCACATGCAACTTTCTCATTACTAGATCACCTAGATTAAACGTTACGTTACGCTTCCCTTTATTATATTGCTTCGTCTGTTTCTCCCGGGCCTGATCTATGTGTCTGAGCACTAGATCCCGTAACGCGTTTAATCTTTTTACTCGATCTACCCACACGGTGGGGTCTAACGGTAATTTTGGTCCCCTAATCTCGACCTCCCTCCGTAGGTTTTTCACTGGTGCTGGATGCCGTCTATAGTTCAGGAATGCCGGCGAAACCCTAGTACTTGATTGCATTGCCGTATTGACGGCATGCCTGAACTCGTGTAGGTGTTGGTCCCAGTTCCTGTGCTCTTCCCCTACGAAGGTGGCTATCATTGTTTTCAACGTCCGATTACTCCTCTCCACTGCATTAGCTTGAGGATGATATGGAGGTGTAGTCACATGTTTGACCCCATATTCCTCAAGCGTCGTATTAAGTTATTTATTGTCGAACTCTTTACCATTGTCTGTGAGTAGATAATCGGGAGTCTCCCACCTGAATAGAATCAGCTCCTCGAACGTCTTGGCTACTGCTTTCCCATCTGCTTTCCGCAGTGGTCTCATCTCAATCCACCTGGTAAACAAATCCTGGAAAACCAGAATGTATTTGTATTGTCCCTTGCTGTTGGGAAACTCCATCATATCCGATGCCACCACTGCCCAGGGTCTCTCCACTATTCTCTGGCCCATCAGAGCTTGTGGTCCAGTTTGCGCGGTTTTATATCTTTGGCACTCGTCGCATTCTTGTACGAACTCTTGCACGTCATGCCACACCCCCAGCCAATAATATCCACGAGCAACTCGATCGTAAGTTTTCTCTATCCCCAGATGACCCGCTGACGCCTCTCGGTGAGCATCTTCCATGACTCGATTACGTTTCTCCCATGGGACCACCAATCTCCACCCTTCGTCTCGATTCGTAATGGAATCCAACAATGGGTCATTCCGGAATCGATACAACATTTTATCTTCAATTCTCCAGTTCAGGAACTTCATTGGGAATTTTTGCACGTCTTCTAACCTCTGTAGATACCATGTATCCTGAATTTCGTCAAACGCTGCTACTTCTTCGTCCCCCATCTCGAACCCTCTTGACAGTGCGTCTGGCACGTAGTGTATGGCCCCTTTCCGATGTATTATTTCGAAATCCCATTGTTGCATCTCTAACGCCCATCTTGCTAACCTTCCGGTGGGATCTTTGAGGTTCCTGAGCCATTTCAATGCCGTATGATCGGTGATTGCCGTGAACTGATAGCCCTCCAGGTACGGTCGGAGCTTTTTAATGGCCCACAAGAGCGCTAGACATTCTCGTTCCGAGGTGGTATAATTCCTCTCGGCAGAGGTCAGCACTCTACTTACGTAGACAATGGGATGCTCCCCATCCTCGAAATCCTGTGTCAACACTGCTCCAATAGCAAAGTTCGACGCGTCGCTTCGAATCGTGAACCTTCTCTCAAAATCTGGCCTCGCTAGCACGGGGGCTTTCGTCAAGGCCACTTTCAAGCTATCAAAGGCCTCCTGTTGCTCTTTTTCCCACTCCCAAGCTTGACTGTTGCGTAGCAGTTTTAGCAAGGGAATTTTTATCTCTGAGTCATTCTCAATAAACCTAGCGTACCATCCCACCATTACCAAGAATCTTCGCAGTTGCTTCTTATTTTTGGGGGCTGGATACTCGATTACTGGCGCAATTCTTCTCGGGTCTGGTCGGAGTCCCTCTTAGTCCAGTAGGTAGCCTAGATATCTTACTCTCGGACATTCAAATTCGCACTTATCCCGATTCACCGTTAATCCCGCTTCCTGTAACTTCCTTAACACGATTTCCAGCCACTTCAGGTGTTCCTCCAACGTTTTCGACACGATGATTATATCGTCCAGGTACCTAAAAATAAACGGCTTAAACTCAGGGCCAAATAACGCTTCGATTATCCTTTGGAAGGTCATTGGAGCGTTCGTTAAACCGAAAGGCATTCTAGTGAATTGCCAGAGGCCCGACCCTGGCACTGCAAAGGCCGTATACCTTCTACTCGAGGCCGCCATGGGAATCTGGAAATATGCTTGTCTTAAGTCAATTTTAGAGATGACTTTAGCTTTTTTCAACTTGTCCAGGATGGAATCTATACTTGGTATCGGATACGCATCCTTCCTGGTACGTTTATTCAGATCCCGATAGTCAATGCAGAACCTATTACTGCCATCGGGTTTCTTGATGATCACGGCAGTGCTGCACCAATCACTCGCCGATCTCTCGATGATTCCATATTTGTACATTTTATCTACCTCCTCCTTGACTACGTGCCACATCTTCGGCGACATTCTGCGGGGGCTATGCTTCACTGGCGACGTGTCTTCTACTTCTATACTGTGCTCCGTTAGGTTGGTACTCCCGAATGTTTCAGGGGTGTCCTCTGGGAGCCATCTTTTTATCACCAACTCGAGTCGTTGCTGTTCGCTCAGCGATAGCTCCGAAATGCCTGCGCATTCTGCATATAACTCGACTGCCTCGGCACCATCTCCATTATGGAACGGGTGCCACTCTCCCTCAGGAATCCTCCATAACGTTTGTTTCTTCATTAGCTCAATATCGAAGTCTCTACAGAAATCTATCCCTAATACCATCTTGTAAACTGGGTTCTGGATGATTTTGAACGACAGATCTCCGATTTTACCGTCCACCTCGAGCTTGACTTTGACGCAACCCAGGACTTTAGACAAGTCTCCTGTAATACTACGTACGTACGTATTACTGTCTTGCCATCTATCTCGAACTGTTTCTGCTATCTTTGGTCCTATCAACAATATCGTAGAACCTGAATCGTAAAGAGCAGTATAACTACGTCCTCCCAGCACCACTTTCATGAAGTTTCTGTTATCCGTTGCCGAGGCATCCACGGCCTCTTCAACCCCTTCTTCCAACCTAGACTCGATAGGCGATGCTGTAGGTGGCGTCTTGACCATATGAAGTACGGTCTCACCCCCCTCCTGGACTGTACGTGACGACTCGCCGGTCACGACCCGTCCATAAGCCTGCAGTTCGGACGCCCCAGCCCGGGGCACCTCCGTGGAAACTCTTGTGGCCGTGGACGTGCCGAGGTCCTGCAGTAGTAACTCTACGCCCTTGTTGATCGCAGCTAACATGGGATAGTCTTCTCTTTCATCAGACGCCCCTTCGTTGTTGACTGATCTCTCGAGTGTAAGTGTGGCTGTTGCTTTCCGCTCTTCTACTCTCGACTTTCCTAGTTTCGAAAACTCCTTGCAGATAGGTGATGGGACATTTTTTGCTGCAACCATAGTTCGTGATTCCTCCGCTGTCACATTCCCTGTTGCCTCTTTCACTTCGGACTTCGGAACCGCTGCTTGACCCACATGCAATGGAGATTGCTTGTCGGGTCCATCAGTGTTGGCCGGTTGCGTTTCCTCTTCCTCTGAGTCACCCTCGGATAATATGGAATAGATTGATCGTCCTAGGTTCATTGTACCTCCTCCAAATTCCTTGGCTCGAGGTATCTGCGACCGAGCTTGCTCTTCCTCTTCTGCCAAATGTTCTGGTCTATGCGTTGTACTCCTACCTGGCCCCGTGGTCTGAAATTTTAAATAGTTGTTCGATTCGCCGGACAGCTCATTCAACATTCGCCTCTGAGATGATATCGACTGGGGACGTTCTTCATCTTGTGCCGTCTGCCGTGCTGATACTTTAACTCCCGCTATTGGATTACGGACCACCATGGCCTGAAATGTTTGCTTCACACTCCCCACTGGTTGGTGCGCCTCCTCACGATTTACATCAGCCGACGATTGCACTGTAGATGGTTGTGACTGGGGACACTTTTCATCTCGTACAATCTGTCGTACTGGTACTCTTCCCTCCGGTATTGGAGTACGGACCACCATGGCCTGAAATGTTCGCTTCACACTTCCCACAGGTTGGTCCGCCTCCTCACGATTTAATTCCGCTGGCGACTGCACTTGAGATGCTTGCGACGGGGGACGCTTTTCATCTCGTACAGAGTGCCGAACTGGTACTCCACCAAACCTCACCGACCTTGGTGTCTGCGATTGGGATCGCTCCATCTGTTCGATGATTGGTTCTGCTACGCTATTTTGTTTCACTCTCGAGAACGCACATAACCTTGATGATTCCAACTGTGGTTGACTTGCGTTCAGTTTGAGCTGTTCTCTTATTATTTCCTCTTTTGCTACCTCATGCTCGAACGAACGGACTTCGTTTGGTTGCAACTGGGATTGCGTCACCTCCCTTACTTTTCGTTCTCTTTTTTTTACTTATTCGCTATCCTCCGATGACCTAGCGCTACCCTCACACGACCTCTACTTCTTCCTTACACCTTCGATGGTCTCAATTTTTCCCCTTTCCTCCTCCATCGATTTCTTTGCTACTCCGTTAACTCGACCATCGGCACTGTTTTCGAGATTCGACAGTTGAGTTCCTAGCGTTGTGCAGGGGGCAGGGAACTGGATTGCGCCCCTGCTCCACCGTTTCCTATCTCTCTGCGGTAAGTTACGCAGAATTCGTTGGTGCACGATGTGAGTGTTACTCCCAATCTACCACATATAACGCAACTCAATGTGTTCTGACCCGTGGTCCGTGGTGTATCTTGTACTCTGCGTTCCGACTTGCGGTGACCTAGTTGATTGGATTTAAAACACCTCCTTTGTGGACATTCCGCCGCTTGGTGTCCCACTCCCCGGCACTCAAAACAAGGTCCATAGTAAGCTTGGGTGCCCTGGTTTCTCTGAGTGAAATTACCTGTAGTTATACCTCCCCTAACACCTACTGTTCCCGTTACGCCTGAACTCGACTGAAAGCCTTCTGTTTGTCTGAATTGACCTCCGCCCTGGTTTCTTTGGTTTCAGTTTGAATTGTTCTTTGACCAATTCTGATTCACGTTTCTATTATTATTCTGGTTTGACCAGTTTTGTTGGCGGTTATTACTTCCTTGCATTGCTTGAGCATAACTCGTGAGCCTTTGATCTTGCGTTGCTATCTGTATTGCTGCGGACACCGGTGTCTCTCTTACGGCTGCTACTTCTAAGTTTCTCGCCTGCTCCTTTACCACTGGTTTCCGCTGTCTCGGGCTATCTTCCTCTACTGCTGCCCCCCTTGCTTGACTTAACCTCATTCGGTGCTGACAGATACGCTGCTCCTTGAATCTTCATTTTCTCTTGGGGGTTCCCACCGCTCGTTTAATTCCTTGTGCCGTTCCCATTCTCGCCCGTAATGCTCGACGTCCTCCAGAGTTCTTAATCGTCTATCTTTCATATAATTTCTGTACTCCAATCTTATTTTTTCATACGTAGACACCTGTTCTCGCATCGAAGGTGGCCTTCTAAAATGGCTAACTATCAATTTAAAACATGATATGAAGTCCGTAATTTTCTCTCCTGGCCCCTGTGTTCGTTTGCGTAAGTCACTGTCTACATCTTTTTCATCAATTCTTCCCACATATTGGTTTTTAAATGCTCTCTTAAATTCTCTCCACGACTCGATATCTCGACGGATCGTTCTATACCATGTGTTTGCTGATTTAGTCAGCACGCATGGTAATGCTGCCAGTAGTTGTCTGTCAGACATCACTGCGCTCGATCTGCAGTCGTTGATTTGTTCAATGAACTCCTTTGCGCCTTCTTTATTTTCGCCTGAGAATTTCGTGCACCACGCCTGTAGCGTTTTAATGAGCTGACCGTTGGCTGGGCCCGCTCCGTGACGTTGGTCTCTTTCTCTCCCCTGACCCCTTCGTCTCCCTTGATTTTCATCGCTGTCTGACTCACTGCTGGTGCTTCTTCCTCGGCGATGTTCCCGTCGACGACCATCTCGATTCCCTCGCCTGCCATAGTTATCCTTCGAACTACTACTGCTAGCTCGTCTGGCGTTCCTATGGCTATCTCTCGATGTGCTTCTCTGTCGTCTGCTCCGATGACTATCTCTCGAGATGTTTCTACGACGTCTGCCATGGTGGCTATCTCTTGAGGTGCTTCGACGACGTCTGCTCCGGTAGCTATTAACTCCTTGCCTCCGCTCTCGAGAAGTAATTCTGTCCCTGGGTGGACTCCTACTTCTCTGGCGCTGGTTTGTAATAGGTTCTGTTTGAATCCTCCTTACTCCCCCTCTCGATGCCATATCCTTTTTTAGAGCCCTATCTCTGTGCTCGTTCTCCATTATTCTGTGATGCTCTCAACTCCCACCTTGAGTTGATTCTCCTGTCTCTCGACCTATTGTCCTCCTCCTCGTCCCAGAGCTCGAACTGGGAAGGTGGGGATAATCTGCGTCTCGGCCTTACTTGGTTCACTTCTTCTTGTAGGTGAAGGTTCCCAAAAACCGTCTCTAATTGCTCCAACAATGTGTTTGTGATCTGGTATTTGGATGGTATCTCTTTTCTCCTTGTTCCTATTAAATTGTTTACGGTTAGGTTTCCCCCCTGTTCTTACTTCATTTGAAGTTCTGGTGGAAGTGCTATTTGTTGTGGTAGTGACCGTGGCGCCGTTGTGGTTGTTGAATTGATTGCTGTAGTAGTTGATGACGTCGTTACTATCGCCGGTACTGTTATCGTACGCCTATCTACTTGATTACTCGGTTGCTCCTCTACTCTCTGTACTGGCGGCTCTGTATAGACTGCGTACATTCCAGGTTCCCACCCTTAAGTTCCTTTTGGTTTTGGTTTGGATTTGTTTTCTTTGAGCCATCATAGTAAGTTAAACCTGCGCGTTTTGGATCCTGTTCCGATCGCAGGTGAGTCCATCCGTTTAGGGGTGATAACCCTCATACCTCCCTAGAACTAAGTATGAGAGCTGTCCGACTTTGGCGAGGACATAGTCAACTCGTCGTCAGACACACTCGGTTTCATTCTCATATCTTAACGCCCCCCTGCAAGGCAGCGCGCCTTCGCTGGCTTCGTTGCCGTGTAAGACCAGGTGGCGAATCATTCTACACATCCCCTCTCAGGGCAGTTGTCATCGCTCCCGCATCCTCCACGACAGCAGAATTTTTGGCCCAATTTTGTTTGAAATGTGTGGTAAAAGAGATAGATTACAGAGTAAGGTAGAAGAAGAAAGTAAGATAGGAGATTTTGTATAGTGTTTGTAGTTGTTGTGGTGCTTGCGTAGTGTTTCTAGATGAATGCGTTCGCCAGTGCGGGCTCATCACACCTACGCCTGGGCCTATCGGCTGTCCGGGACTGCTTATTCAATTTATTCGCAGCTAACCTCTTTCTCAGGGGTCGTTCCTCTATCCGCAACCTGAGGACGCGCTGTGTAGTGGTGATAGGCACCCACCCGTCCGCTCTGGACAACTACGCCCAGGACCCGCTTAGGGTAATGGCGTTGCAACAGCGTTTCAGAGAGATATTTACTAAAAATTTAAAATTAAATGAAATTAGTGGGTCTTCATAACTGTCGGTGACGGGTGACTTTAACATCACCTTAAGCTCTTGAATACGTATAAAAGTAACGAGTTTTTCGATTAATATCAACCTACAAAAAATGTTCGAGGATGTAGCACTATGATTCGCACTAACAGCGACCGCTCGCGCGCATCCAAATACACTTGTATTATTTAGGCTATTTCAGTAAGATGGTGGTCCGGTTGCAAAATATCGATTAAACCTGATAAATTTATAAGAAAAACGGTCCAAAAACCTCATAAAATCTTATAAAATGCACCTGTTTTTATCGGTTTTTATCGATCTTTTGCAACCCCTTTAAAACAATAGCATTGTGATTTAAAATAATTGTGCGAGTTTCAGAGATGTAGATGCCTGAATATTGTCAATACTTCTGATGACGTCACAAGTGAAATAATCTAATATTCAGTAAATACGCGTAGCTCCAACTCGGGCAATCAGGCCGCGAGAGTAACCCCTGTGCGTGTGGAGGCGCGACTCTATTTGCAGTTGGGTATTAAATTTTGCACCGATTGCAGCTAGGTTATCGTGTCCACGTGAAGACTCTATCAGCCTCTGTTTTGATTACACGCGTCAATTTCAATCATATTATGTTTTATATAGATAACCCAAATAATCAAACTGCAATAGTCGTGATTTATAACGCGCCCGTATTTATGTTCCGCATTAAAAGTAAAATACCTCACATATTGTCATCCCGTACCTCATCCCGTATTGTCGTAAAGAATATACTGACAAAGTTTTATCTCAATTCATGCAGACTATTGCTGAGATATAACTTGAGTGCAAATATGACCTTGGGTCAAATTCAATAAACATCTCTAAAAATCGTTAAAAAATCTCTAAACAGACTATGTTAAAAAAATCCAGACACTCAATTTACAAAATAATAAAGTTATAAGCATTTTAATTAAAGAACTCCAATATAATCCGCCAATTCGATCTGTTTCACTTTCAAAAGCTTATGGTAGGTAATCAAGAATTATACAGCCACGGACCCGGTTCTTGATCAGAACCCAATTGTTGATCACTTTGTATAATAAATTATTGTTATTAATTATGGCGATGGATATGTTCAATAGAAAAAATTACTAGTAATAATTGAATTGTTTTGAAATCGGTGAGTCAAATTTGGAACGTTTATATAAAATACTAGAACTTCTCAAAATTTCAACAATTTCCAAAATTGCACAATTTCAAAATTTTCCAAAATTTTCACAAGTTTTCATAATTTTCAAAATTTTCCAAAATTTCCAAAATTTTCAAAATTCTACAAAATAATCCAAAACTTTCAAAATTTTCAAAATTTTCCAAAATTTTCAAAATTTTCCAAAATTTTCGAAATTTTCCAAAATTTTCGAAGTTTCCAAAATTTCCAAAATTATTCAAAATTATCTACAATTTTCAATATTTTGACCATTTTAATAATATTGATAATTTTTTGAAAATATTTGAACCTGTGGAATAATGAATATTACTGCCCTAGGGGCACAGTTTTGTCAAACATGCTCGAAATGGGCACCTTGCGATTCGCTTTAGATGAATGAAAAAAGGCCTATTACATGCACGTGTTAAGAAAAGTACTTTTTCTCCCGCTACTCGAAGACGCTCGAAATGCTCAATTTTCCATTCACTTTGCAGGTATGAAAAAGAGCCTTTTCATACACATGTTATAAAAAATTAAAAAAAAACGAACCTACTTCAAAAAATTCTTTAAAAAGAATAAAATAATAATCGATGTAAACCTTTTCGATGTCGGCGCCAAATTTCACCAAGTTACGGTGGTCTGATAAAAGTCAAAAAGTCGATCATTCTCAGGTATGAAATTTAAGAAATAAAAAGTATGCTAAATTGATAAAAATACATTTTTCTAAAATAGTATTGGTTATAAAGATGCGAAAAATCTACTTAACCAAGATCAATAACTATTATTAAACTATTAAAAGATTTTTTAAGTATTAGGATAAGTTACATTAATTGCGCTCAAATTACTCACCGATAATTATTAATAAATCATTCTCTCGTTCTTTTTGTATTTATTCTTCTATCATATCTCTTTCTTAATCTAGCTTGAAATGTACGACTGATTAAGAGGTTAACATTATGTTTTTTATTTCTCCTCTATGCTCCGCGACAATGTGTCGACAAGACTGCTGTGGCGGTATGAGCGTACACTACTTATAGTATAGTTGATCAAACATTGGAACACACATGATAAACGGGCAACAAAATTTTCACAATAATTTCTTCCTTACTCGTAATTTAAACTTTAATTAAATTTCGGAAGAAGCAATTCTTGTATTGTTTCATACAATAAACATATTTTCGAAGTTACTTTTTAAAATTTATTCATATCTGTTC
The DNA here is from genome assembly GCA_949152435.1 of Gastracanthus pulcherrimus. Classification (NCBI taxonomy): domain Eukaryota; kingdom Metazoa; phylum Arthropoda; class Insecta; order Hymenoptera; family Pteromalidae; genus Gastracanthus; species Gastracanthus pulcherrimus. Next base: position 141,794,365 of record OX424573.1, read on the forward strand.
AGTTACAGCACTGGGCACACATGCACACATGATATCAATTAAGGTACGCAAGACAAAATGTAGTTATAATTCGACTTTACTTAAAAAATATACAAGGAAACCTTTTAAAATCACCATTAAATAAAAAGGAATGGTTAAATTAACAAATATAACCTGTGGTATAATCAATTTACACATCTCTATACATGTAAAATTAATTCTAAAGGACGGGACACACTTCACGCCGAAATCGAGGGACAGATTTTAAGTCATTTTTAAATACTCACAGCATGAAAATTAAGATATTACACTTAATCTATTTGATAGTTGAAAATAAGTTTAAGCAATATGGTGCCTAGTTTTCTCTTGAAACATCATCTCGTAATAAAATTTAAAAATAATATCAGAGAAAGTTGGTTGGGGACACGAGACACACTTGATATTTCATGGTATTTTCTATTTTTAATTCGAAATCAAATCAATCAATAATATTGAAACTGCAGTCATGTTCTAAATGTTATATCTAATATGTCTGGTTTTGAATTAGACCGATATATCATTTTAAATTTGTGTAAAATATCGAGGACACGAATTGATCGACTTTTTGACTTTTACCCGTATATGGGGAAATTTCCAGAACTTTTAACGTACAAATGTTGAAAATGAGGTCAACTTAACTTAGGAGCACAGCTCTAGTTTTTTCCGCACAACTTCTCGAGACTATAAACAATTAATATTTGCCCATGAACAAACCCGAAATAAGTGCCTACCGAATCTAAAATGATTTATCAAATACGGCAGGGTAGAATTTCCATGTATATATTTTTTTTAACACAGTTGTAAAATATTTGTGGAGCTATTTTTATTTATATTTTTGATACTTAAATCAAACATTTGTATTGCATTAATGTTATTTTACAAATTAAGGGGTAACACCACTCTATGATTTAAAAAAAATCGTTTTTTTTGGTTTAAACAATACCTTAAGGTCATAAAAACAATATCCGATTTGTCCTATGGTAAAAAAAAATTGTAATAGCTTCAATTTTCAATTTTGCCGCCGTGCCTCGGAGTGTACGTTTAGAGCATATGCGATACCGCTCCGACTTTTTGCTTTTACCTGTTGAAATATTAAATACCTGCCTTACTTACAAGGTAAAAGGTCATTAGGTTACCTTTCGTAGTCACTAGGGTGCACTGATACTATAATATACATATACATATATTATATGTACACTATAATATACGTGCATGTGTGAGTCAGTACAGCTGCGAAGTGACACCGAGTCAGGCGCACCGATTTGTTTTTGCCGTTGATCTTTTTATTTTTTATATAAATAATCATCAAAATAAAGTTTTTTTATAGTGAATTATCAATAATAATCGTACACTAAACAAAATGAGTGATAAAAAACCTCAATACAGTGGAAAGAAGTCCAGACAGGGAGGTACCTCCAATGCTAAAAAACGGAGCATTTCAAACCGCACTCCGCCATTGAATCGCTATGCGTTAGAAAAACCAAGTTTAGAAAATGCTGGAAGGTCAGCAAAAAAGTTGTTGCCTATTGCTCCTGATGAATTCGAAGTCGACGCAGGATTTAGTTATAGAATTTCGTTTTTTTTAGCAGTATTTACCGCGTTGTCGCAAGTGGTAGTGTGTAAAAAATGCAACTCAGACGCAGGGGCGTCATCTTAACATTTTCCTAGGTCTGGTATTTTCGTAAACTTCCCCCTTCACTACACCAAACTTCGATACCCCACGTTCCGACTAAAAATGAGATAAGGCTAGCCGTATGCAACTATATCGCCCGAGGTAGGCGCGCCGCGCGTGGCACTGATCTGGCTTGTAACGCTTTTTGGCCCGGCCCGGACGTTTCAGCCGTGAGATGGCCTGACGGCCAGCCAGCCTACATAGTACCGTATCAGGGCCATGTTCGGCCGTGTTTATACTTGCAAAACCTTTTGATAGAAAATATTTTATATTATTATGTGTTCAAATGATTTTTGTTAAATATAAACTTTTTTATATTAAATAAATTTTATAACTTTTTAAAAATATAAAAAAAATACGTTTTTGGAAAATGGCTCTGACGCCGCCATTTTGTTTTGAAAATTCAATAAAAGAAATTCTTTTTATACTTCAATATGTGTTTAATTAATCCCTGAAAAAAGAAACCCGATCCCTTTACCCATATCCTCAAAAAAAATATCAAAGTTAGGCCTTTTTTCGTGGCTCTAGAGTGGTATTACGCCTTAAGTTAATCTTAATGATTCACTTAAAGTAATTGGCAATGGTTCGGTAGAAGGTACAACGAAAGACAAGGATGCGTGACTACTCACTTCAGATTCCGAGAGATCCTTTGGGGAGGATGAAGATTCAAATGAGGTCAAAGAATTACATTCCCTAAAGGATAACAAAAATTATATGCTTTATTCAACTTTTTATGCATTGATTAAATTTAAATTATAAATTTGGCTTATTTAAATGATCAATTTAAACGTTTAAATTGACTAATTTTACCTCTTAGACGACGAAAATACTTTTTTTTCATTATATTTTTTTCTCTGTTCACTCCTTTTTTCCGTTTTTTGAACTTTTCAATTTGTTTGTGCTTTACGTACTCTTTCTTCTTTCTCACTTTTACTTCACTCAAAACAGGTCTCATGATTGTAAAATGCAAAGAAACTTCTTCTCGTATTTGTATTATTCAGTTTTGCTAGTTACAATAAGAGGTTATGATGTTGAAACAAACGCGCGTTTCGGACGGCGCGTTGCGGATGGCGTGTTGTGGATGTGATAAATCAATGTAAATTTGCTATTTCATTAATACATATTAATTTTTTAGGTATAATGCAAAGCTACTTCTCAAAAGTTTATCAAATACTATATTTTGGTCATTTATTTCATAGATTTTAATTAATATTTATAGTACAAACGTGCGTTGTGGATGCGACATTTTCTTTGTTCGTTTTTTAATCGTCTCACTTAGGCGTTAATTAAATTTTGGACATTATGTTTACTAAAATAACAAAAAGGGATTATAATACAACATAATACTGTTGATGTATTTCACCCATATTAAATACTTTTTAAGTTAATTAAAAATCTGCGACAATTTTCAAATTTATTTAACTCCGATTTTATAAATAAAATGAAGATATTATCAATATTATCTTATTCTTTGATTATTTCTTACTAAGAAATATTTTATTCTCTATTAGAGAAACTATAATTGAAATCGAGAATACGACATACGAGAAATGTGGCAGTTTACACATTTGATTGATAAATTTAATTAATTTATGACTGAAAGTAAACATAAAATTGTAATGAACATTAAGCTTAAGCTTTAAACAATAACATAAGTCTATGTGAAACAGTTTAATACAGTTAAAATATCCGAAAAAACTGATTGAAACCTCGAGTCATATAGGTTAAAAGTTTTGGAGATTTCCCCATATACGCGAAGCAGTAAACTTCACTCTAGATCCATTTAAACAGCGAACATCAATCTGAAACTTTGAAAACATATTCTCCGTATTCATAACTATTAATTTAGGCAAAAGAAAAATAGATTTTTAAGTAGTGTGCCCCCTAAAGGGGACCAACCTGAGTTAAATCCTGTAAAAAATCATTGTCCATTTTATAGACTAAAAAAATATATTGACGTAATCTAGAGTTTTTAAATAAGGCGGAATATATTTCATGTCCAACGAGGCTTTAAACTGTTCTTTAGAACGGACTCATGGACTTTTCGGACTATACATTTCTAAAACGATTACGTCAAAATATTTTTGCAGTCTATATAACGGGTAATGATTTTTTACACTATTTAACTCAAGCTGGCTCCCTTAAAGCTTTTGCACTCAGTTCTACTTGCATATAATACGCGTAGCTGTAAACTTGACTCTAGCTTCATTTAGATATCGAATATATGTAAATTTGGAAACATATTCTCCACATAAATCGCTATTGATTTAAGCAATAAAAAAATGTTTAAACCGAGAAAGTAGAATGTCCGCTTAAATACTATTTAGTTAATGTAGATAATTTCAATTAGATTGAGTATAGTATTAGACTATGGAAAGTAGCATCACAAATAATGCATTTTTTGCTTGCAGAAAGTAGCAGCTCCGTGGGTGTTGTCGATGCTCGCTTCGCTGCATTGGCGGGTCGTGGGGAAGCCTCGCAATGCCCTAGATTGTCTTCAGCTCGCGCTCGATTCTGTACCTAACAAATTCAGAGACGTCCCGCTTATTAGCATTGCGTCAATTAGTCACAAATTTAGTCTGATTGACAATGCATTGCTAGTCACGGAGGAAGCATTTAAAATTAATCCTGTTGAAGTAAGTTTTATAAATTCAATCATAATTATTATTCAAGTAAATACAGAACAAACCTGATGTCGCAGATTACTCAAAATTTTATTTGCCTAGTATACACATGTATAAGAATTTATTATCAATTATTATTTTCTCATTTATACGCTTCTACAATTAAAAATAATGTAATTAAAAATCGTTCAAATTTCGTAGCAAATTTAAACGGCCAAATCGATGGTCTACCTGACCTTTATTACGCGATACAAAGTGTAAAAATAGATATAAGAGCGGTAGATTAATTCCGTCATTTTAAGTAGATAGTGAATCACAAGGGTGCTGCATTATTCAAAAGCTACTAAAATTTATAATTTTTTAATTAATTATACTAAAACGTAGAAGCATTAAATCGTCAAAAAACTCATGTGTAATATATGTATTAATGATTTCTTGTTGTAGAAAAAATAAATTATCCATATTTTTGACATCATGTCTGTTCCCTATTACTACTAAAAAATAAAAAAGGTTTTTTGTTTATCTAAAGTATAATATCAATTAATTTTTTCAATAAGTTGATTATTTGTATGGTATAAATTGTAGCCAATGACGAATTTCTTGTATGGAACACTGCTGCACATAAAAGGAAATTATTCTGGCGCAATACACCATTTAAAGCAGACGCTACGAGTGGAGCCGCATGCCATGGACGGACGAGCTATGACGATGTTGCAGACCATAGGTTGTCAGGAGAGATTTAGTACTACCCGACCAGGTGAATATAGAGATATTTTCTGACAAATCTGCACATGCATCGCACGTCTTTTCCAGCATTTTTGTATCAATGATAATCTTCAGAGCAAAGTAATCAATATGTTTACATTTACCTTTGACCAGAAAGTATTGGAAAAAAATCATGAGTTGTTTAAATTTTTCATAAATTCACTATATAACTTTGTTTTATATAATATTACCGTATATGTTTATTTATGTACTATATATGTATTTAAGCAGTGTAATTTTTAATTTTATAAGAAATCCTCTATGTATTTATTTATTTTGTACATGGTTTTGCATTACACACCTTTTCCTAATGCACCATTGGTTTCAACATTTAAAACTATTGTCTGTTAGAAATTGATTTTGTCAATGGAAAGCACATTTCAATTTTTGTTATAGGACCAGACATTGGTGATACTACTACATGGTGTATTGGGATTACAAATTTACCCGAGAAATTTAATAATTATAATCCAAGAGAGGATGAAAGTATAATGTGTGATAGCGATGGCAAGAATTGCAAACATGTTCAGTGTTTTGCAGTAAACACAGATGCTGATTTATTGACAGGTGTATGAATCATCGTTTAATATCGTTGTCTTAAAGTAAAGATGTTTGTGTATATAACCAAGTTTGTAATGAATCACTTTATATAACAATATTATGTATAGGCTTGGGTATGTATTCAGAAAAGAAATTTTATATAATATATTTTTTATACTTTTTTAGTAAAAACTAGCTAAATAATATAATGAAATATGAATATTTTTTATTTTAATTCTCTTTAATCTTAAAAACATGAATTTTCAATAAGAATTTTAAGTTTATAAATAGCGCGTTTTTCGAAAATTCCTGTATTATAAGCTTCTTGAATAATACCCAACCCTGGTTTCATGTGATCATTCCAATATAAGTGTAACACAATTGTAATTTTATGCTCAACGAATGCCATTGATGTTTATTTTTGTATCACGAAACACAAATTTATCAATTTAAGTTTTTATGTGATATGTTAACAATATAAATACTACATATGTATACTGAGAAACTCCTAGCTGGAGTAAACATTAACTGATTTTTACTATTAATGGTAACATTTTCTTTCTGATTAAAACTTGACATTGCTTAAATTGTTAATTATTTTATAAGGCACACGTACTATGTACACATGTACAAAATCGTTTTGTATTTTAACAAAGTGTAAAATAAACACGTTTTCAAAGTTTAAAGATTATCTTCGCTATTTATTGTATATATTTATTTTCTTGACAATAAATTTTGCATATTTATATGTACACTCGACGTGGTAAATTTCTGGTCGAATGTGTTTGAAATTCTCCAATGAGCTTAGGGAAAAGATGCGATCAATACAATAAGACTCAATGAAATTGCAGTATTTTAAAAAAATTCATCTGTATTCGACCAAAAATTGGTTTGAATTTTTAAGAATCTTCCAATGAGGTTAGCGAAAACGAGCATTCAAACCAATGGAGTTGCAGCATTTTAAAAAAATTTAAATAATTTCGACCAGATATTTTTAAAGTCGAGTGTAGTTAGTTTTCTCATTCATTAAGGAAACTACTAAGCAAATGTTCGACATCATACATTCAATTTTGAAAAACAGTATAATTATAGTATATTATGACACTGTTGTGGGAGATGGATTTCTACCTTGATCGAGGGTTTTCGCACGAGCGAAGCGAGTGAGAAAATCGAGCAAGGTAGAAAAACACCTCCCACAACAGTCTCATACGATATTTTATAGCACAACAACCTCAAAATCGACAATAAAGTTGGCATTTTGAGGTTAGTGTGCTATAAAATATTTAATAAGTATTTGCGTATAAAATAATAAGATTGTAGATTTCTAGCAATACGTAAGTAGATTGAAGCAGTGTGCATGCACACTGTGCAGATTTTTTGGGATATTGATGAAGCTTTTCAAAGATATTTTCTGATACCTAAAATGAAACTTTACTTATGGTGTCATCGGGCCCTTATTTTCAATGTATAATTTTAGTTAACCCGAAAGTGCCCAGCGTTCCCTACAAGAGGGGAGGGAATTTCCTACAAGCATAGGGAAAGTACGGAATTTATTCGGTATTCACGTTTCTAAAGCATATAACTCATTTGTTCGGATGGAGAGTATTTTGCTAGCTCTGTTAAATATCAAAAAATATTGACAAAGTAATACATAGGTATGTCGCTTAGGTATTTTACTTCAAACTCCAATTAAAATATTTTTTTTGGAATGATATAAATATAAATTTCTATAAGAACCTTCAAACTAACATATTACTAATGTTTAAGAATGAAAAAACAATATACTAAAACATATGCAGACTGATATTGTGTGTCAAGTACGTAAACCGTGATATAGACATATTGCGTATACCAATCTAAGTTTGAGTCGAGAATACCGACCGAGTGTGTGTACCCACATGTATTCGTGCACACACACTCATTAAACTTCCTTGCGTACACATTCACTCACTCAATCGCTTACATAATGTCTCACACATTCACTTACTTACTCGCTCACGTAATAAATCACACCCCTGATGGTTAAAAAAATCTTGTGAGACCGGATTGTAAAATAAACCTATATGATTTTATCAGTTTTTATCTGAATTTTGAATCCTGTCTCATATTATGGTCATATCCGAATCAATACGAAACCAGTTGATTTACGGATGCGTTCGGACGAAGCCGGATAAAAACAAAAACTCAATTCGGTCTTGTTTTTAATTTGAATCCGGTTTTAACCGCTCTCATAAGATTCTTTTACCAGAGACACTAATTTGCTCACTCACTCATCCTGTATTAAAATTTTGGATGCAAACGGATTGAACGGGTTCAAAAACCGAGATGGAAATATTCTATTATAGTTCCATTCTAATTCGTTTCAATCCAGTACTATCGGAAAGATATATGTTTCTGAGTCAAATGGATTAGTAAATGATTAGATTGGACAAAAATGAATACAAAAATCGGATTTCCTTGATTTCCTACGATTTCTCATGTTAAAGAAATTATTGGTTTCGGAAATCATTAATAAAACAACATTTCCTCAATACCTCCCAAGAAACTTTAAGGGGTTACATACACCCAGGGCCGGCCGGAGCCTAAATCTGGTCGAAAGGCAAAGGCAAAATTCGGCGCCCCTTTTGAATTTAGCACCCCCTACCACCTATGCAAAAGTAATTTATAGGAAAATTATGTACAACAACATTTATTCAGATATAAAACAAAAGAACTTTTATAAGAATAGAAATAAAAAAAAGTCGAATGAAAAAATATTGTTTATTTTTAGAAATTATAAAATAATAACAGGATCTAACAAAACTTAAATCAAAAAGAAAATTAAAAAAAAATCGTAACGTAAGTCCAAAATCTGAAACCCATAAACCCAAAAGCCATAAGCTCATAATCCCCTAAACCCATAAACTCAAAACCCATAAACTCAAAACACATAAATTCAAAACCCATAAACCCTAAACCTAAAACTCATAAACCCTAAACCCAAAACCCATAAATCCAAAACTCATAAACCCATAAACCCAAAACCCGTAAACCCAAAACATATAAACCCAATACTCATAAGCCCATAAACCGAAAACCCATAAATCCAAAACTTTATACGTACACAGGGTTTATGTATTTAGGGTTTATGAGTTTGGGGTTTTTAAGTTTAGGATATATGGGTCTGGGGTTTTGTTTTTATGGGTTTTGGGATTATGGGTTTTTGGTTTAAGGGTTTTGAGTTCATGGGTTTTGGATATATGGGTCTGGGGTTGATGGATTTGAGACTTATAGGTTTGGGGCTTATGGAATTAGAATGTGTGGACTTATGCATTAATGGATTTTGGGTTGTTGGGCTTTGTGTTTATGAGTTATAAGTTCATGGGTTTAGGGTTTATGGGTTTGGAGTTTATCGGTTTGAGGTTTAAGGGTTGAGAGTCTATGAGTTTGGGGTTTATGGATATAGCTTAATGGATTTAGGTTTTATGGGGTTAGAGTTTATAGATTTAGGGTTCATGGTTTAGGGATATATGGATTTAGAATTTGTAGCTTGAGGGTTTATGGGTTTATGATTTCTGGGTTTGGGGTATTTGGATTTAGGATCTGTGGGCTTGGGATTTATGAGTTTCAGATTTATTGGTTTGAAATATACAGTTTGACGGTGCATGTGTTTGGGGTATCATGGTTTAGGATTTATGGGGTTTGGATTAACCGGTTTAAGAATTATGTATTTGTGGTACATAGGTTTATGGCGTATGGGTTTACCGTATGTGGGTTTAGGATTTCCCGGTTTTTGGTTTTTAAGTTGAGGATTTCCCGGTTTTGGGTTTTTAAGTTGAAGATTTATTGTTCCGTTGTCACAGTTCAAACTTCCCGCGATTGCGCCGAAACCGACGTTGACCGAATTGACATGCACGTGACTTAAGAGGGCAGCATCTCTCACACTAATCTGTCGCGCGCGTGCATGTGGGTTTGCAAAACACGTGGAGAGAAATCGTCAGTTGATCACCGGCTACGGAAAGAGAAGTTCTCTCGCGGATCGTTTGTATTTTCTTATATAAAACACAAGACGCAATTCAACGTATTGCGCAAACACAAACAACAATAACGCCTCCGGGCAACAATCGGCCACTGCGGCAATATCGTATAAATAAAGCCATCAGGAAAAATAATCATTCGGTCATTACGACCTCAATCAATCAAGTATATCATTTATCTCAACACACATATAAACACACATACAAACACATTAACCGATATAAAACTAATATTCGGTAAAATTAAGTGCGTGAATGTGTGCATGGTAATTTTAAGGTGCGCGAACGAATCGTGAACAGGCGTCTAGGTCTGGTTCAGACCGGCACGTGGTGCAACTAACGAGTTGCATCGGGTGTTGTTGGTCGAATTACCTTTCGGACACTGTTCACGAAGGAAGGTTGATCGAAGGCGAGTGTGCGTGTGTGACAAAGCGTGTCATTTTTCGTTATTTGTTCTTAACATTATTTTCTGTATCTTCTTATAAGTAATAAATTCTGGGTTTTTTTATGCCTATCAAGGTTTTTTCCCAGCTACAAAATTTTGATTACATTTATTAAAAATTCACTCCATTAATTTATATTAATAACGTTCATTGGTTATTATTTAATTTCAGAAAAATTCAAAGTTAAAAATATTTATTAACGCAGTTAACTTACCACCTAGGGTAAGTTAACCATTCGTCTAAGTTTAAACATTTATGAATTTGGGGTATATAGATTTTGGATGTAGGGGTTTGGAGTATATATGCGATTAAGGTTTGCGGATTTGGGGTATGTAGGTTTAGGGTATATGGGTTATGGGTACATGGGTTTAGGGTATATGGATTTAGTGAATAGGGGACTAGGATCAATGATTTCGTTTCTATGTGTTTAGGGTATATAGGTGTTAGAATTCACCGGGAGGAGAGGACGTTTCTGGGTTCTTGAAAAGAACTACACAGCAATTTTCTCTTTAAACAACTTTCACCACTCACTCTGTTTATTATACTAATTCTGAATATATTAAACTCTGCTCTGATTACAATTAACTCTGAATATAATTTAACTAATTAGCACTCTAAGTAAAAACAATGCTTCGTGTAAGGCGGCTCAAGCTGTTCTGACATGCACAGAGAGCGGGTAAAATGTAAACTCGCGCAGCCGCGCGCGCCCTCTCTTGAGACACGAAGTCTCCAACAATAGGTTTAGGGTATTTAGCTTTAAGATTTATGATTTTGGGGTATATAGGATTAAAGTTTATGAATTTGAGGTATATAGGTTTAGGGTTTGTAGATTTGGGATTCATGGTTTAATGATTATATAAGAAATTTTTGTATGGTTATATATAATGGTATATAATCATGCATAATCATATATGATCATATTTGATCTTACATGCGCATATCCGAGTATTGGTTGCATATTATCATATATGCTCATATATACGGATGATATATAAAAATACTAATTATTGTTTAAATTAAGCTTAGTCCCACAGTCTGAGTGTTCTTCCTTAGGGGTTAATTGTGGTTAAATCGCATAATATTTTTACATATTGAATCAATTTAACCTTTATATTAATTTTTTATTAATTCGGTTATTTTATTTTGTATTTAACACACCAAATGACATAAATAAAATACTGTTTGTCTTCATTGCATTCACAAAGTTACAGTATATACATGAAAATGCATATGTTTAGGTACTCGATCTGTAAAATCTTAAAATTCAATTAACTGCTCACTATATGCACTCGCCTTCGGCTCATGGTAACTCGCCTACGACTCGTACTGCAAACTCACACTCGGTTAAAAAAGCCCTATTTTCCCCTTGTTACACAATGTACTATTTTGTCACACTTGCACGAAAACGTGTTTTTTTATTCCCATATAGCGGGAATATAATGGCCGTTTTTCGACCGGTGGGCAGAAAAGACTTTTGCGCCCGCTGTAGTGGGTGGTAAAGTAAATTTTCGAAAATCAGCTCTAAGTAAAAAAGAAGTTAGATAAGATAAAATCAAAATTAATTCGAAAGTTAAATGCTAACACTTTATGATAAAATTGGTGTGAATGTTGAACAGGAAAGGCTACTGACTATAATGATACCGTAAAATCCTGCATAGAAAAATATGTAAGCAATGTTAGGTTTTATTCAGGCCTTACATAATAGAAAAATAGCTGAGCCTGCGAATACTGTCTAAATTTTTTATTGGTGCATGCGTCAAATGTACCTGAAATAAAAAAAATTATATAATAATCTGTTCTTATATCATAATATAAGAAACGATATAATATAAAAAATGGACACTTCAAGCGACGAAAAAAATTTTTTTTAACCAAATTTCCATATGGCAAAAGTATAAATATTATCAACTAGTGAGGGATGCGACAAAATACTAGAGACTTTTTTATTCTCTATCCGATTTTAATTCTGAGGGTCTCATTTTGTTCCTTGAAAAATTTCAGGGGCCCTTCGCGATATAATAATTGCAAAATATCAATGAACCTGCAAAGTTACAGCTAATAGTTTATGCTTGTACACCTAATAATTTGCAAAACCACGAGTATCGACTTATAAACAGTTGGCTGTAACTTTACAGATTTATCGATTTTTTGCAATTTTTATATCGCGAATTCCCCCTGATATGAATTTTTTCAAGGAACGAAATGAGACCTTCAAAATTAAAATCGGATAGAAAGTAAAAAGGTTTCTAGTATTTTGTCGAATCTTTCTCTAGTGGACGATATTTATATTTTTGCAATATGGAAATTTTGGTGTAAAATTTTTTTTTCGTTGTTGTAAGTTTTCTTCTTTTATATTATATCGTTTCTTATATTGTAATATGTAAACAATTTATCATATAAATTTTCATATTTTAGGTATATAATGACGCACCTTACAGACATATTTTAAACAAAATACGGTATTCCTAAGTTGGTTATAGATTTATTATTTAAACATTTATTTTTAATACAAAGTAAGTGCTATGTAAGCTATTGCTTTTGATTGGGATAACAACGTTCCATAGAGATATTTACTCTAAATTAAAAAAGAAATAAGGAAAGTGGATCCTCGTATTTGTAGGAGACAGGTGGCTTTAGCGTCACCTTAATCTACTTAATTTAAAATTTCTTTCAATTTTCATTATATGATGATTATTTATACATGTATAGCTCTTTTTTTCATAGAAACTTCTTCTTTTACCAAATATCTCCTCTGTAAGCCGCAAAATTTTTTTTGATAACAGAATGTTTATTTATTAATTTATTATCCTTATATACTACCATTTTTGGTCCCCTATTAGTCCTCTATTTTCGAAAAAGTGGTACCCTTTTCATCGTCTTCAGCTCCAATAGGTTATAGATACTTTGATGACTGCTGAAGGCACCAACTGATGTACAATTTTTTTTTTATTAGTTATGGGTTCCTAGATCGCTGATTACAAATCTAAAGTCAGATTATTATAGTGTTTAGCCCCCCCCCCAAATATGTGGTATCATTAGGATGGTACCAGTAGCTATGCTAGGCGAGTACCGGATCAGGCGGGTATCAGAGGATCAGCAACTACACATGGAGTACATCTCATAATTTCCTACTCTTAGAGTAGTACTTTATACAGATGTTTTTTTTACAACATAGGAAGAATCGTATACGTTGCGGGATCCATACACTCTCGCTATTTTTCTCTCATCCTACACACACACACACGCACGCACGCACGCACGCACGCACGCACACACACACCATTGAGAAAAGTTTTTTTAATACTAATTTATTCATGTGCAAAATCTATTATTTAAATATAAAAAAGTGCTTTAAATATCAGATTTATTAATCCAGCTATTGTGGGAATTGATTTTACAGGATTAGTGGGCATCACGTGACTAATTGTGAATATCTCCGTGGACCAGTTAGGGGTGTAACCTTTCTCGAACACTTTTTAGTTTTAGATTAGCTTTACTCACTCGCACTTTGTCATTGACCTTGAATTTCGGATTCTTTCTCTCCTTGTGTACAGATTTCTTCTTTCGATTGGACGTTTAAAAACGTTTTAAAACTTGCATTTCGTTGACAACAATGACTTCCTTCGGCTTTAAACCATTAGTTCGATGTTTTCTATCGTTGTAAATTGCTACAAGGCCAGGTAAAATTTTGAACCATTTGTAGTTTCCCTGTAAGCTGAATTGAATCTTGTTCTTGAGAGTACGATTGAAGCGTTCGCATATGGATGCTTTGAGCATTTTGAGGATTACTGTCGGTCGAATAGAGATTAGTTTTGTATTGCTTCATGAGATTCTGGAAATTCTTGTTGTAGAATTCCTTGCCTCTGTCAGTATGCAAATTCTTAGGCACTTGACCTTGACACAACAGTGACTTCATGGCTACGTCTTCACCTGTTTTCCGCTTGACTGGTACAGCCCACGCGTACTTGGGAAGAATATCAATGATGGTGAACATGTACTTGTAATCATTGTTTTCTCGAGCATAAGGCTGCATTTCCAGTAGATTCGCAT